>OY979717.1:46032043-46632043 GCA_963855995.1 Muricea muricata
CTGGCAGCTTGCAAATCACAATATTTTCGTCCATACAGTAATAATAATGAGTAAATTAGTTATGCTTTTATAAAATTAAATTATACCACATTATAACAGAGATACATACATGAAATCCCTCTATTGTTGAAACTTAATAGTTTTCTGTTCTAAATGCACAACTGGTAGCCTGTGCTAATTAGGATCAGGCATGCCATTAAAGTCTCTGGAATGGGAGTCAAATAAATAAAAAACATTTGTTTGTTTTATCAAGGCTATCATATAGCCTTCCAATATTAAAATAGCATAACTACCATTCAAAAATGTATTCAAAAGTGCTGTGTGAATACCATAATAGTGCGACTCAATCTCTAGGTTAGTTATAACAAGACCTTGAAGCTCTTTTCCATAGTTAATAAACCACATTTGATTTGTGATTTTCCCATCATTGTATTGTACATCAACAGGCTGATTTATACTTTTTGCCTCAATGGGCTCCACCACAATGGGCAGAACATTCATATTTTTTGCCTCAGTGGGCTCCACTGCCCATAGGTACATTTTGTCTCCCTGTGATAAGACATTATTAAATGTAGTTGTTGACCAATCGATCAGTAGGATATTTTGGGCTGTTAAAACTGCTGATAAACTCATGAAAGCACATTGCTTTCCTCTAGAATGAACACTAAAGAGTTCATCACCTTGATGTATATTAGCATAAAGAAATAAAGCCATCTTACCTGAACTTTTTAAAAGAGTTTGAATCGTTTCTGTCTTAAAAAGCTTTCTGAAATCCAGAGCACATGGAAAACGTGCGAGCACAATACAAAATCAAGTCAGTTCCCCCCTCACATAAATATACATGTTCACCCCCGGAAATACGACATCCGGACAGACACAAGTCGAGATCTCGACAATATATAGGTCGCGCAGAAGACTGGGCTGGGAAAACCATAGCACGTCAAGAATGCTGCACGTCGGCAGCAAAAATGTTCAAACTTATTTCATTTACTTCTTTAGTAAAACTAAACATCTCCACATATGTGAACTTAATTTGAATGTTTGACTTTTACTTTCCTACAATTTTACAATACTACATTTTTGTGACGTAACGCTTTTATTACCTGACCGCGTGAAATATACCTGGATATGATTGACGTTAATGCCTCAAGTCTGTACACGTGCAGTTAGCTACACGTGGAATTTTCCTTTATCTACATGAATCCGACCACGTTGTATGGTTTTTGTATCAAACATTCACATGTTCAAATATACCCAGTGATCCCTTGATCCCAAGTGGAAATGATAATTGGCATGTTTGTTCAAGATACAAACTTTATTTACTTTCTTTGTTCTCGCCACAGAACTAAGCCCATTATCCTTCCCACTGACGCTTTTTTTGTTTATCTTGCCTGGAGAACTTAACTTGGCTATTCTTTATTTTAATATACGGTTTCCTAACACAGAGATACAAAGCTTGGCCATTTATGCATTTAAACATTAATAGTGTGTCTCTTATAACAAGTGTTCTTTAACTGGTAGCCATCCAAGTGCACTTATTGTTGCAGATATATGATCAAACTTTTTTACACCCGATATTATTCTGGCGGCATAATTTTGAAATAATTGAATTTTGTCGATATTACCTTCTGATGTACTAGAAATAAATGCATGCATGCAAAACCCCTCGCCTTAATATATCAATGAAAGATCAACTATATTTTTGGAACATGAAGTATTCTCAGGATTGTTGTCATGTCGACACGGCAGTTTTTAGTAATGCGTTCTATATTTTTTAAATAACTGTGAAAATAATGAAAGAATTACCAGTTTTAATGACAAAATACTTAATTTTTTAAATGTTTGTGATCCGTATGTCATCGTGCGTAATGTGAACTTTAATACGGTATGAAATACAATTTATTTCGCTACATTATTAAAACGTTTTGATGAATATTTATAAACTATTAAATCTTTGTTTTGCAATAAAAACCATTTCAAGCCATTCATTTTTGATTAAAATAGCTACGGTCGTATTTTTTACCTGTAAATTATTTTTACACTTACAATAAAACTGCAGTCTTGCTTTTACAAAACAAAGAAACGTAAACTTCGAAATTAAAATGTGGAGTCATTACGGCTACTGAATAGTCTGAATATGACTACCCTTTATGTACGTTTCCGTTCTTGTTTCCTTCTGTTGGCGGGCGTTCTTCGTCGTTTTTTCCGTATTTTTGATTTATTTTTATTGTTTTTTAATGATTTCGATTTGTTTCCCCAACAGATTTCATGACATTTATTTTAAAAAACCCTCGGAATTCAATGACATAGGCTAAAAGGTCGAACGTCCAAACCAAACCAAACCAAACCAACACATAATGGCGGATGATTTTCACATCTCAGAATTAGTAACCCTCGCCCCGGGCTTCACGCGGGGGTTAGGTTTTTACATGCTCTAGGTAAAGAATTGTTCAGGCCCTCCTTCGTGCGCCTTCTTTGCCCTTCTTTGCCTTTCAATATTTCAGAATTAAACCAAGCGTGTTATCAAAAATAAGAGCTGTTACGGTTATTTTAAAGGTTCTTATCGATAGCCCGGAAAAATTATTGCTGTTTCCCTTTAAAAAATATCTACTCATAGGTAATTATGTCCGTTCATAACAAATTCTTACAGCTCACCGTGAACGAATAAATGACAAACAATGCTTGTGGTCCAATTTACTGTTAGGCCTTAGCCTGTGGCTAATTGTCGTTCAGTTCCGCTGCCATGGTTCGGGAACTAAGTTTTTTTCATGTGAATCTATAAATTTTTATATGGTGAATACAAATACAATTGTTGGCACTTCGAACATGCAGTTTTTTCGTAATTTACAATCAAGCATCGATATTTTTCACTTAAATTTCCGCCATTTTTCCGGAAAATGACGTGTTATTTGGAATTATTGTACTAGTTCAAGTCCCTTGGCAAGGGAGTTTCACGCGTTTACATGCAACTTTCCATTGTTTTGATTATCGGGTTTACAAGAAAACAAAGTCAAATCACACCATGGCTCATTTGACGATTAATCATACTTGCAGGAGATCTTTTATGTATGTTGTCCATTTTATATGTTAGAGAATTTTGGCATTGTCCGAACGTTCTGTTGTACTGTAATCTACATGATATTGTAATCTACGTATTTTATTGTATTGCGTTTTATTGCGTTGTATTGTTTATGATTATACATTGTCTATAAGATTCTGAACAAATGTTTATCAGTACATGTGCATTTCCAGGTTTAAAATTGGTTATACTTTTCTTGTTTTATGAAAATTTTTTTGTGTTGTGTAAAAAATAGATATACATAGTGGATAGCGTTATCCAACAACCAATACTTATATATTATATGAGGCAACAAAGACTAATAGGGTTTATAGTATGGAAGGCCTCCCTGGGAATTGAAATTAATTTATAGTAAACTTAATCTTGCTTTTTGGGTACGAAATTGTTCTGTTTTGCATTCCGCACACCTTATAGATAACATTTCTGGTATTCAAAAGGGAAGGCAGTCTCTTACCCAGCCCTTAGCCAATCCTGTCCCTACATATAAAAGAAGATTATTTTAAAGGAGGCATACAGGTACTTAATTGTTAGAGCTACATTATATAATCTTTATCACTACAGATTACTACTACAGGTTCGGGAATAAAGCTTCTTCCATATACCTATGCAAATTTATTAATGTCAATCAATTCATTTATTAAGCTGCAAAACTTTTTCATCCACTGGTTATGTTTGGCATTAAGTGGCGGATCTAGCGTAAGTCAAAATGAATTACCACAGCTCATTCTAGGATATATTTACATTTTAAAATACCTTCAAAGCAACTTCATTGGTTAGATTTTATTCTTTTGAAATTCATAACCTATGACGTTGTTATAAAGTTATTTTGAATTTAAAATTGAGCTGCTATAATTTATTTTGACTTACCCTGGATCCGCCACTGTTGGCATTAGAAAATCAAATAATAATTATAGGACACATTAGGTGAACTAGCAAGTCAAAGGCCCTAATGCATTTATCAAATACTGTTAAAAACTGAAGTTAACATGAGCAGCCACTATAGTTATATAACATATAATTAGATATATGCAGGCAATTCAAACGCTGATTCTTCCCGTTTCTTTTACCTATTTTTCATACTTTTTATTTTCACTTCCTTGTGAATCCTATCGATGATCAGTACAGTGGAAAATTGTACGTAACCACGCGAAACAACCCGACTAAGAGACAAAAAATATTATAGTAATTCCATAACCTGATGTTTCTCGGTAACAATGGCGGAATTTTAAGAGAAAAATATCGATGTTTGATCCTGAATTAGAAAAATGCTGCGGGTTTCTGGAAGTGTCAACAAGTGAATTCGTATTCACCATATAAAAATCTATAGATTTATACCGAGAAATATTGGTACCCGAACCATGACAGATTTCTGATGTCTCAGTTTGAGGCCTATGTATGATTAGTCCTATACCAAAATTCCTTGTTTTTAGTTGTACTTATTTCATGTACTTATTTCCAGCCGACTCTGTATACTGAAAGGTCGCCAATATGGCAACTCCTTTCTTGTTTTAATCCTCGGGGACTGAACGAAAACGCTTTATATGTTGTTTGACTTGCATTATACAGGACTGAAATCCGACGTTCATGCATGTCTTAATAAGTTTCACTGATATTTTAGTTATTTACCGGCCACGACGATGGTGAAAAGATAGTACAACATCGCCTTGTCAATGTGATATTTGCTCGCTTTCTACGCATCCATGTTACACAATACGTCGGACGCCCGGCCATGCGATTGGAGTTTATTGGTTGTTATACAGGTAAGTTTTATATCTAAACAAACATGTTTAATATTCAATGAATTATTTATACAACTGTAATAATGCAATAATAAAGTTAATAGGTGCCAATAATACTTATGTTTATATAACTCCTGCATATGTATATATATATATATATATATATATATATATATACATATATATATATATATACATATATATATATATATATATATATATATATATATATATATATATATATATATATATATATATATATATATATATATATATATATATATATATATATATATATATATATATATATATATATATATATATATATATATATATATGGTATGCAGTACTATGCAATTTTGTAATAGCAAGGTACTGAAAATACACAGTGAGGTATTCTCCATATCTTCACTGGTGAGGGTCGCTCACGTGATCGTTAGATGGATTTAGATCGAGAACGTCGACGTCTAAGACAACCCTAAAATAGCGTAGACTCACAAATTACTCATCCGCTTTAGCCTAGGACGTCGTTAACGTGTTCATCTGGACGTGAATCGAGTAGTTTTCTCGTCGTCTTCAGACGTCAAAGTCTTGTGTTTTTTTTTAAAAAATATGACAGCCTACTATTATGTATATTTTGTTGCTATTGTTTACTAATGCTAGGTAAATATTTGTGTAGCGACGAGGTTGTTTCTTAGTATTTTGGCAGCTTTTGTATGTAGAGGTTTCTGACAAACACTTTTGCACCATAGCAAAGCAGCAAAATGGCAAGTAATGTTAAGCTCCTCAGTTCCTTCTTCTTTATCAAATGAGGTATTCTGGGACATGAATCACTGAGCAATGAGGTATTCAAGGACTAGAAAGAGAAAGATGGCGCGGATTGGTCCCTGCTGACGCTAATTGGTCGCGTTTTTTGTAGTTGCCACTGACCTAAAATGATTTGGTATAAGGCATATGTTTTCCATTGGACAAATTGAGCGTTACATCGAGAAAGTCAACGCATTTCTTGTTCGTTTCAATAGTGATTGATAGGCCGTGTTTTCCGAAAATTGCACATATTTAATCTTTCTTCGTCAATTTAACCTCGCGTGGGGGTTTGTTGCTTATGCCAAGACCGTCATGTCTGTATAGACCGAAATTATTGACATGTTTTACGGTGATCTGGTGGAGTAGGAAACAACCAACAAGGTCTCAGGTCTCTGCTCCGTCGTAGCTACCCATCGTGATATCGAAGAAGTCAGATTAGGATTTCTTACATCATTTTTTTTCCTGAGCTTAACAAGCATGATTTATTTGCATGAACAATGACGTGTCTCTCATCTTCTGTTATGTTGACATAGTTGGCTGTGAAATCTAATGCGTGGTTCAGGAGATCATGGGATATGGATGAGTAAAAATCGACCACATCGAAGGTGATAATGGAATACTGGTTTTTATTTTTGACCTTGCTGAACCAATCCAAGACGGCGGTTGTATTTTCCATTGATTAAGACTGAAAGCAGTAATGATTGCTTTATCGATTCTGTCAAGTATTTGCTTACTGATTTTTCCAATTTCGGATTTTTTAGGATTAATAGGATTTAGGTTGTTGGCAAGATTTGGCTTGTGTGTCATTAGCATGATGAAGGCGTGATTCTTAGCAGTAGTTCTGACTCTGTCTCAAGGTTTAATCTCTACACGATAGTTCCCGCACGCTGTTTAATATACTCGATAGAGAATTTCCAAAAAATTACGTTTTGCGTAAAATATTTAACAGAAACACCGTGAAAGCAAACTATTCCTGTGTGCACAATGTTAAATAAACCATAGATGGACATAATAAAGCTATCCTGAGAATGAACGACCCCTGCAACAAGACCCTAAACAACGCCGACGGATGACCAATGCCTTGCCAAGTCAATCGTGTACCAAGCAACTGCAAACACTAATGATAACAATCTCGACCAAACATACGTTGGCCTTACATCAGAACAAGATTCGCCAACAACAAAACTTCATTCACCAACGTAAAAAAGAAACACGCTACTGTACTTAGAAAACACGTCTGGCAACTTAAAGACAAACACGTTGACTACAAAATTGAACAGGAAATTATATAGCAAGCCCCTATAGCAACACCTCCAATAGATGTAACGTATGTCTATGGGAAAAATATTTCATCATCTGCCACCCATCTCTAGCCACTCTGCACAAGAGAAACGAACTGGTATCATCCTCCATATATTACACCGTGGTGCAAAGATATGAATATTATTTTCGAGTGGTGAAAACAATAATGTTTACATATAAACTGTTGAAAATTCAAACTGAAAAATAGGCGCTTAGTGTCAGTGTAGATAATTCGTATTCAATTCCTTGTGTTTATTTAAGTTAGTTATTAGACAAATCTGAAGAGTACCACCACAGTATAGGGAATGAACAGTAGGGTTACTCAATTGAAGTTTGCGTGTCCACGCATATCCATTACGCATCTCATTACCATCATGGTAGCCTGTCAGTTGAATTTTCTAGCCAATAAGAACGCTGAACTGGCTGGTGGCAGCCAGTAAACCGCATAATAATAGAGCGCCGTGTTGCACTGCCGAGTGGCCCTACTGTATATCAAATTGAACACTGAAGCTAGTAAATAGTTAAATTTAATATAAAAAATTCAAGACTAAAAAAAAGAAATGCCTTAAAAGTACAAAAACAACTGCAATTTTGCAAAATACAGCAAAATTCCCTTCAAACTTTAACATGTTTTTCTTTTGCCTGAAGTCTCAAAAATTTTAACATCAAATACAACTTTTTAATATCTTTTTTTGATATACGACCTAATTTTTGAAGCTAAATATTTCAACTCAATACTCAACCTCGTTCCCAGGGCCATTTCTCTTTTTGTCATTGGGACGGCGGGAAAGGCCCTGGCGTTGGTTGAAACTTACACCCCAAATCTCAGGGTGTAATAAATTAAGATTTATCAATTATTGTCAATTATATGCACATTCGTTTCCGGTATTGAAGGAGCGGTGATTGCTCGAACAAACTTGTTTACATGGAATATGCTACCAGTGGTCAGTATTCAGGAGTTTCAAAAGCTTCTCTGAACAAGTAAAAACGTGTGGAAAGTTTTGAAACAATTACATGTGGCATTAGCTGGCAATAATTTTCCTAGTTTCTGTTTAAAACCGAAGCAGGTTCAATGTTTTGAATATTTGTTCCAAGGATTCGATGTATTGTCGATTCGTTCGACTGGCTTTGGAAATTCGCCAGTGTTTCAGCTTTTGCCATATTTTCTGCGAGTCAAGTCGTTCCAAAATATCCTTATTGTAGTCTGTCCTCTAACCAGCATAATTGAAGATCAGATTAGTGCTCTGAAATTGTTTGGGATTCCAGCAGATATTTTGCCAATTATAAAAGAAGATTCATCACTTTACAATGCCGATTGTTTGTTCGAGCGTAAGGAGGATAGCGAGAGCGAACAAACTTCTGTATGAAATATTCTGTATGGCACTTCTGTACTGAAGTGTTTTTTTTAACAAAAGCTATGCATTTTCTGCATACAGTGACAGGGAGACCGTCCGATCTCTTTATAACAATTCCACACACGACTCGGATATTATTTTAACGAGAAACTTTTGTACTGTTGCTATCGAAAGAACGTTGGTCATGTACCGGCTTTCAATGTCACCGCATCCACATAATCGGCAGAATCCTCGATGTTTGTGTTTTAAGTAAACTTTTTAGCGTGTTTACGGTAGGATTTATGTCCATATTTATTTTGCATGTAGATTTGCATAATTATTATAATTAATACTAATTGCGTAAAAGGCATTGACCAGTAGGAGTTCAGAAAATTTCAGCCAACGCCAGGGCCTTTCCCGCCGTCCCAATGACAAAAATGGAAATGGCCCTGGGAACGAGGTTGATCAATACTCAGAAAAACTGAATCAAATTGGCTTCAACTCCCCCCCCCCCCTCCCCCTCACTTATCGTTCCAGTTTACTTATAGTTTAATGGATTACACTCAATTACTTTAATACTACAATTAAAATAGCCATCAATCGTTGCATAATTCATTGTATAATTTCTTTGGTGACTATTGTTTTTTTAACATTCTGGTTTGTTCCCTCAGCAGTAACTCTGAAGCAATAGTTACTCACTAATCAGTAACAATTGCTTTTTTAAAAAAATAGCTGCCATCAAAAGTTGTTTGGTATGAAAATTTATAAAAATGCATTAACAAAAGGTACAAATACAGCAGCAAACTTTGATCGCGAAGAAATCGTCGCGAAGTATAATTTGATGATTTAACTTACCAAAAATAACAAAAATCGGGAAATTTTTGTTTAGTCTGAGCACAATCCACAAATATATACTTTCTTGAACGTTTTAAATCGTTTAAAAATGCTCTTCGTTGTAAATGTAAATTTTAAAAACCTTTGCTATATTTCACAAAAGAAACATTGTTTACAAGTTATCGAAACTTGATTGGATTTTATGTTATTAAATAATGCACTTTACTATACTCATGTTATTAAAGAAATTATACTAAAACAATTAGCCGGCTCACGTTCGGTGATTTCAAGCTGTATTATTCACCTTGGCCAGTTATCTCCTCGAATTTCGGCGAGTAATTTTTAATTGATATAAAACATCACAGGTAATTATTAAAATTGTGGTTTGGTGAACCTACCTTATAGCCTGGGATATTACGCAATTTCTACTTCGTCTTGAGCGAATTTAATAATTGCTAAAGTGTTGACGCGCAAATATATATATAATTACGCTTTATTGACCTGAGTGTTGTTGTTTAGATACAATTATCCAGCCACTTCCTCTTGGTATGGAAAACGGTTTAATTATGGATTCTCAGCTTAGTGCTTCCTCTGAAAAGTATTACCATTTTTCTGGTGCTGCTAGTGGCAGATTTAATTCAAAAACGATGCCTAATCACAGGCTCGGTGGTTGGGTAGCGGCAGAGGACGACACTGCTTCTTGGTTTCAGGTTAACTTCATACACAACGCTACTATAACTGCAATAGTTACTCAAGGTTTGGATACTGGAGAGAGTTATGTAAAAGAATACACTGTGTCGTTTAATAGCAGTGAAAGAGGATTTCAAAATTACACAGTACGAAGCCCTGGAGCACCAGAGGTAAGAGTTTTATATGCGGCTTTGACGTATAGATGATTATGTTATGATATTCACAAGAATTTTCTAAAGATCATGGCGGGCATAATTAACATTTTGTTTTGTTATATATAAAACATAATTAAGAGTGTAGCGGGACGTTTTAAATTGTACAAAACACGAATGCGTAGCGTGTGTAGGAATGTCGCATGTGCCGTTATAATTATAATGCTAATTGTGCCATTATGACTGATGCTACATGTACCGCAATATATAATGCTGATTGACATAATAAAAGATAGGCGACATTCTAGGAAAGAAACAAAGGAAAGATCACCATTTTTGTAAATAAATGACTTTTAAAAAATACCATTATGGTTTTGTTTCAAATTAATCAGCATGTTATCAGGAATAAAACCACTGTAATTTATAGTTGTGATTTCCTTTCTTTCTTTAAGTATTAATGAATGTTTTAATTCGCCTTTCTTCTGCCGGCGAATACGCGCATGTCCGCCGTATTTGGGTGGCAGAACGAGCGAGGAGCGAGATGAAAAACAAGATACAGGGGCGCTCATAAGTAGGCTAATTGGACACCTAGTTTTTCATGAATTTGTCGTCTGGTTAGGGTTTTGGAGTGACAACAACAACTTATTTCAGTACAGAATTTCAAATGACATGTTTCAGTATTTAATAGATCATGCACTGCTACAACATTTTCGAGCTATATAGTATAGCCTTATTAATTTTTGCAAATAACATAATTGTCAATAGTACGTCACACAGCAGCCCATCTCAAACCAAATCAGTACTTTGTATGCCATAGTTAGGCAGAAGTTTATACCAACAAGAAAAGTTATACAAATTGCTTGCGTTTTAGTACTATTAAAGTAGAAGAAGGATTCAGTGTTTATGTGATATAAACTACTAGATAATAAAATTGTTTACTTTAACCTTACCCAAACGCACAACAAGTATAGCACAAAAAAATACTAATCTCTCTATTGTAAAAACTTTCAAAGAAACCTTTAACTTTCATCATGCCATTGAATTTCCACGAGTTTCCAATAATTGCCAAGTGCTCCACTGAAACGCGCATGACTTGTTTTCAACTTTGTACGAAGTTTTTGAACAACTTCCCCCAAAGTTTATAATGCAAGTTTCTGTGTGAGAAATAATAATAATTTATGGTACGATAATTTCAATAGTTCATTACTTTTTACCATTTCCTGTTTTGATCAGCTATTTACAACACCATTTCCGACATTATAAATGACCTGAGTAAACAGACCTGATCAAAACCGACCCATGTAATAAATTTAAAAAAAATAAAAAATAAAAGCATAATTAATTTTTGGAGAAAAAAAATCCGGCATGAAAATCAATTTTTTCTGGAAACACATTTTTGTTTGGCCTAATACAGCTATTGTTCTTTCAATAGGTGTTCAATGCAACACATCCCGCTGCTGTAAAGCAAGATTTATACCCAGATTATATTCTTGCACATATTGTTCGAATCCAACCAAAAACATGGATTGGAAATTGCGCTTTAAGAGCTGAATTTTTTGGTTGGTATGAAGGTAAGCAGCATTATTGTAGAATATCTCATGGAAGTGTAGCTAAAACAATAGACCTTAGAAGTGCTTACGTCACGCAGTTTTCAATGCATATAAATACAAGGTAAATTTTTCCCACATGTTTCCCACATTGCATTGCTATTCATTGCTTAACTCTGGCGTGAGGTAAGGACTTCAAACGTCTATTGACGGCCAGTACGCGTGTTTACAAGGTTCTTCAGCTTTATTCTAAATTATTTGCATTTCCCAGGTTTTTTATTTTGAGCAAATAAACGGGCTTTGGAAGATACTTAATTGTGATCTAATTTTATCTTTAAATATGTGGATAATGACTTTTAGTAACGCGTTCTAAAACCCCTTGAAGTACACTCTCTTGAAAGGTCATTTTTATTGTTTTTTATACGTACATATATTTTTAAAATATAGAAAAACACTTTTGTCCACTTTTAAAGTCATAAATACCTTAAAATTGACAAACTTGGCTTAGCTTAAAATGTGAACAATAAGCACGCAATGGATTATGGATATTATTGTTTATTTAGGCCAGGATACTCAGAAAATTACATTTGTAGCTAGTTTCTCATGTGTCCGAAAGGCCCTTTCAAAGAAGTAAATCCAACTTTAGACATGAAAATAAGCAATAACTCGCCATATGCTTCTGCTTGATTAGGCTTTGAAAGGACGCCACGTGCGAAAGTATGTCACCTCTTTCGATGTACGACAAACATTAAAAACCAGAACCTCTCCCTTTTGTTATGTAAGGCGATTTCGTGTCGTTAGTTATGGAAAGCGATTTGGTACGAAATTGAAGCTTTTTAAAATATATCAGTTTCAACAAATCTCGATCAACATCAACTATTTTTTATAATATATTCAAGTCAATATACTAAATGAAGATCTGCAACAACTTATATCTATCAAATCCCACGATTGAAAATGCTTCTAAATCAAAGACTGAGTTTACCTCACCATCAAGAATAGTTTCGTGCTTTAGATTCAAGCGCCCCCTTTCAACATCAACGCAAAATATTTATGTCAAATTCAAGCAAGCAAAATTTCAATCAACAAAACCGAAAATAACTTCTTAATAATAACTTAACAACCAATTGAGTTATCAGCAAAAAGTGCTTTTACTTCAAATCCGAATTTCATTTTACTTTCCTTATTCCTTTATAAATATCCAATTTTTGGCGATATTTTAGTTACTATTAAGTGCGTGTCTAAATGTTTAATGTCCCATTATTTGTGCACTCTAATCCCTTGAATTTTTTTCCGGAAACCCAATGTTTGACATTTTCCCGGGTTTTTTCCGTTGCACAAACTACGCCCATTATTTGCACACAAAATGAATAGTTCAAACTGCTGTTTCTGAGAGACCGCGGGGCGTATTTCATAGTTGGGCATGACTACCCCCTTGAAATTTTTTTTCGGTAAAACTGTTTTTGTAACATTTTCCCAAATTTTTTCCTGGACACAAACTAAAACACAAATTTTATACTTTTAATACCCAGCTTCGTGAAACATAAATTCATTTTCAGACACTCATAGACCGCAGAGCAACGGTAATTGAGGGGCACATGCGGGTTCACACACCGTAAAAAGCAGTCAATTTCGAAAGAAATTAATGAGACAGAATTTGAATATATGAGTTTGAAAATTAATTTATTTTTTACAAGGTTGGGTATTTAGGAAGTATAAAAAGCAATGTGTTTTAGTTTGTCTTGGTGGGAAAATCCGAATTTGATGACTCAATTCGAAGCACTATTTGTTGACAACACAATTGGTTTGTTGACAGCGTTTTCGGTTTGTTGTTTGAAATTTTGCTTGCTTGAATCTGACATAAATATTTTGTATAGATGTTTGAAGGGGGCGGTTGAATCTAAAGCATAAAGCAATTCTTGATGACGTACTCTGTCTTTGACACTCACGAACTCTGTCTTTGAGTTAGAAGAATTTTTAATCGTTGAATTTTATAAATATAAATTTTTTATGTCGTCTGATTTAGTTTGTTACTTTTCGAAAGTTAAATAAAAATAGGTACGCTTATGGCGTATGTGCGACGTTTGGCTTGAGACGAACAGTCAGCCTTTCATTTCATAGTAAATATAGGTTATTTACCTCAACCCAGGGAGAAAAATGATGTTATTATATTATTTTAGGAAAGTAATTATGTATTTGGTCTGAAAATTTCCCAGTCAAAGTTGAATACTTTTTCCCAAATTCCCAAAGGTGTAAAGAGTAGGCGGATATCATACAATCACACCAGTTTTAAATAATTTGAATACGAAGCTGCTGCAGTAATAATTGCGAGTAAATTGTACTTTGTGTATCAATAGCATTTATTCAAAAACCGATCAGCTTTGTTTCCTCTTTGCTTTGAGAGATAAAATGAATATACTATCTTATTGTAGCTGGAATATTATATAATTTCCTAGGTACAATAAGTTAATTTATGAGTAATATGTTTTTGACAAGTTTCAGCTCCGCATTCCCCTGTTTAAAAGCTGATAGGCTTTTAAAGTGAATGAGCTGGATAATAACCCTAAAGACAACAGAGCGTGCTGGATAATGCAAATGAACACAACAGAGCGTGTACCAGCCATGAACTGCCTATGATCATACCACATTAGCAACATAGCAACAGTCTAAAATTCCTTGTATCAGATTGACTAAAATCTGCAGTAATAGTTTTTCTTGGGTTAACTATGTCATATAAAGTGGGTCCGGCATTTTCTTCACATCATTTGCCATTCTTAGCAACAAAGTAACATATACAACACAACCCAATAAATATAAACTTTGAACAAGTAGAACTGAAATTGCACTTGTATTCCAGAAAATATCATTAAATGTAGACATGTACTTTATTCTTGCAGAGTTATTATAACTGCCAATACGAGCCCTGTGTTGCTCAATCGTTATACCCATTTCGAATCTACTGAAGTGTTTTGTTTTGTTTTTTGCCTCAACAGGCCAGTTTATAATGTTTGTTGTTGTTAAGGTTTGTTTGATATTTGTTTGTTTTCAGGGGGTGTCATATCAGTATCAGCGGAACACACTGGTTCCTTAGGAAAATATATATGTACATGATGTAAACATTGATGCATCACAAACTGACCGCGCATTAAACTGGACCGCGCGCATCAATAAAGTTGTGGACAGAGTAACACAAGAATAAATACATATTTTTTGAACCAAAAATATACCATCAATTAGTGGGCTACCTAGGCTCCCACCTAGAAATTTATCGCTTACATACCGTTACGTCTCTATAGCAACGTAGACGCAAAAACAATTCACAATCCTACATCAGGGTCCGAAAACTTGGAATTGCCTTCCCCCATCAATTACAGGAATAAACACAATGTCGTCCTTTCAAGGAGAATTGAAAGAATGTCTGATTGAAAATAATTAGTATATGTACATCACATAGGAGCATGATTGTTGAAAACTATCAAAAACAATGATTTTTAATCACGATGAGATGGCCTCTTAATCAAGTCTAACTTCTTGAGGTCTTCTCGCCACTCCCTTTCCTTTCAATTTGACGTTTTTTAAGCATAAATTACCTGCACTGCGTTACATTACTCAATTTAAATAATTAAATGAAGTGGTAAACAAAAGGAATTGATTAATTAATTGAATTTATTATAAAGTGGTTGAGGGTGATCGAGTTTTTTTTTACTGTTCTCGAGCTTTAATATTGCAACAAATAGCTTTCCATATTAAATTGTCATAAAAATTATCTCATTGAACAGTAAAGCCATGTACAAGGTGTTCCAGGAAAAAGTGACATTATCTTAAAATAGATATAGATAACTTAAATGTCTAACCATTATGCTAAACCCACAGGTGCATATTTCAATTTTTAATTTCAATTTTTTGTTTATTTACTATATAAAAATCAAATTATAAGTTAAGAGTACGATCAATTTAGCTGCTGTCAAGCTCGTTTTTATATATTCAGCACAGATGTTATAGAATTTTTGATTGCTTTTATAGCTTATAATAATCCACAGCCACTGGGCGTGTCTGACCGAACTAAAATTAGCGACAGTCAAATCCGCTCATCCGTAACCACTCCTGCCAAATATGGTTCTCACGCTGCAAGGCTTAACAAGGAAGGTTACTGGCTTGGAACACAGTCAGGAGACTATATCCAAATTGACTTTGGAAAAAGGGCACTCATCACGGAGATATGGAGTCAAGGTGCTGGAGACAACGCCAATTGGATAAGAAGTTTCACGGTTGCAATGAGCAACGACGGAGTGGATTTCGTTGATTACGAAGAGAATGGCGCGCGCAAGGTTTGATATCTCTTTCATGTTATATATTTGAAAATACTTCGCCGCAACACTTTGCTGCAACAAATTGTTTTGTGTGTACAGTTAAGAAGTAAGTCACATCGCGGCAACAAATTTCATGAACGTGTTCCACCTATTTGTCGCTGTGTGTGTTCTGTATTTAAAAAGGACTCCAGTTCCCAGACAAGTCGACTTTAAATGAAAAATACTACCATCTATAAATTGTACCTAAAGTATTTCAGTTCGAATCACTTTAGTAATTTAACCATGTTTAATATAACCATGTTTTTCTTGTACGTGCAAGCGCGAATTTGGTTAAGGCGCTTTATTTGTGACGTCATGCGTGCATCTGGTTCCGCGCGAAGTCAAAATTATAGTGGCGCGTACAGTACAGCTTCAGTTTGGGGAGTTTGTAATGTTTACTAGACTCACGCCATGTTACATACAAAAAGCATCTTGTAATTATGCAGCATCTGCATACATTACATATATTACATCTCCCTTTTTTCTGAGACGAAGTACGTAATAACTAGTTAACATGAAGTTTTACTTAACGTATCAACTCAACAACAATTTAAAGCTTATTCAGTTCTTTGCTTAACTGTTCGCAGCTATTAAATGTTCTTAATTATAATACCTTGTCACGTCTGGATTACCGTTCATAACTGTTCATTAAGTATTCAGGTGGTTTGATTGCACGACCAGATCTTGTTCTTACAGGATTTCTCTTCAATCCGTGGACTCGTTGACTAGATTGTTCATCACTGCTTACGCTCAGTTTCGGGGTATTTGAGGGTTCTCTTTCGTGTTCCTGTTGCTTCCGTGATAGTGGCATTTTACTTAACCGTAGACGGCGACGGTTTCGTCGATACTTCTGTCCGGTTTGTTCACTTTCAATAAGATATGAACGTGGTGATTGATGTTTGGACAGAACTTTGACAGGGATCCATTTCTCTCCATGCTTCATTTGGACTGTCTCGCCTGGCTGAAGTGGTGGTAATTCTTGTCCCGTGCGCTTGTCGTAGTATTGCTTTTGTTTCTCCTTCTGTTTGGTCAGAACTCGTTGAACGCTGTCCGATACTTGGGATTGTAGCAGTGGCAATGCTGTTGGGAGGCTGGTCTTCAGTCTGCGACCATCGTAAGTTGTGCAGGAGACAGATTTATTTCTTCAAGCGGGGTGTTTCGATAGTCCATCAGTGCCTTATATGGAGCTTTGGCTTTGGTCAACAGATGCTTCACTGTCTGCACCGCTCTCTCTGCTTCGCCATTTGCTTGTGGGTATTGAGGACTTGATGTTATGTGAGTGAAGCCATATTTGTGGGAAAACTCTGTAAATTCTGCGCTTATGAATTGAGGACCATTGTCACTTATTAATTGATCTGTTATGCGGTAACGGGAAAACTGGCTTTGGAGGTAGGTGATGGTATATTTTCTGCTTTGGTTATCGAGTTTGGCTATCTCGATCCATTTGGAATGGCAGTCAACACTGAACAGGTAATGTGTGTTGTTATATTCGAATAGATGAACACCAAATTTAGCCCAGGTTCTGTCAGGAATCTTGCTGCTTATCATGGGCTTTTTTGCTTGTGCTTTCTGGTGCTGAGCACAAACTTGACACTCGGACACTTTGTCCTCAATCTGGTTTGCCATTCTCCTGCACGCTGTTTGCTCTTTACAATGCCTTGATGTGATTCATGTATAATGTCTAGCATCTGTGGTTGGAGGAATTTTGGAACAATTACTTTGTTTCCTTTGAACAGGAGGCCATCAACACAGGAAATATCATCTTTACATGTCCAATATGGCTTTATCTCTGCTTTTGTTTTGGCTTTGGTCTTTGGCCATCCCTCGTGAACTGAATCTTTGACTGCTTGCATTAAAGGATCCTCAGCAGTAGCTTTCTGGAATTCTTTATACTTCTCAGGTGACATTGGTAAGTGGGCTGTGAGGTGGACGTCCTTCACTTTGAGTTGTGTAAGTAACTACTGTTTCATTCGTTTCATCAAGATAATTTCTGCTAAGGGCATCAGCAATGAACAGCTCTTAGCCTGGATTGTACACAATTCTTAAATCATATCTCTGTAGGGTTAACAGCATCTTCTGCAGACGTAGTGGTGTTTGGTACAGTGGTTTGTTGAATATGTACTCCAGTGGCTTGTGGTCTGTTGTGACAACTACTTGCTTTCCAAACAGGAACTTGTGAAACTTGGTTGTGCCAAATGCAATGGCCAAAGTTTCCTTCTCTATTTGGGCATATTTCTGCTGTGTTAATGTTGATGCTCTGGAAGCATATGCAACTGGTTTTTCTTCTTGGTACAGCACTGCTCCAAGTCCTTTCGAACTTGCATCTACCGATAAGGTAACAGGCTTCTTAGCATCATAATAACTTAGCCACAGATTAAATATATACAGATATGGAACTCGCGCGTGTTTCTGTCCTCACTTTTGATGTCACGCCAACAGTGTACGCGTCAGCCTGTGGCAAGCGTCTGGCTAGTGTCATGTAAACATTTAATAAGAAAATAGATAGGAAAAACCTAAATTTTGGCAATAAAACTGTGATTTTAAAAAATATATATTTCTGATTTTCGTCAGCGTCTCAATTTTTGCGAATGGAGTTTAATCCAAACATTTTGACATGAAATGACTGTACAAGTGGCCCTTGCTGGCAAGAAAAACGAGAAAAAAAGCGCTAAGGAGTGTGTTTTCAAAGTGTTCATACCTTTATCTGAAGACGATGTGATAATAATACCAACAGGTAAGTGTAATATTGCTTGTTTTGTCGTAAAGTTGATCAAAACTATTTGAAATTCACTTGTTTTTGTGTTTACCAACAAAAATGTGTACAAAAAAACACTGGACAGGCAAGTTTCTCTCAAGCAGCCAGAAGATTCGAACTTGCCTGACGACATGTGAGCAAATTTACATTCCAAACCATTTATATTTGTAACAATTCACCCATACACTTTGTCTTCGACCATGTTTTTAATTCTTCACACCTAACGTTGTCTATTAATATGCTTGTTAATATATTAAAGTATACAATTCATATAGAGATTTAAGTTTACAAAATTCATATTCCCTATACACTCTAGTCAGATTATAAAGATTACTATACTGAAAAGGTCCAAATATAAACTATTTTGCTCTAATTCAGAATTTACATAATACCTAGAAAAACAAGATGGTGAAAAGAAAGCCAGTGTCACAGCTGTAGTAACTTGAGCATGCAAGTGCAAATACTCTTCATCAAGGTAATTAAAAACAAATATTTTGTTCACTTTTAAGCATGCCCTATTTTCTGAGGTACTTCAGGTTGCACCATAAACAGTTTGTAGGTATGCATTTGTGAATGCACTACACATAGAGAAATAAGTACATGCAGATATGAAATCTTTGAGCTGAGAAACTTATGCTGTATTTTCTATTTATTCCATTATGTGGTATAGCCATCACTTGCTTATCTCATAAACCTACAAGAAACTTGTTGCACATATAATTGTCAAATCCTCAATTCAAGTTCTCCCTGTTTACATGAACACATTATGTGCAATATGTTTCTCTAGGATAAAAAGTCTCAGCTGGGACAAAACGTTTGTTGCAAGTTGCCACTTTCAGCTACAATATTCTTTTTAAGTTTGTTCTTGTAAAAAGAGTACTTTTGTTCTCTTTTAGTTGCCAACAATCCTTTAAGACTATTCATTGACAAGCATGATCCATTAATCCGTTTAAGAAAGCTTGTGGCAGTCTGTTATGCTCCAAAGCAGACTCAGCAGTACTTTAGCAGATGCAATTCTTAGCAGATAATCAGAACAGGATAGTGAGAACCATGCAGTGAAAATCAGTGACTGGAGTTAATATGAACAAAGCTTCACTTGTTAGCATAATTAGGGACTGTTTACATAGCGGTTTAGATGCATGCAACATTGTCGTTGTACATGTGCATGAATAAAATATAAGTATAAACTCATGCTTAACCAATATTGTTAATATGTTAAATGCAAAAGTTAATAAATAGTGTTTACAACACTACTATATGCTTGTAGCCTCGATCAAAGGTCTAACTTGCAAAGAGCTAGCTAGCTTCTCGTCTTTTTGAAATCAGCTCTTTCATCTTTTCGTACTACTTTGAGATTTCAAAATTTTAAAACAAAGTTAACCGATCAAGTAATTGACCCATCAAAGTGATCAAACGCACGGTCGGTAGAGGTCGGCAGGTCATGTCAATACATCGCTTGTATTTCTGCTTTGAAATAAACTCTGAATAAACTCTATCGTAAACCTTTTCCACACAAAAACAACCACCTACCATTTATCTTTAAATTTCGAGCTCAAAACAGTCAAACTTTGCTTCAATTTGTAAAATTGCATTTTTTCTCTTTCGAACACCGTTTTTCCTATACTTTTACCTGAAAATTCGAAGGATAACACTCGCCAGAGCAATTTTGCGTGCGCGTGGGGTGACATTCATTCATTTCATTCATTCATTCAAGAATTTTTACAGAGGATAAAAACATTTCAGTAATACTACTATTGTCAACATGTGTCCTCCTTATACTAACAATCTAAAAGACAAGTTCCATATTAAAAACTACAAATCTATGAGGACTAACTATAAATGTTTGCCAACATGCGACCAAAAGTCGACTCATGTTGAAACTGTTAAGCAGGATAAAGAGGTTTAGGTTCAGCCAGACATTAAAACATTGGGAATTGTTGGAACATTTGGACTGTTGGAACAAAAACTGAACATTTACACATGAAGGAAAAGTAACAACACATCCTGATAGCATGAACTAGTTACTTCATTTAGATCACAGTTACTCATTGGGCCTAAACGATGATTCTTCAACAGAGAAAAATAAAGATATGGTGGAACAAGGTCCAACACAATCACAAACAGTGACTGAAAAACATGTACCATTAGTTGATGATGATTTGCCGGCAATCGAAGAAATAAAAATATAGTGATGTAGACAGTGTAGACAGTGTAGCATTTTCTACTGTCCTTCAGGCTCCCGATGACGACTCTAGTACAGATGGTGAATATTTTAATGATACTGAGCCAGCTGTGGAAAAAATATAGTATTTGAAAGTCAGCTAAATAAACTATTCAAAATTTTCCACCGTTGTGGTACAGTAGTCCCATGGATACTATAACTCAAATAGATCAAGGAAGTATACTTACAATTAATAACAATTTGTCTAAATTGGAATGGTGCATCCTGGAAAGAACAGCCATTAATTAATGGGACAGCAGTGGGAAGCATTTTGATTCAAGCAGCAATTTTATTCAGTGTCAACACATGCAAACACATTGAGTGCTTGGCTAAGCATCTTAAACTTCAATTTATATCCTCCTCCCATTACTATACTACCCAGACTAGCATTCTGTTACCAGTAGTGTAACATACTTGGCTAACAACCCCAACTGCAATACTAAAGCAGCTTAATAAAAGAAATGAGTGTAGATGTATGTGGTGATAGGCGATGTGACAGTACTGGGCTTTCAGTCAAATATGGCACATATACTGTACCCTGATGGACGAGAGAACAAACTTGATAATTCAATTTAACACTGTGCAGCAAGTGACAGAGGTAACATAATCTAATGGAATGGAGTACGAAAGCTGTAAGAGAACGCTAAATTTGATTATCAAGAAAAAATTCCATTCCGCTGTCTTCCAACAGACTGTCAATCAACAACCACAGCAAAAATGAGGACAAATTATTCAAACATTGTTCAGCAGTAAGATGTGTGGTATTTGAGCAAGTGGGTGACCCAAAAAATTATAAAGAAGGCAAAATCCAGACATGGATCAAAATGGAATGGATCAAGAGTGTTTCTAACCATTTATCGTGGTGTGCTGCAACATTTCAGGAAAAATGCCAATATCCTAAGCAAGAAGTGGTTGTCATGGTTGCATCACATCACTGGTAAGCACAACTGGAGAGTCTCCAAATATTGTAAGTAAACAGGAAATTGTGAACAATTGGTATGGATTGAAACTGGTTCTCCTGCTCAAGATTGTTTGTGGCAAGCAGAGAAAGAACTAGGTGGCCAAGGAGATTAGGACCTTAAAGTCACACACCTATGTTGAATTAAGGTATGGTAAATGATGTAATCCAAAAGAACATGATGACATAAGTCTTGCTAATTCTTTTGCTGATTATTTTACCACTAAAATTGTAGAAATTCCAGATGAAATTGTGCTAGCAAAGAATCTTCTTGTTGTACCCATTACATTCATAAAGTCGTAAGTCAGTATTCGGTAGTTTCAGACAAGTAACAGATTTTGATATTTCGACGCTACTTAGTAATTCCAAGATGAAGTCCTGCCTGATTGACCAGGTCCCTACTTTAGTACTGACAGAATGCAACGAATCGTTACTTCCTGTTTACAGCACGATATTCAACCTCTCCTTGTAAAGTGCAGTAATGCCAGAATCCCTGAAGATTGCAATGTTAGATCCATTATTAAAGAAGGTTAATGCTGACTCTGACATTTTCCAAAACTTTAGACCAGTTTCTAATCTTAAATTATTGTCGAAGCTCGTCGAGAAGGCTGTGTTTGTTCAACTTAGCGAATACCTTGTAAACAATGAATTACACGAAGTCTTTCAGTCGGCCTATAAGTCATTTCATAGTACAGAGACATCTCTGCTAAGGGTGCAGAATGATATTCTGCAGTCATTGGACAAGAAGGAATCGCTCATCTTTGTTCTTCTCGATCTGTCTGCTGCATTCGACACCATTGGTCATGATATTTTGTTATTTCGACCGACAGAACGATTTGGAATTAGTGGAAATGTTCTTCTTTGGTTTAAATCGTACTTGTCATCTCGTAGTCAGTTTGTCAATATTAATGGCACTTACCCTTCCACTCACAATGTAAAATAATGAGTTCCACAGGGCTCTGTTCCCGGCCCTGTACTCTATTTGCTTTACACTGCGCCTATAGCTGATATTACTAAAAGGTATGATCTTAATTATCATATATACGATGATGATACTCAGCTATATGTGTCTTTTGAGGTAGATAGTGATGTCGACTTGGTGAAGACCCGTATTGAAAACTGCATAGCTAAAATACGCCAATAGATACTTCACAATGGACTAAAGACCAATGATGATAAAACAATATCAGTTCTTATGCACTCAAAGTTTCGGCCTCGTCCTTCACTCGATCAAATCAATGTTGGAAATGACCTGATACCATTTTCATGTTCAGCTACTAATCTTGGTGTGATTATGGATGAAACAATTTCATATGATGATCATGTTAAGGACGTTTGCAAGTCCTCGTTTTTTCATTTGAGGAATATTTCTAGAACCCGCAAGTATTTGACGAAAAATTCAGTGGAGGTTATAATCCATGCCTTGATAACAACCAAATTGGACTACTGTAATTCCCTCATGCATGGCTTACCTAAACGTTTTCTCTCGAAGTTACAATCAGTTCAAAACTCGGCTGCTTGAATTGTTACTCTGTCTTGGAAATTCAAGCATATCACACCACTTGCAGTCCCCTTATTGTAAAACAAGTTCTTTGAAGCGTCGTATTTTAACAGAATTGTTCATTTGTGGAACTTAATTCTTAAGTTAGCTCCAGCTTGTACATTTTGAACTCTTGGTAGTTGTTTTTTAGTTAAGACTTACAAAGAACTTCTGACAACAATATTTGATCTGGATTTGCCTTGTACTTACTCATTGTATAGGACGTGTTCTTGTCACTCTTAATTTTATTTAAATGTTCGTATATAATAATTACAAAAGTTTTTTAATAGTAAACGCTAGTAGTTTGCAAATTATTAGTCAGGCTGACACCCCTTGCATGGGACTTATCCCGCTCGTGTCAAGCCTTATTTAGTATTGAGTATTATTACTGAATTACTGAATTAAAGTTGTTAAACTACATTGGCTTCCTGTTCATTACCGAATCGTTTTTAAAATTCTTCTAATGGTTTACAAGTCAATGAATGGAGCCTGCCAATCCTACTTGTCTAGTTGTCTGCAATATCGAGCATCTACTCGAACTCCCCGCTCAGTTGCAAATGAGCTTTTACTGGTGCCTTCTTCCAAAAGTAAAATTTATGGTGACAGATCCTTCGCTGTATGTGCTCCAAAACTATGGAATAGACCTCCACACAGTTTGCGGAAGTCATCCTGTATTTTGACTAAAAAAGGATCTCAAAACTTATCTTTTCAAACTTTTTATCAACAATAGATCTCTGTATCTTTCTTTTGATTGATTTAGATAGGTTTATGAGTATCTTGTTATTTTAGCATTCTGTAATTCAATATTTGTAAATAATTATAAACTTTTTTATTATCATCATATATACTTTCGTACTATTTGTAAAGGGCCTTGAACTTTAGGACATGTGCGCTACAGAAATTGAGGATATTATTATAATTATTATTATTTTATTGAGAAGCAGCTGAGTAAATAGAATTGACAGATATTTTGAACATGTGAACTGAATATACGTTAAATGCCTGACTTTGTAACCAAGGAACAATCATATTATTTATCAGCGAAATCCATCAATTTCAAAGTCATCTTCATTTCCTGGCGGTGGAAAGTGGGCCTGACAGCACAAGATTGAAGAAAAACTCGTATTTCCTTAACAACTATCCTCAACACCATTGCACTAGCTGACAGTTGGCAATATGGCGAGAGATTTTGTTCTCAGGGCAGTAGTGAAGCCAGCCCGACATTTAGTCATGCAAATGGAAATTTTTCTGTGTTTTTGACCGTATAAGGAATGAATTTCTAAAGAAATGAATAATAATAATGATTTAAATTTGCATAGCATGACCAAATTGTCGGGCTGGCTTCGCTAGTGTCTCAGGGCCTTCATATGCTGTGCTGCAATACTTCTGGTTATAGTCTAATCGTGCAGCCTGTTGAAACCATCTGTCTAAACAGACTTATTGGAAGCCTGGGTTATCTGTTGTGTAATTATACGGCAGAGTTGGCTTTATGTATTCCATAACTTCTTAATTTTGAATTCCATGACAACAGACGCGTTCGTCCTCCTTTTTTATTATCTGACAGTGTTCGCATGAACACTTTACAATAACAAATATTTATGCTATGAATGACAAAATTTAAGAACATGGATATTCAGTTCACAAATATACTAAAAATTATGATATTTTAAAAGTCAAGATTACCCAAATGAACATACGATTCTTCTTCGTCGATCGACATACTTCGTTTGCTTTGTTCATTTTCAGCTGATTCACCAGTGACGCTTTTGGCACCTTGTCTCGGTTCGAACTAGTAGTCTAGGATTTCGCCCCCATGTAACATATTTATACGGAATTCATCTAATTTATCACCTGAAGAACTTGAAGTTCTTCCGAAATCCAATGAATTACTGCGCGGCCGTATAAAAATATCAAGTAACATTCATGATGAAAACAAAAAAAACACAATGCGAGGATGCGAGAACAACAAGAGCTTAAAAGTACGCAATGACGTCACAAATGAAGCGGGCTGACTAAATTAACGTACAAGAACAACATGGCGTCAAACTTTGATAAAAATTGCAAAATTTAGGAGCGATTTCTTCTTTACTAAAATGATTTGAACTGAAATACTTCAGGTACAATTTATTGAGGGGATTGTCTTTCGTTTAAAGTCGACTTGTCTGGGGAATGGAGTTCCCCTTTAACTTTAATAAGCGTGCAGATCTATGTTTATAATTTTAATGATTATCATTTTAATGGTCTATTAAACATAGCCGATATTTTTAATGATCGTTGAAGAACAACTACAAACATTCTAGACAGCAACTATTAGCACAAACAACATAACGACACGAGGAGCAACATATACTGTAGGCATGGCGTGTAAAAAATAAAATTTTACATGTTTAGAAAAACTCTACATTTTGATGAAACAAAGTAAAACTTCACTCAATTGATGATCAGAAATATTTTCGGCCTGCCAGCACAAAACCAGATTTCAGATAAACAACCTAAACAAAGAAAGAAATGCATGTTATTTGAACGCCAGGCAGGACACCACGTTGCACATTGAGCATAAAAACGGTCCACATGTTTTCGACGTTTGTCTACTAGCTGAAGATTTCCGCGAGAAAAAACAGTGTTGTGAATTTTTTAACAACAACACCACTGGTAGATAGCTTGTAGTTCCTACATTGAAATTAATATTTTCGTATTTTAAGAATTTCTCTGCCAACACCGACAGCTCTTCTGTAGTTGTCCAAAAACCAATCCATGTCATCTTTGCTCGATTTATACGGATAATCGTGGATCAGTTCATAAGCCACCCTGCCTTGAGACTTGAGCTCATCGGAAGCTTTGTAGGTGAGTAAACGCTACAGATATTTCTATTTTCTATTTGTAATCGTATCTGTAGCAACACTGAAAATAGAGATTTCTTCATGATTTATGCAAAATAATTACAAGTGGGTAAATACGGTTAATGTTACCATAACTGGGTGTGTTTATATCTACACAATTCCGTCTTAAATAAAGCTTCAAGAATTCGCAAACAACCTTTGTTATCTTCTTAAACATTTAACAACAAAGCCTAGGCTCACACTAGCTACCTAAGTTTTCAGTCTTGCCGGACCTTACACTGTCTTATGTTTCGACTTATAAAGGAAAAATTCTGTAAAGGTACTCATTAAAATCAGCGCCACCTTGCAAAATGCCATATTAATTTCTCGGTTTACGTTTCGTGTTCTATGCAAAAGATAACTCTTTTTTCTTTCGTACTGAAATATAAGGTAACAAGTTCCCATGATAAAATGTTCAAGGCTAGTTTGAACTACAAATATCATAGCAATGAACTACAGTCACTTTCATTCTTGGACGAAACCAAATGCCCGAAAGTGTTCACTGTGAACGAATTTCTTCTTGTTTTTTCCTGCTTTGATCTCAATGGACGAGACTTTTTTTTGCAGGTGTGAAAAAAGTTTGTCGTTTATGATTGGCTAATAAGCATTGCGAAAAGATTTTCAACACACTATTCGAAAACATTAGTATTCATAAAATGAAGAAACTTCCGCTATGTTACTAGCTTTATATATTTGTTAAAATACCGTTGCGTCCGTTTAGACACAAAATTAAGTCTTCCGACGATTGCACTGGGTATGAAAGATCGTTTGATTTTGGACTCACAAATTTACGTATCCTCATCCAAAGACGACGTAACATCAGGGGTTACCAATGCAAGACTAAGCTCTACAAATGTCCTTAATAGTGGCTGGATCCCTGCTCAAAACGACAATGATCCATGGCTCATGGTTGACTTTATAAGCAATGTGACGATCAGTGAAATAAGTACTCAAAGTTCAGAAAATGGAACATCCTATGTCAGTAGTTATAGTCTGGCTTTTAAAGATGGAAGAGGCTCTTTGTATCACTACCAAGTAAATGGACGTCTGAAGGTAAATGTTTTCTTACTTACGTTCTATGTTATGTTTTCTTGCCCTGCGTAGACAACGATCACTGTAAATTGTTATATTTTCAGAACAGGGTTTGTGCATATAATAATGTTCTGCATTTTTTTGTCCGTAATGTCGTTGTTGTGTGACAAATCGTTGTGAAATAAAAAAATCATCTGGTATGCACTTTTATGCTATAAATTATTTCTGTCAGGGATGCATGTCTATGTCTATGTCTATGTCTATGTCTATGTCTATGTTTATGTCTATGTCTATGTCTATGTCTATGTCTATGTCTATGTCTATGTCTATGTCTATGTCTATGTCTATGTCTATGTCTATGTCTATGTCTATGTCTATGTCTATGTCTATGTCTATGTCTATGTCTATGTCTATGTCTATGTCTATGTCTATGTCTATGTCTATGTCTATGTCTATGTCTATGTCTATGTCTATGTCTATGTCTATGTCTATGTCTATGTCTATATGTCTATATGTCTATATGTTTATATGTCTATATGTCTATGTCTATATGTCTATGTCTATGTATTATATGTATAATATGTATATGTATATGTATATGTGTATGTGTATGTGCATGTGCATGTGCATGTGCATGTGCATGTGCATGTGCATGTGCATGTGCATGTGCATGTGCATGTGCATGTGCATGTGCATGTGCATGTGCATGTGCATGTGCATGTGCATGTGCATGTGCATGTGCATGTGCATGTGCATGTGCATGTGCATGTGCATGTGCATGTGCATGTGCATGTGCATGTGCATGTGCATGTGCATGTGCATGTGCGCGTACGCGTACGCGTACGCGTACACGTACACGTACACGTACACGTACACGTACACGTACACGTATACGTCTATGTATATGTCAGGTTATTCATTGACATATATATGTATATGTATATGTATATGTATATGTATATGTATATGTATATGTATATGTATATGTATATGTATATGTATATGTATATGTATATGTATATGTATATGTATATGTATATGTATATGTATATGTATATGTATATGTATATGTATATGTATATGTATATGTATATGTATATGTATATGTATATGTATATGTATATGTATATGTATATGTATATGTATATGTATATGTATATGTATATGTATATGTATATGTATATGTATATGTATATGTATATGTATATGTATATGTATATGTATATGTATATGTATATGTATATGTATATGTATATGTATATGTATATGTATATGTATATGTATATGTATATGTATATGTATATGTATATGTATATGTATATGTATATGTATATGTATATGTATATGTATATGTATATGTATATGTATATGTATATGTATATGTATATGTATATGTATATGTATATGTATATGTATATGTATATGTATATGTATATGTATATGTATATGTATATGTATATGTATATGTATATGTATATGTATATGTATATGTATATGTATATGTATATGTATATGTATATGTATATGTATATGTATATATATATGTATATATATATATGTATATGTATGTATATGTCAGGTTATTCATTATACAGTCAGGTTATTCATTAACATTTTCATATTCTTTTTGCAGGATTTTTATCCAGACTATAGTATCAGTTCCGTCTATAGAAAGACGCTGAGACCTGTTATATTTGCTCGTTTCGTTCTAATAAGGCCAAAAACGTGCACCGGGAACTGTGGTTTGAAGGTGGAATTTTATGGTCAATATGAAGGTAATTGTGTAGTGATTGCGCAGTACGCATTTGTAGGCATAGAGAAAACACACACAATAATATCACGTCTTGTATTATATAATACCTCATTAAATACTGGTCGTTTAATTGCATGATTATGGTCACCTGATATTAAATAAAAAGTTCCATTTTCCAAAATATGTATATGTATAGACTCACTCCTAGGAGTGAGTCGATACATATACATATTTTGGTTCCGTGTTATACAAGTTCCACAACATGTATAGACACTCCTAGGAGTGCAATAGTTTTTTTCCATTGCACTCTCACAATTCCCATCCGTCAAAAAGCTCTTCGTACGGTCTTCGTAATTTACTTTAGGCTTGTTTCGGTCTTGAGATGAATGCGAAATAATCCAAATACTAAAATACGACTCAAATGCGTGTTGTTTTAAATGTAGAATAATTTGGTTTTGAAAAACAATAGTCTTGTATTATATAAAACAAATAATGAATGTTTTTATTCGTGCAATGCTAAGAGTATTTTCATTTAGTGAAAGATTGATTGTTCCATTCAACTCGGCTATCGTATTGTGTAGTAAGTCATCAACATGTTATTACGCTTGCCCCTTGGAACAAGCTGTTAGATACTTGTGACAGAAACTTGGTGATATCATAAGAGATTTTGTAGGTTGTTTTAACTGGTCTGATACAATAATGATATCATGGTTACAAACTGTAATGTATGATGTAATTATATGCATCAGGTGATCAAAATAAATTAACGTTGTTGGTACTTCAACATGGCGTGCGAGTAGATCATTACATGGTGTTAGGAGCAATCCCGACAAAAAGTGCTTGAAAAGATAGCCATCGGATCAGAGGAAATCGAGAAATAAACTCATTATACAAGTAGACATTCGAATAAAAGAATATGGAGGGGTTTACGGCCTCAACTATGGCAAAAATGGACTGGTCAAGCGGCGACTTACCGCATGGACATCCATTCAACAACATTGCGAATTTGCGTTTGGTGGGCCATTAAAAGGCAAATCCGAGGAACAGAGATGCAACTATCTGATGTTATGGGTAGGTGAGAAAGGCCGTGATGTGTTTGAAACCTGGAATCTATCAAACGAAGAGTCCAAAAAGCTGACTTCATGCTACGAAAAGTTCGAAGCGTATGTAAAGCCCAAATCAGATAATAGCTTTGCTCGTTACAAGTTCCACAACATAATACAGCAAGAAAAGGAGCCCTTTGAACTAACCTCAGAACTAACCTTAGACAAAGCAGTTGATATCGCCCAAACACAAGAAATGTCAAACAGCCAGCTTCAATGAATGACGCCAGAGGAAAAGAACGTGAACAGCCTTCGAGAAGAAAAAGAGAGAAAACCCAAACATAAATATGCCGGGCAAAATACAAGAAACAACTACCAAAACCCTAGAGAAGGTTATAGACAGCTTTGCAGTAAATGTGGAATAAAGCGTGATCACAAAAATGTCCAGCAGAAGGAAAGGCATGTGCAAAATGTAAAAAAGTTTATCCATTTTGCAAGAATGTGCAAATCAAATGTCCAAGAGAGAAAAATGCAAGTTCATGGGGACCACAGTAGTGACGACGAACTGTATGTTAGGCTCTGTTGGAACTACACATGCTATGAGCAAGAGTGAATGGCATGCAGATGTAAAGATAGAAGACAAAACTTTAACTGTTCAACTTGATGCAGGTGCAAGGTGTAATGTAATTTCCATTAAAGATCTGCAAAGTCTTGGAATCAACATAAATCTAGGGAAACCAGAAGCACAACTCAAGTCATATTCTGGACATGTAATCCCCACGAAAGGAGTAACTACGTTACCATGTGAGCACAAAAGGAAAATATACCCTGTAAAGTTCCATGTTGCGGATATCCCAGCACCTTAAGTGTTTAGTGCCAACGAATGCAAAGAAATGGGTCTTGTACAGAGAGTTTTTGCAGGGGAAACCTCAAAGTCAAATGGCAATAGTGACACAGATCGCTCGGTGCCACCTAAAGTCAATCCAGCTCAAGTAGATGAATTGTTAAAAGGGTATGACAAACTATTTACTGGTCTTGGGCGCTTACCTGGTGAACACACAATCGAAATTGATCCCTCATATACCCCAGTTGTCCACCCACCACGAAGAGTACCATTGGCCCTCAAAGAGCAGATCAAAGAAGAGTTACAGCGTATGGAAGATACCGGTGTTGTTGTCAAGCAAAAAGAACCAACCGATTGGGTTAACAGCCTGGTCACAGTAATTAAGCCTGAGAAAATTAGAGTTTGCATTGATCCAAGAGATCTGAAACGAGCCATAAAAAGAGAATATTATCCAATGAAAACAATTGAAAACGTGGTAGCTGAAATGCCAGATGCAAAAGTGTTCTCCGCGTTAGACGCCACTTCAGGATATTGGCAATTGAAATTAGACGAAGAAAGCTCAAAACTATGTACTTTTAACACACCTTTTGGATGGTATCGCTTTACACGACTCCCATTCGGTATTAAATCAGCCCCCGAAGTGTTCCAAAAGAAAATGTCACAGTTGTTAGAAGGCATCGATGGTGCTGAGGCGATAGTAGACGACATCTTGGTCTGGGGAAGAGATATCCAGGAACATGATGCAAGGTTAAAGAGAGTCCTTGATCGAGTCCAAGATGTCAACCTAAAGCTGAACCAGAAGAAATGCCAAATCAGAAAAGAAGAAATTACTTATGTTGGTCATCTTCTAACAAAGGGTGGTCTTAAGCCAGATGCCGAGAAAGTAAGAGCTGTACAAGCCATGACCAAACCATCCAACATTAAAGAGTTAGAAACATTTTTAGAATTTATTCAGTATCTGGCAAAATTTCTAACCAACATGGCCGACGTCAGTGCACCACTACGAAAGTTGCTGGAAAAGAATACAGCACGCCAACACAGCAGAAATATGCACAAATTGAAAAAGAGACTTTGGTCATTGTCTTTGGTACAACAAAGTTTAACCAGTTCGTGTTCGGAAAAGAAGTGGTTGTCACATCAGATCACAAACCACTGGAATATATATTCAACAAGCCTTTGCATCAAGCCCCTCTCCGACTACAAAAGATGCAGTTAACCCTGCAAAGATATGATTTAAAAAATGTTTACAAGCCAGGAACTGATTTGTTCATTGCTGACGACCTTAGCTGAAATTATCTAGAAGAAATGAAAGAAACACTGGTCCCAGAACTAGAAGTTAACGACGTCGATCTAACAAGTTACTTACCAATATCACCGGAAATGTACCAGAAGGTCCAGAAAGCCACAGCTGAGGATCCTGTAATGCAAGCAGTACAAAATGCAGTTCTTGAGGGATGGTCAAGGATTAAAGCTACCACAAAAGAGGAGATCAAGCCGTACTGGGCATGTAAAGATGAAATTTCTTGTGTTAAAGGCCTTCTCTTCAAAGGAAATAAACTAATTGTTCCTAAATCCCCCCAACCACAGATGCTAGACCTCATACACGAGTTACATCAAGGGATCGTGAAGTGCAAACAACTTTCCAGAGACCTCCTCTATTGGCGGGGAATAGCAAGCCAGGTTGAAGGTAAAGTGTCCAAGTGATAAGTTTGTTGTCAATACCAGTTTGTAGTCAATACTGACAGACCTTGGGCAAAAATTGGTGTGGATCTATTTTAATATAACAACACACATTACCTACTAAGCGTTGATTACTATTCCAAGTGGATTGAGATTGCCAAACTCGATAACCAAAACAGCAAGAATACCATCACCTCCAAAGCCAGTTTTCCCGATATGGTATGCCAGATCAGTTAATAAGCGATGATGGCCCCCAGTTTACAAGTGCAGAATTTGCAGAGTTTTCCAAGAAGTATGGGTTTACACCAGGGGCGGACCCAGGCAAATTTCTGACCGGTACATCAACCGGAAATTCTAAGTAACAATTCGCGCCGAAGGCGAAACCGAGCGCCGGACCTGCCACTGCCCTCGGAAATGGGATTTCCTGCACTTTGAGAGCAATATGTAACACAAAACAATGCTTAAAAATGAAGGATTTTTATAAATACTTTTGATTTTCAGACGCATTCATAAATCTCATTAAAACTTAAAAGATATAAAATTAAAATTTTTGTAATTAATAAAGTCCAGGGAGAGTAATGTTTGCCAGTAGTTGTCCACATAATTATAAGTTTAACTCCTTGAACAAGATTTTTTTTGAAATTGTTCTGTGTTTTACGGGGTGAAATGGTTCCATTTTTAAACTGCGAGTATTTTGTCTCCTGTCCCAACTTTTCTGGATAAACTGAAATTGCATTCAGTCCAGTGACTGATGACAAGGCAAATAAACACATTAAACAAGAAAAATTTCCATTAGTGGCATTTCGTATAGCCTCTTGTTTGACAACTGTCACCCTGCTGCTGGGATTTTTCCTGTCATATCCTTCAACAAGTGCAGAATCAGATGATGTGGCAGAAAAAGCAGTATTTTGCAGTGAAAGCAATATTATCAGGGATGAAATGCATAGAGCTCCTGGTTTTCATAAAGCTCGATGCTTGTCAAAGATCTCAACAAATCACAAAGGTCTTCTTTGCCGCAAATCAACTTTGAACAGGCTCTGTACAGACAATTTCCATCGCCTTTAGCTATTTACAATTTTACAGTAACATTAGAGTTAAATCAAGGAAGAGTTGTGTAAGTTCATTGTGTGCCTAGTACTGCAGTACATGAACACCAACATGCAACTAATTTAGGTAATTTGTCCTTTCAGGGCCCTTCCTTGAGCCTATGCTAAGGGCACATTGTCTCTTTCGATCCCCCCTCCCCCATCCCCCCTTGGGTGACTTAGTAAAACAATCGAATATGCAATGATTATGGTGCACAGTACGTCACGGTAGATTGAAGTGCACCCGTGAATCGGTGCAAACGCCTGCAATCTGCATGAGTGCACCGGTCAGCGGCCAAATCTACCGTGACGTAGGCTTTAAAACAATAGTTTTGATGTCGTCACGGTAGATTCCGCGCAGAAAAGGACTCGGGATGGGTGCACCCACCGGTGCACTCAAATCTACAAAATCAAATCATATATGCTGATTATATATGCTGATTATATATATATATATATGCTATTTATTATTTTTTGAGATCAGTGTTATCGCTTTATTCTCACGCTATTATTAGCGAAAATAAGTCGCAAAATACCAAATAATACGAGGATTACGAGCGTGTACTTTTGTAAATATAGGAGGTCGAAAGTAGGATTTTAACCTGTATTTGATTAATTATAGAGGGAATAAGGAATATTTAAATCGATTTTAGCATAACATGAATATGGAAACTTTTTGTTTGCTACCTGGCTTTGTTTGGTTGCAAGTAAGCAAAACATAATATCGTTGATCATTTTATGCAGTCAGACTCACATTGTGTGTCAACTACATCGTTAAATTTCTGACCGGTGCATCTGCACCCATTGAAGCAGAGAGGGCAGTACAGACCGTGAAAACCCTCTTATGAAAGCAAAAGATCCATATAAGGCATGAATTAACTATCGAAACACCCGACTTGAAGAGATAAATCTGCCTCCAGCGCAACTTATGATGGGTCGCAGACTAAAGACTAGTCTCCCAACTACGGCGCCACTTTTGAAATCTCAAGCCGTGGACGAAGTTTGACGAATGCCGAAGAAACAAAAGAAGAAACAAAAGCAGTACTACGACAAGTGCACAGGAAAAGAGTTATCACCACTCCAGCCAGGAGAGACAATTTGGATGCAACAAGGATAGAAATGGATCCCAGCAGGGGCGTAGCCAGCTTCGATAATTGGAGGGGTGAATATTCATATATTTGTGTTCACAGACCTTAAAAACAATCGATTTCAAAAGAAATTAATGATGCAAAACATGATACATGAATATTCGCCCTTCCAATTATTGACGTTGGCTACGCCACTGGATCCCAGCCAAAGTTCTGCATAAGCACCAATCGCCCGGTCATACCTTGTCGAAAGCGAACAGAGACACAAATCCTGTAAAAACAAGATCTGGGCGTACAATCAAACCACCTGACTACCTACTAAACAAATAAACATTACACAAGGGGCATGTAATTTAGCTGTGACACTTAAAGGAGCAGTGTCACCGTTTCACGCATATTTTACTTCTTTATTTTCTTGCTATTTTACGAATTTCTTGTTGATTCAGCTTGATTAAAGCACATAAATTGCATTATTTTTACATTCTTCTGTATTCAAGAGACAACAGATGTGCGGCGAAATCACTGCAATTCCAACGGTTACATCCCGCCTCGATTTTTGCATTCCCCATGCTTTAAATACATTGTACACCAAATAAATTCTTTTGCGTTGATTTTCGCATAATTTCCTTCGACCTTGCTTATTCTCTTGCTTTTTTATCATCCGGAAATATCGAATTTCAGACCATGCTCGCCCTCCTTTCAAGACGCCATCTTGGATTCCGAACTTGAAAACGTTGGCCCAACGCTATCAAATTACACTATGCGCAGAACAAGATGCGCAGATGGTGACACTGCTCCTTTAATAGGTGCGAACGGTCAATTAAAGGACTAAATACCTATACATTCTTATTTCGTTGATAGTTAAGATTTTACTCAATTCCTTTTGCTAACAAAAGGGCATGTAATGTATGATGTAATTATATCGTGAATTGTTAATCATTCAATAAAATACCAGAAAATGGTTCTGGACCGTGATTGGTCTACTCAATCGCTTGGCGTTAAAAACATTAGCCTTGAGGAAACTCGGATAAGGCCTATTTGAGTGCAAAGATTAAATGCGTAAAGTTGCTAAATTAGGTTTTGAAAGCGGAAATTTAATCAATAAAAACCCCTCACATAAAATTAAATAGGTCGAGGTGATTTCAGCAGTGGCTCAATTTTTTACCAAATGATTGTATAATATTGGCATGCAGCTATAACTTAGCTTCAACGTGTTTCGGTTTAGTATTTTGTGCAAGGGATCGCTTTGCGAGAAGCATTCGTAAGCGAAAATGAGAAACACCTCATTATTCAAGCAAAGAAATCCCTTCTTTTCAACGGGAACTCAACCTGGTGCAAGAAATGCATGGACAACTACGACCATGGACAGCTACGACGGCGCGGAAACGTGTGAACTAGTAACAGAGTACGGCAACGATATCGGTCTGTACAGAGATTGCAGCTTTTAATAAAACGCCGAAAGAGATTCAGAATATTAAGAAACACTTTGTCAGGCATTCAGCAACCAAATGTGTCAACTATCTTGATATTGCACATGATCTAAAATCCGCCTCTTAGAAACCGTACATAAAACCTGGAAACGCGCCAGAATACGTAAACCGACAAAGCAACCATCTACCACAGTACTCCGCAACATACCAGAGGCAATCAATAGACGGCTATCCGAAATATATCTTCAGATAAGAAATCGTTTGACTAGGGTAAACGATGCAACCTTTGCTTACATGAATAGTTTATAATTATTTATATTCCGCATCTCGATCAGCTCCTTGAACTCTAGAAATGAACTATTATCAGCCTGCAGACACAGGAAAGACTTCCTCCGTTTCAACAAATAACTAACCCATGTAATATAACTCTATTTCTATGACGCCAATCATGTATATATAGCATCTCAAGTTTCCTAGGCACAACATCAAACGCGATTTCACCTGATAAGTGTGGTAAGCTTTGCTTGCCATACGAAACAAGTTTGTGGTGAATAAATGTTTAAGTGAAGTGATTCAAGTTTGTTTTCTTTGTGATAGATATATATATATATATATATATATATATATATGTATATATATATATATATATATATATATATATATATATATATATATATATATATATATATATATATATACCCTCTTTAGGATGGCATACATTAACGCTTGGAAAAAAACGCCCGTTCGTCAGCCGTGAGAACGGGAAGCACTAACCGTGATAATCGATAGGATGAACGTGATAGCATTGAATTTTTAGCCAACATTTAGTACATTTTTTCACTAAAACTTCGAGAGTGCAATTTGCGAATTTATGTTCAAAAGTAAATTAACTGTCCATAACAATTTTAAAAAAGACTAAGCACTCTCTCGTTTTTATTTAAAACAAATTATACATAATGCATTTTTTGGCAGTTTCTTTCAAATATTCGAGCTCAAACTAGTTGTGTAAAACATTTGCCCAGCCCCATCCAGAATTAATTTGGCAGTCAGTGAAAAAATAAGTATGAAAATCTGACGCAAGTGTACGCCATTTTGTTAGTAAGCGCAACACACATGATATCGCAAATAATCGCGTGTGTAATTCGTGATCAGGGGGAAAATCGCGAACACAAATTCACCTTACGAAAGCACGAAGCGGGACATTGTTATATTGATCTGTGATTCAAACCACGAACATAAAAATTGCTCGTTGACAATTCATGTTTTCAAACATGAACGGCTGTCGTAATCTATGATGGGGTGTTTCACATCTGGATGGCGTCTGGGTTGACAAAATGATGCATCTTATGCTCTCTAATAGACACTATTCGTTTTCTTCCACATTAATTGCAAACATTAATGGGGTTTTTTTGCATGCCAAACTTTCATCCACGTATATTTTAGATTGAAATAATTTGAGTTTGGCTCTTTTCCTGGCAGATATCCGATTTCTTACGGGGGAAAATCAGGGAAATATTTGTGAGTGGTATTTGGAGAGATATTTTCTTGAGTCACCGGAAAATATGGTATCTTGTAACAATCCCCGCATACTTTAACCTATCCTTGTTATCGCTGTTAACTTTTTAATGTCTTTATGTGTTGTTTTGACAATGTTTTTAAAAAAAAATAATTTACCGGAGATTAATTAAGAGTACTACCTTCGCAATATAGGCCGTAAGGAAGTATCTACATTACATGATCCTTTTTTCTATCTAGAATGTTCTAACACTCAGTTTTTGGGCGTAGAAAATGGATATATCTTTGACAGTCAGTTTGAGACCTCAACTATCAGCACTGTGTTACACGGACCTCAGGCAATTCGCTTGAACAAGGTCGATGGAGGTTAGTAAACTCATTATTTACAATTGAACTATTAACGAGGCTCACAAATCTGAAAGGCTGTATAATTATGGTCACTACAACGATCTATATAAGCTATTCTGGGCATCGGGGAAGGCTGTAGAGTGTTCATGAGTGGGAGAGGAGCATATTTATGTATTCTTGTTCTATCCGATCAATTTTTTATTTCACTGAAATATGTTAGTTATCAGAACTTGGATATGTGAGTGTTTACCTATCCTCTCTCCTAAATTTACGCTCCATCTTCGTCAAGTGTAAGTCCTATGTTGTCTCGAAACTGGTAGTGCAGTGCAAAAGCTCCGATCCAAGTCGCACCTCTGTTTCGTATGTACTTTGATGGTTCAGTCAAAATTGCTGACACAGAGAGTCGCGAGAGCAAAATTTTACGCAATGTTAAGTCAATCAAAGTTAATCATAGTAACAAAGTTAATCATACTTAGATAAATTTAGGTTTACATCCATAAAAAGTAGAGCGATAATTTCAAGTTTTTACTTAGTGATCAAGCCAAAGAGGTAGACGTTCAACAATAAAAAAAACAATCTAGCTACCAGTTTCGAAGCTATTTCTCCCGTTTCAAAACGACTGTGTCGATCAAAGTTTTTGTAAAACATAAAATTGCGTTTTAAATACTACAAAACCTTTATTGAAAATCTTCATTATAAAAGAACAAATTGCTAAATCCTACAATTTTACATAAATAGTACATTTTCTATAAATAATCAGTATCTTCGGTTAAAAAAATAGTTCTGTTATACATTGTCTATAATACAGTATGAATAGTCTCGTTGATAATTTCACGTCCGTCCTACAAAGGAACAAATTGGACGATGAAGACAAGATCCAGCCCCACGTAAAAACATTATTGCTGATCGAAGTAGGGAATAACTAAGTCTACATCTCATCCAGTTAATTGTCTTACTGCAAGGTTTACCATATTTCTCAGCGATCAAAGATGCAATTCTCTTATACATGCAGGGTGTCCCAAAAAATGCCCCCCGTTAAACTGTGGATTATAGTTTAAGCAATGGCTCAGTTTGTAAAAAATCTCTAGCGAAAGTTTAACATCATATCGTTCTGTGTCCAAATTTTCAGATCAAAATGTTTAAATGTGTTGAATATTTTGATTTTTTGCAGCAATTCAAACAGGCCGGGTCAAAATTCTGACTTGTCCAAGTTTTGCATAATTTATTAACATTAAAATAAAAATATTAATAAATTTATAATATGTGCTCCCTTAACTATAATGTTAAATATTCTTGGCAATCTAGCTCTCAGGCATTTTTAGCTACGGTTATTTGTGAAAGCTAGTACCTATTTATTTTCTTTAATTCTCTATTATAAAATTTATTCTGTCTTTCTTGTAAAAGGTACAAATAAACTGTTGTTGTTACTTTACAGTGTGAAGTTGTTTAACAACACATTTAAGTGACAAAGTTTACCTATAACGAAATAGAAGGTAAACTAGCTTAAATGCCATATCAACAATTTCTGCCTTCAACGTGTCCACCTTCAAGTTCCACGCATCTTATTGCTCTTGTTCTCATGTCTCTCATGGTCCGTCTAGCTATCCTCGTTCGTCGTAGTGCTACGAACTCATTAGAGATTCGCTCTCATACTTCGTCAACGTTAGCTGGAAGCGTTTTAAAAACCTGGCTTCCTCTTTGGTGATAATATAACACCATAAGCTTTCTTTGCTTCGGAGAAAATTGTTATTAAAACATTTTTGAAAACAGATAACGCATAAGAATGGATTGCATTTTCCCGGCATGCTTTATTCGTGTTCTTGCAGCTCTGGTAAAACAACTTAAATTCCCAAGGGTATTTTAATTAAACTAAATCTGCCTTTCGTTGCGACATTTAAACTAGTTTTAGTTCTATTTTGTTACGTGTAAACCTTGTCAATTAAATGTGTTGTTAACCAATTTCACACTGTACAGTGACTTCTTGGAACTTTTAATATTAATAAATTATGCAAAACTTGGACAAGTCAGAATTGTGACCCTGCTCCTTTGAATTGCTGCAAAAATGACACCTTTAAACATTTTGATCTGAAAATTTGGACTCAGGAAGATATGATGTTAAACTTTCGCTAGAGAGTAACAATTTGCAAACTGACCTATTGCTTAAATAACTATGCTCCAAAGTTTAGCAGGGGGCATTTTTTTTGGGACACCCTGTATATCACGTTTGCAGTGGGACCTATACCTCTTGCGGTTGAACAAACAAGAGGGGAGAATGATCCGCTCTCTACTTCTTTGATTCTTTCATCATAGACTCTTCTTTTTTCTATCTTATTACAGTAACACTGGGAGAGAAATGAGTTGCGATAGCTCGGTGCCAAAGGGTTAAAAAACCTAAAATCAAAGAATGCACGTTGTCGATCACGTCCCCAGAAACTTTCATCTACAATATCCAGTCGAGCACCATCCTCTTTATTAGTAATGGGTTGCAGGCATTTCTCAGTACCAACTACATAGCAAACTTCAGGCAAGAGTTTAGCCGTAATGTCTCTTATCTTGTTATTTCTGATTGAAGGAAAACCACATCTTGAGCTGCTTAAAGCATGCTCTAATGAGAACTTCTGATCGCAAATCTAGCGAGAAGGAAGCTGTTGAGGAAGCTATTCATATCTCAGACACAGGGCATCACAAAAGGCACCTTTATGAAGGGTAAATCCATGGTCAGGCAAAGGTAGAGTAGTGAGCCACGCAGGTGCTCCTTTCTCAGAAGATATTTCTATCGAACTCTGTAAATCCGATTATCTGACTTGCATCAGCTCTCTCCTGATGTCTTTTTGAATTTCGCAGGTAACTCTTAACCTTCATTTGAGCTTTAATAATGTCCGGAGAGCTTTCCCATCAGCAGTCCCATCAAGTTACGAAGATTATCGTCAAATACGCTTTGCCCTGTAATGGCGGGTAGAAACTTGCCTCGCATAACTTCTTCCATTGGTGCCAGCTGGTGATCGATATTTGGTGTCGTCCTTTCTAGATATATCCATTTACTCTTCATACCATGAATAAATGCAGTATAGGCTGCCTGTGGTCGTGTCATTGCGTTATCAAAGGGATGCTCAAGTTCTTTTTTCCACTTAGACACTTTCTCTTCAGCAAAATTTTCAACAAATGGACGCGACCCAATTGCTGATCCAAAGTGACTCTTTCCACCATTAGAAATCTTTACTCCGGTCTCATGGAATAACTGTTTTGCCTTGCCAAGATGTTGTTCTTTCGCACTTGGCCCAGTTTTGCTTGAATTTGGAAAATATCTATTTTCTAGCTGGACCAATCCTTGACCAATTATTCTACCACATAATTACGTTTTAAATTAAACTATAATATTACGTTTAAAATCAAAAACATTAAATCTGAGTACATTCCTGGAATTCCGTTTACATAATGCCTATAATTTGTAGTAATTCCTTGACCTAAATATTTTGACAGTGCTGCATGTTATGTTGTTATTTTTGTTCAATATTGCTCTCAAAAAAGTGGGGAATAGCATTTCAAAAACACTTCACAACGACGTAAAAGGAACGTGAGAGGCGTCCTTCCAAACACAGAAAGAAACCTGGAATTCATTCACAAACAAGTTTCCAAATTTTAATTAAACGCAGTTTTTGTTTCAGGCTAACAGCCTGTTTTTTCGTATTGGACCAGCCAATATTTAACATGAAAGTAACGGACGGACGAAAGTGCTTCTCAGCAAATCACTGACCGCGATTTCGCCGTACGTCAAGCTTGCCGGCCATGAGAAAATTCATTTCAGCATAACTCGGCTACAAATGCTCGAATTTTTAGCCGAATTATGTTGAAATTTAAATTTAACATTAGATTTGGCACATATAATTGTTATTCGCTAGAAGATCATTTAGCATTCTGGGGAATCAAATAAATTGTATATTTTTACATTTTGTAAATTGTATGTTTTTTGGTATTTTTGTTGTGATTGACAACCAGGGTTATTGACAAGTAATTTTTGCCGAGATTTAAGAAAAAATGCCCCCCTCATTATCCAATCATATTTTTTATTTTTTGTCATTAATTTAGGTGCAAGGTTATCAAAAAATGATGGCGACATGTGGTTTGAAGTTGACTTTCTAAAACACACAAAGATTACTGGGATTAAGACACAAGGACATGCAGTTAATTTCGAAGTTATTCAAACTTACACAGTATCCTATAGCTCCGACAGGATAAATTTTGCTCACGTTAAAGAAAACAACCAAATCAAGGTTAGAAACGTAATGGCATATGTTTAAAGGAATTTTCAGTCTAAAAGAATGTAAGGTACCTCATTTTTACTCAATTTCGCTTGACTTTAATTTTGCGATTGAAAAAATTTGCGATATTAAAGTCGCGCGAATGAACAATCCGGGAATTTACACACGCGAAATCAAATATCCCAGCCAAATATTTAAAGCCATAAATTTCTTGAATAAATAAGATCACCTTCAGCATGCACCCAGGTCGTTTTAAAGGATTATTGATATATATATATATATATATATATATATATATATATATATATATATATATATATATATATATATATATGTATATATATATATATATATATATATATATATATATATATATATATATATATATATATATATATATATATATATATATATATATATATATATATATATATATATATATATGTGTATATATATATATATATATATATATATATATATACATATATATATATATATATATATATATATATATATATATATATATATATATATACATATATATATATATATGTATATATATATACATATATATATATATATATATATATATATATATATATATATATATATATATATATATATATATATATATATATATATATATATATATATATATATATATACATATATAAATAAATAAATGTAGGGATACAAAAATCGTACGGATAGAGTGCTTAATGCGTACGCAGAGCGGTATAACACAAGATGAGAAACACAAGTTACTTCATCGAAATTTTATTTACTACAGAGCTGTTTCGTATGGCAAGTGTTGAACTTGCCACACTCGTCAGGTAAATGATATTCAGTCGCTTAAAAGGAATATATTCAATCGCTTAAAAGTGATTGATCATGTTAAAAGTGATTGACATCACTTAAAAGTGAATGATCATGTTACATTTAGTGGTGAGAGTGTTATCGTAGTAGGAATTTCTTCCGGTGTCGGCATGTGGACATGAGTTCGTTACGTTTCTTGAGAGAGCTTAGTTCGGGGTGGCATATGATGACAAATTTTTCGGACATACATATAAGTTACAGCGTTTGGTCTTATTAGAGTATGGTTGTGATTTCTTAATGATTTTCCAGTTAATAATATACGAGGTGTTAGAGTCTTTTAATTTCCAGATGTGCTTGCTTAGTTCGGTTGCGTTTCTCTTGGTTTTGTTACGGAAGGAGCTGGTGTGGTTAAGGTAGCGGGTTTTGAAAGTGTTCTCAGTAAGGCCAACGTAGGTTTGAACTTCTTTCGTAGCTTTGTTTGTCACTTCGGCCTGGTAGATTACTGTCTTTGTTTGGCATTCTCCTTGCACATACTCTAATAAAACTAAACCCTGTAACTTATGTATGTCCGAAAAATTTGTCATCATATGCCACCCCGAACTAAGCTCTCTCTCTCAACAAACGTAACGAACTCATATCCACATGCCGACACCGGAAGAAATTCCTACTACGATAACACTCTAACCACTACATGCAACGTGATCAATCACTTAATTATCTCTAGAGCGTGACGCTAGCAACATCAAGTTCGTGAGTTCGATTTTCACCGCCGTTAAAGTATTTTTCACTTTCCCGGTTGAGACACAGGCATCCCAGCGCACGTTACGTCATTGCATACATTATATATTATATAAATATCCTAGGGCTAGCAACTCTTTTGCAGTAATATAATAAACTGACACAAAATTAACACAATTCAAACAAAAAAATTAACACAATTTACCGCAAATAACTAGATACAAATGATCTTGAATATCTCTTCTACATTTCTAGATAGTTTTTAGACAAAAACAAGATTCGAAAATACTTAAATTTGTTCAATAAAAAGTGTTTTTGATCGAAATTTTCCCGGTAGATAGGCGGGATGCAAAGTGCCCTACAAACGTCACTATCGGAAACAACTTCGGCTAAGCAATTCTAAGTTCCTATTGGCTTCTATTAAATTCGTCTTTTCTACGGCGTTTCCGAGTTCTAATCAGCCAATAGGAGCTTATAGCAGAAGTCATTTCCGAAGATGACGTTTGTAGATCATTGCCTTCTTCGCAATTTAAAAACTGTGACGTATGCACGGGGTTTTTTAAAGTTTTTTATGTTGTTTGTAAATTGGGATAAGTCGAAATAAAATCCCAGACTTGGCAAAACTGTCACGCAAACGAACGTGCAGCATCCATGTACGTCCCCCCTGCTTTAAACACTTCGAAAAGCCACCAATCAACACCAGATTTTGGGCCGCCTATGGTTATACATGGATGTCACAATTTGTGTTGATATAAGTTGGTAAAATAGACAATGCTTTTAAATTTCTAGATATTCACAGGAAATACCGAAACAAATACTATCGTCGAAAATCGTTTTCCACACGTTATTCTCGCTCGGTTTTTGCGCATTATTCCTGGCTTATGGTACGGCGAACCTACACTACGATTGGAGGTTATTGGTTTGTATTTAGGTGAGCTTTTTATCAACCACCACTCGACACTTGTACTGAAAACAGACAAGTACGAATACTATATTGCAAAATGAGGGCAATAGTTTTTGACATTTAATTGAGCACATTTCCTCGCTATATAAGCGTGGGTTTTTCCACTTTTTGGTGAAAAACGGTTGTTTATTATGAAATATTCTCGCACTGCAAATTCAAATTTGACGGCAATATGCATTGGTGCAGTTGTTAGGTTTGTTATACGTAGTAATACAAAAAACGCGATATTATAACTATAAATTACTGAGGTCGTTTAATTTCCATGGAAAAACACCAGCTATAGTTGTCAAACATTTTGGTTTGAGTGAGTGCGTATCACTCGAGATTGCTACGAATATTGCTAATTCAACCACAGCTGTCCAAGTGCAAAGCGGAATAGTCGAATACAAGACTTATATTTGGAAGTCGCTAGTAAATTTAGTATGTATTAGCGATTATTAGCAACCAATTGCAAGCCATTTCACGTTAGTTTTCGGATTTTTCCCGTTTCGTATTGTATTATTCCGTTTTGAAAATATGAAAAATATGAATGTTTTACTTTGCGGTAAAACACCCATAATCATACAATAAAAGGAGATGTTTAACGTTACCAGTCTGTAAACTGTAGGTTAATTTTAGCATGTATAGGTATGTATTTTCTTTTTAGATACCGATTGGTTTCAACCAGTTGCGCTTGGTATTGAGGAAAAGCTTATTAGAGATGCTCAAATGGCTGCTTCATCAAAGTTCTCCACTAGCGGAGTGGCGAATGTCAGATTGAACTTGAAAACGCTATACCACACGAATACTACGACTGTAACCAGATATGGAGGTTGGATAGCAGCATTATCAGACAATGATCCATGGTTTGAGGTTGATTTCATCGCGAATGCAACAGTCAGTGCGATATCTACTCAAGGGTTGGATAATGGATCTTCATGGGTGACCAAATATGCTGTTGCTTATGGACATAATAAGCACAATTTGCAAAATTATAGTGTGAACGGAGAAATGAAGGTACAGACACAGAATAGAAAATAAACAGAAGGGCCACTCCAGTTGGAACTTTGAAGTTTGTGTCCTCGCGCATGCCGCATTATTCATGTTAGTTGCATTTTCTAGCTAATAGAAACGCTTATTGGCTGTCCCGTCATTTGTCTGGCTAGTCAATTGCATAAAAATAGGGGGACATGTTACACCGGTGAGTGGCCCTACTGTGTAACGTTAGACCGCGGTGAGCTTTTGGTATGTATTGAAGCAAACTAGCTGTTTGTGCATAGAAGAAGCATCTATGTAGAAAGAATACAACTTTTGTGAAATTTAGTAAAATTACAAAGTTAAGGAGCAAAATATTGCAAAGTGTGAAAATATAACATTGCAAAAGTTGCAACTTTTGTATGATGATACCATTGTCACCATTCTTTTTTATTTTCTGTGAACAAACACACACGCGCAATACATTTATAATTCCTTAGCTTTCTAGTGGCATCCATTTTTACTGTTATTCGTTATTTTAAAATTGTTGTCGTTTAACTATTTTCACATTAGATATTTTCAGCGAACTATACCTATGCTGCAACAGTAACAAATTATGTTAGGCCATCCATTACTGCTCGTGTTCTTCGACTTATGCCAAAAGAATGGGTTGGATATTGTGCTTTGAGGTTGGAATTTCATGGTCATTACGAAGGTAAAAATGCTTTGCTTTTTTAATGAGACATAACTTGTTTCATAAAAAAAAACAACATCAGGGCAGAGTAGATATTTATGGTTTAGTCACAGAATAGAAAATAACAGAAGGCCCACTCGATTCGGAACCTTTGAAGTTTGTGTAGCCACGCATGTCGCATTCTGGACAGTCAATTGCTTTTCCTGCCGCCATTATTCTGGCCAACCTCGCAAGCCAGGGTCTTTACCTACGTCTGGCGGCGCGGAAAAGACCCTGTTTGGAGTTGGTCACGTGACTTTTTCCGAAATCCGTTAATCATTGGGGTGGGACAAGTCTCAAACTACATGCTTCCACATACAAGCCATACAATTCAAATGCAAGGAGTGGGAAATTGTTTATATGAAAGATAATATAACTTTGTTATCTAAAATAATCTATTTTCGCCTGGTTTTTGTGTTATATTTTGTGTATTCTTTTCAGCGTTTGAATTTCAAAGCCATTCCTAAAGTATTTCATTGACAGTATAAGTAAACTAAGTTAGGTTTTTGCCAAATGTCAACATACGTAGATTTCTCAAGTCATATCATCCTGGGGCCGGTTGTATCAAAGGCGTTTAGCTTAATTAAACGGTGGATAAGTTAAAAATATAAAACAAGTTTGCATGTCGTATAAACGAACCAGTTAAGGTTATTTGACCTGAGAAGAACAGTTATATATAAAAGTGAATATTTATTCTATTAAACTCATAATTTCGGTTCCGTACTAGGTGTAAAGGTGATTTTTAAATTTCACTTATCCACCGTTTAAGCTAAACGCCTTTGATACAACCGACCCCTGATAACATTATTGAAATCACCCACGAAATATGGTTGAGTCTACCTGCCATGAAAGCTAATACACGTGTATACACAAATGAATGCAGCATGCTCCGCACCATCATGGAAATATAAATTTTGTCGAATTTATATAACTATTTATATAATTGTCGAATTTATATATTATATGCGGAAAGAGAATATATCCAAAAGCTACGATAAGAATTATTTCTAATTTGCTAACACATCATCTTTTCTATACGATGCTATTCTTAATATTTCATGCATGATGCACTTGTTTTTCTATAGAGTGCAGTCACCCTCTACCTCTTGGGGCTGAGGATGGCAATATCTTGGACAGTCAGTTCTCATCGTCAAGTCAGTATGATTACCTGAATGGACCTCACAATGCCAGGCTACAGTTAACAGCAGTAACAAGTGTTCGGGCCGGAGGTTAGTTATGACGGATTAAAGCTGTGTGCAAGGTTTTGATATTGTCTCAACTTTCTTCAGATATTGCACCTGTGCTATGCATGCAATAATAAGATATCTGAAGAATCCGGCTTATTAAAATATCAAAAGTATCTATATTAAAGCCAAAACCAGATAATAATTTAAGAGAATAAATAAAAATCATAATCTGAAAAAACAAAACGTCTTGAACTAAAAAAACACATTCTTATGATTTTGAAGATGTTCTCTTTTTTCGACTATGCTTTTTACTTTATTATCTATATTAGACACTACGATGTACTGCACTTGTGAAATTATGTATTTCATGTAATCATTACACATGTTTAATATTGGCACATGTAAATACGTCTCTGCTATCTACCGCTCGGGCTAGTGGAAAATTATATATAATTATGGCAAAAGATGCATACTTAAAGAAAGTGTTGACCGCAATATTTGTTCTTATTCCCAACTGAAGGAAGTACATGCGGAGTTGGTAAAAAAAAAATCGCCCTAAGTTTTGTAAAGCATCTCAAAGTATACAAAGTACATTTGGGTCTAAATTTTTCTTTTCATTTAATTTTCAAGGAATATCGTCTTTATGTCTTTATGCATTGTACGTGCTTAATTCATATCTTACCTAATTGGTTTCCCAATCATACACTTTTAAACACTCAAATTTCGTGAACAAGCCACTTTAATCTATTGGAAAAGATTTAAAACTTCTTGAATAAAGCTGCTTCACAAAGCTATTCAATGTTTATTCAAAAATGCATTAATTATTTATGAACTAATTGGATCACCTTGGATCAATGTATCTGCCCAGAGCCCTAGTAAGATTGCATTTTTTAGAATTTAATTTAAGGTGGCTCCCTACAGTTTGATACAGTTTACGAATGATTTGTATAGATCAGTTAGACTAGACGTCATCCTCGCGACTTTCGCGTTGAATTTTCGTACTTCGGCAAAATTTTTAAAACAAGAGCCACATAAGTTGTTTTTGAGTGCTTTTATGTACCAAAACATGATCATTCTTCATTATTTTCTTGACTTTTTGAAAAGTTAAACAGTACGTATGTTTTTAACCAGTTTTTTAAATATATATTTAAATATGTTTCCGAGTATTTATTTTGAAGCAATGTTGTTTATAATATTACTAAAAAATTGTCGCCAATCAAAATTCAAAATGCTATTTTATGCTGTCTTCAAAACCACTTTCAAATTGTCGGCGAAACATATATAGTTCCTGCCATTCAACCCTGTTTAATATGTAGTACTTTACCTGTTGAATTCAATAGAAGAGATAGAAGTTGTTTGGATGAATTGTTCAAGTCGTAGTTAAATCTTTTGGTGCTTTTTTACGCATATTTACACATATTTTTTCAACAAGAAAGAATATAATGAACCATTGATCAATTCAATAGATTATAGTGTTTTGTTTTTTTCGTATTTTGAACATTATCTTGTGTTTTCGTCTCAAACAAGTAAAAAATATCTGTTTCATAACATATGTGCCAAACAACTCGAAAATAAAATTACTAAGAAAGCCAACTAAACAACACGCGTTTTCCACGCATTATAATATACACGCATGCGCAAATAGCGATCATGTCGAATCGATATTTTGTCAGCAGCGGAGAGATTGACATTAACGATACGCTATCTGGCAACGGGTGAGTCCTACCGATCACTTAGCTTTCAATTCCGCATATCAATTTCTGGGATATCATATATTATCAGTGATGTTTGGCAAGCCATTGTAGATCACCTTGGATCAATGTATCTAAAAGTTCCATCACGCCAGAACGAATGGCTGGAAATTGCATTGAAATTTGAGGAAAAATGGAACTTTCCAAACTGCGTTGGGGCCATTGATGGCAAACATATTGTTATGCAACCTCCAGCAGATGCTGGCTCCTACTACTACAACTACAAGAATACCCACTCCATAGTATTAATGGCTGTTGCTGGCCCCGATTATGAATGTCTCTATGCAGATGTTGGCACAAATGGAAGGATTTCGGACGGCGGAGTGGCACTATTTTCCTTCCTCCACCCAAGTGCCTACCATTTGGGGTGACGCCAATTCCTTTCGTGTTTCTTGGTGATGATGCATTTGCTTTAAAACCAAATGTCATGAAGCCCCACAAAAGGGACTCACTGAAGATAAGAGGATTTATAATTACTGGCATAGGAGGGTAAGAAGTTTGTCTGAAAATTTATTTGGAATACTAGCAAATCGATGGCGTGTGTTTACATCTGCAATTATGCTTTCATCTGAGAAGATAGAAACACTGGCCATGGAAACTCTTGTTCTGCACAATTATTTGCGCAGTACAACATCAAAAAGTTGTTATTGTCCAGTGGGACTAGTTGATAATGAAGAAAACGGTTCCCTAGTTCCTGGTCGTTGGCATGAAGAGAGTCCACCCGAATCATTTTTGCCACTTGCTGTCTCACGTAGAGGACATAATCCATCGAAAAATGCCAAATGTGTGAGAGACACATTCAAAGAGTACTTTTTTGCTGAAGGTTCTGTTGACTGGCAGTGGAATTATTGTTAAAGTAGAATTCAAGTTTGTTCTGTCCAAGCAAATGAAATATTATGTGTAGAAAATATGCACAGAACAGACTAGAATTCCACTTTAATGCATGGTTAGATTTCTTGTAGAAATATTCACATGCATACAGTTTTCTTAAGAATTGTTATTTGATGATGATGCAGTATTATCAAGAAATTATCCCAGTTGTTGGATTTCAAATTGTGCAAGACACTTTGATATGAATGATTATAATGCTATAAATTAATTAATTATGTAATTCAATTACTCATTAATTCAATACAATACAATGAATACACAATATTTAAATGCAATTATTTTATTTATGTACTTATTTATAAAGTTGTGCATACAATAAGGTTTTGGAAATATAGTACAATTCTTTCATATATGATGTATTAGCCTTACCTTGTTTATGCATCCCATTTATTTTTTTTAATTGTGCATTCCCAAACAATTCTGTGTGCCAATGAGGCAGCTCTGCAGCTTAATGGGTTAAATGCCACAACAGACACTTTCCAGAAGTGATAGCTTGCTTTGAAAGCATAGACAAATACATAATACAGAGAACAGAAATTTAAACTTAAATATCATACAATACATTTCCACTTTATATTGAACAATAATTTTATTAAAAGGCATTCTTTCAGTAAATATTTCATAACATAGTAAGAAACCAAATATAACAATAAAGAAATCTCTATTATAGTTCATTAATAAGTATTCAAAACAATATTGAACATATAATAAATCATCATTTAACTGTTAAACAAAAAACAGTCCAGAAGCAGTCCAGAGTGTTTTGTAAATATCACAGTTTACTTGAAGAAAGTAGTTTAGTTCAATCCACCCTTACTCCTTATTAATTATGGCCATACATAGCATTCCTGTATAAGGGGGGTTAAATTCTGATGTATCAGGAGATATAGGATGCATTTATGGGCCTGATGACTGGAAGGAATTCCGCCCATTCATTTCATTATCAAAAAAAATATCATTGATTCTTTTCTCAGCTATTGTTCTGGTTCTTCGATCAAGTTGCGAAAGCTCCTCAGCCACGTGCATAGCAAATGGACATTTGCTTATTATGTCTGGCTCGGGTGCAATTGAAGGTACTGGTTCTTTCAGGACCGTGATGCAAGTTGATAGTAATTCCTGCTTCTTTAATTCAAGCTCAATTTTTTTGAGCTTGTTTGCTGCACGAGACACTGGTGGCCCACCATCGTTTTGTAAATCTGGTAAAATGGATAAGTCCTTGTCCAACTCACCAAGCTGGTTGTTATTTTCCTCTGGTATAACACTGGTATGGCTTAAGGTGGTATTGTCGTAGGTTATCCCTACTCTTACCTGCTTGCATCACTGGCATCAGAAACTGGAGTTTTTCCCAGAAAACCCAGTTTGACTCGTAATTGTCAGTTGCAGCCTGCCCTGACTTCTTTTTTCGTACTTTGGTTATTTCTCTTCCAAGTTGTGCTCGTAGACTTGGGATTTTCGTCTTGATATCAACAACGCTAATATCCAAAGCCTCCTTTATCTCTGTGTACGCCTTTTCTCTCTTATCTCTCATGTGATAAGCTTTGCAGGAGACGTCCCACAAACAAACCCGCTCTTCCAGCATCTCAATTAGTGTGTCTATTTCAAATTCTGTCCACTTTCTCGGTTTTTTCTTCTCTTTCGCCATTCTCGGGCAGCTTTTTCTTTTGGTCTGAAGGAGTTGTACTAGTGGGATCAATATTTTCTTTACCAGGCGAATCCTCAACTGAATTTGGGTTTAAAACTGATAATTCAACTATTATTTCGTTTCCCGCCATCTTAGTTTTGGCGCGGTAAAATGGTAAATCTCCATGGAAACGATGCCAGTCGTCACGCGTGCTCTTCAAATGTTGCACAATGTTGGATGAAAATTTTAAGCAAGTTTAAAATTAAGCCAACATCTTCCAACATCATCCAACATCTTCCAACATGGTGTTCAAACGAGGCCAACATGTTACATCCAACAATGTTGGGCGATGTTGGACCAACATGTTGGCTTCGTTTGAACAGGCCTTTACATGTTAAAAATTGTGTTTTGTATATAGATATTTCAGTAGAATTTGCGTTTGATTCTTGTGTTAAAAAATTTGTAAATTTCTTAAAAGTTGAGACACAACAGAAAATGACGGAAACACGCTCTCAAAACCTCACCGCGATACATCGCTTCTCGGTAAAGTTTCGTGGTGGAATTTGTTGTTTTAAACATTTTGCATGAGAATCTTTGCACGTAAAACCTTCTTGCAGTTTACATGTTCTAGCATATACATGTTAAAATGCGTGTTTTGTTGACATATTCCGCTGGAAATTGAGTTTAAACGCCGTGTTTAGGTCGGCTCACGCGGCTTGTGCCCAGCGGTATCTCCTATGAGCGCTGCACCGACTTCTGACACCGAAAAAAAATTAAAAAATAATAAAAAGAAAAATAAAAAAAAACAGAAACGGGGCGCATTTAAGACTCCGCCTCGCCTACGGCAGGCGGAGTAAAAAGCCTATTTCTTACACGGGAAGTTCCAAAAGATGTAATTTATGACGAAAAACTTAGTATGTTAAAAGAAAAATAATAATTGCTTGCTTAATAAAAGATAGGAAATAGTTTCGGCCTACAACACAAATAAGGATTTCAGGTTAACAACGTTAAAAAAGGAAAGGATTGCATCCTAAATAAAGCAAATATATATATTTGTAATCCTGTATTGTAATCACCCAAGAGTTATTGCATAACTATAATAATGTCCACGGTCACGGCACAAATGAAGAGACATCCTTTGCTTTTTATCTTAAAGGTGCCAAACTTCTAGACACAGCTACTGGAACAAAATGGTTCCAAGTTGATTTTCAAAAATGGGCTAAAGTTACTGGTATAAAAACCCAAGGTCATGCTGACACTGATGAATACATCGAAGTCTTCCACATCCATTACAGCACTGACGGAATCAATTTTATCAGTTATAAAGAAAACGGAAATATCAGGGTATGAAATTAAAATATTCGGGGTTCAGGTCTGTTTGCATGCACCTTCCGATTTGCCATCACAATTTGTATTCTGGCGTATGGAAACGCTACAATTTCTCTTTTTTTTAGAAATGCCAAAATTTTGCGTGTATAGACTTGATCTCACATACCAAATTAGGAATCATATATCCCACAAATCGCAACGTATAAACATACTTATTTTCATTCTCTAGGGGTTCTTTTTTCTAAAAACTTGATTGGGTATGAGTTCAAGTACAAACATATCAGCAACAATTGCAGCGATTATTATACGTTAACTTATACGTTAACAAATAAACTTATCCCAAACGGTACAGGTGCGAACGAGGTTTAATTTTAAAAAAACCCACCCATGCGAGCCACCTGTCCGGGTATTTGATAAAAAAACAGGATCAATAGCGCTTACAAAACATCAATACAACATTAAATACAAACACAATAAATAACAAAACAATAATTTAAACACGTAAGGAATTCAACTTTGATGACAAGGATATTCACGTGACATTGACCACGTATATGACAACACACATGTACGAACAAAACAGAACATGTTAACTTTGTATAACGAGAAAGAAGAAAGTTTTTGAATGTTCTTAGAGAAGAGAAAGTACCTGGTGTAGCTGATCTGCAAACATAGTTCCAGAGTTTCACAATTCGATTGAAGTAAGATGCCTGATAGGTGGATGTATTGCAGCGGGGAGTCTTGAATGTGAGGTTCGGGTTGTGGCTGGGACGAGTTAGGTTGTGGGGGACAAATGAAACATATTAGTGGACATCGAGTTCAGTCATACCATGAAGAGCTTTGTAGAAAAAAATTAGATCTCTCATTTCTCGATCATAACACAATGGCAATAATTTTAAATTTGCCATTTGTTCATTGTAGCTCGAATCACCTTTGCGTTGTCTCAACATCCACTTGGTCAACGTAAAGGTGTACATAGTATGGCTGAATTTGATGCATGGGGAAACGGCACATTAAAACTTTAATTAGTCCTTTCCTTTTTTCACTAAGTATTGACTAAAGACTACAAAAAAGTATATCCAGAATCATAATTATGAATGGGGAACTAAGGGAACAATTTGCCCAGGGCTCCTGGCTTGTGAGCCCCCAAAAGCACAATATAAGATAAAAGGTGAAGACCTTTACGTTGCTGGGGGCTACTGGAGATTTTGTCCCGGGCCCTCGAAGTAGTCTGGGCGTCCCTGAGTATTCATTATTCTTTTTCTACTATTCTCTTAATTGTAATGTTGTTGGGATAAGAATTTGTATTGATGGAATACTGTATTCTCCCTATTTAGCCCCCGGTGGGCTTATTCATTTCACGACCTTTTAAGGGGGGCGTATTGGAGGGGGGGGGGGCTTATTTATTCATCCAAAAAACCAGCGATGGAGATTATCTTTTTGAACTGCAATAAACTCAAAATCATTACACAGTATAAATCATATCACAACATTTATATTAACAATATAACAACGCATAATATATATGGTAACAACAACATATAATATAGCAACATAGAATATATACATATATTATGGGGGGTTATTAAAGAGGGGGGAGCTTATTTTATTTTTCCACTCAAAGGGGGGGGGGGCTTACTTGAGAGGTGGGCTAAATAGAAAAATTACGGTTAGCACATATCAACTATCAATAACTTATACCAGATTAATTACTTCGCATTATTTTACTCCGCGCGCTAGGTTGAGGGCTATTTTAGATGGGCTAGAGCACCTTGTTATAAATCAGGTCATTCACGTGGCGGGGTTAAGACATCAGTAATAATTTATTGCGAATCCAATATTTTGCAAATAGTCTAAAGAAAGAGGAAACGTTACAAGGGAAAAAATCTTGAAGAAAAACTTTTGAAAAAAAACTTTGAATGTCAGTCCCTGAGCTCGAACCCAGGGCATAGCAAACGTAAGACCTGAACCTAGTCCACTACACCATCGACGCCAGATCGTAGTTCGCTCTTTATGAAACATTTTTAATCCAGTTAGATGAACGTACATAAAAGTGCTGGTTCCTAGGTGCTTCAGCAGAAGAGTCTGGACAGCAGTTTTTGAAGGCGTGAACATCTTTCAGGGAGACAAGATAAACGCTTTTGAAAGAGTCGTGTTGCGATACTTCATCAAAACAGCTTCAATAGTTACATTTTGTGATCCATGCGACGATTTTGCTTTAGTCTACCGTTTTTGAGTTGTATAGACCCATGGACTATGCCTATAAAGGTTGCGAATCCTTGAAGGACATGTACAGTTCTGTCAAAAATATTATATTAAAGGTATTGCACATGATGTCGTAACGGCCGTGTTGGATGCACACCGTAACGAAAGAGCATGATTGGCAGCTATTGTATATGGGTCGATCAATGACTTGGGGTGTGTTTTCTTCCAACATGCCCGCTAAGGTTTTGTGTTTTAAGATGCAATATTAAATACAAACAACCACCAATTCAAAAACATTCTAATGGATTTTTCGTACACAAAATAGTATATAAACAGTACAATCACCAAGTAGTACAATTTTTAATGCAATTAGTACTCAGAATTATGACATTAACTAGCCACAACCTGAATGATGAACATAAGTTTCAAACTTCAAAAGTTCAGACCGATCAAGTGGCCATGACATATGAGGGAGAAGACCATATACGTGAAGTGCTCTTTAGCACTTAGATTCTTAACGTTTCCTTGAATGAAACATAATGCTCTGTTGTTCTGTGTTTACCATAGGCATTTCGAGGCAATTACGACCAGAATACAATTGTGGAGCAACGTTTGACACGTGTTATGTTAACACGAATTATACGCATTGTACCAGTAAAATGGTTTAGCAATCCCTCAATACGAATGGAGTTTCTTGGTTCATATATTGGTAAGTGGCAGAAGGTGCTTCACAGGTGCTATCATATAAGATACCTAAATTTACGTAAGTTTGTCCAAATTAAATTTGTTGCAATTGTTATAAGCACTGTATATGCACGTGTATCGGTGGCATGTTATAACCGCTGTTTTTCCTTTAACCGTTTTGAACCAGGTGTGGAGACACAGGAATAAATTTTGTCATCTGTTTTAGATACTGATTGGTTTGAACAAGTTGCACTTGGCATGGAATCCCGCTTGATTATCAATTCTCAATTGAATTCGTCGTCTTTCAAAGACTCTACATCTGGGCCAGAAAAGGCTAGATTAAAAGAAAATGCAAACATACAATACATCAGAACATATAGACTACAAAGAACTACATGTAACGCAACTATGAACATAACTATGAACGTAACAACGGTGGACACATTTTATGTAGAGCACGGTGGTTGGATAGCAGCAGATGGTGACAATGATCCATGGTTTCAGGTTGACTTCAGAACAAATGTAACTATTACAGCGCTGGTAACCCAAGGTCTAGACAGTGGGATTGCCTGGGTGACAAACTATACACTTGCTTATGGACAGCATAGACACTACTTCGAAGATTACAGAGTCGATGGGAAAGTAAAAGTACGTTTATTTCGATACAGCTTTCTACTGGATATATTTTTATTTAATTTAAAAGATTTTTATGAAAAGTGTAATATTTCAAAGATATTCACAAACATCATTAAAAATGGATCCTTGAAAATTCATGGATTATATTTCATTTTAACTATCGGTGATTTCAAAACACTAATAAAGCATATTTCTTGCACTGAGTATATTAATTACAGAAAAAATGCTCTCTCTTTTTCTCGATCTCTCTTTATGACAGGTATTTTCCGCATATGTCAATGGTAGTGGCACAGTAAAACAAGATTTATATTCGTTCATAACCACTCGCTTTGTTCGGATTAAGCCAAAAAGCTGGATTGGATATTGTGGTTTGAGAGTAGAGTTCTATGGAAGATATGAAGGTGAGTGATTCATACAATCGCAATCTCATGCAAACCCCTTTTTTGCTTTATAACTAAATAGTATATGTAGAAATGTTGGCGAATTTTTTTTCTTTCTGACTATCTGGTTTTGCAGGTTGTGCAAATACAACAGCATTAGGAATGGAGAATGGTGCTATTCTGGACAGTCAAGTTTCAGCCTCTTCTGCACATGCATTGTCAAATTCTCCAGCCTTGGCCAGATTGAACTTACAACCACCATCTCCACTGGGTTCTTGGGTGGCATCATCCAGTGATTCCTCTCCATGGCTTCAAGTTGATTTTCTCACACATGCAAAAATCAGCGGCGTTATAACCCAGGGTCAGGCAGATACTTCATCTTTCGTTGCAACTTTCACAATGTCGTTTAGCAATAATAATAAAGATTTTCAGAACTATGAAGAATTCGAAAGCGTGAAGGTAAACGACTAGAGAAGTTTAGATAAAAACTTTCATTTTTTAAATTTCCCTCTATGTAATTTTTCACTACCTCTTGCGGCTATAGGCGTTATAAGGGTTGCGGGCAGAAAAAAGTTTGCGTGTCGTTTATGGTTAATTTAACACATGTCAACTAATGGTTGCGAGATGGCTGTTCTGTTTTCTGCATGCCAAATCCTTAGCAAGAAGAAGCTAAGATATAAAATATACGAGTTTAAAGCGACGTTGCGATGTACTGCGCGCCTAAAAGTTGTGAATATTAAGGGTATCGGCAGCAAAAAATATTCCTTGCTTATTTGAAAGAGCTTAGGATATAACCGTCAAAGCTTGTTACAGCATTTTCATATCTTGCTTGATTTCTGAGATATTTGAACTCAAACATGTCATGTCCGCCATGTCCGCTAAGTTTTTTAGCTCATTACATGACGTCACAATGAGATAAGTCATGAGAAAGTAAGAAAGTAAGTAACAAACATTATTATACATTCAAACTTTGTTCTTGATGGTGATTGGTCAACAACCCACGGACAACTCGCAATATCCCAAGCAATCGTCATGTGCTACGTCATCGGCGTCCTGTAATTTTTTTTGGACCGAACTTCAATCCAAAAGAAATATTCTACGCTGATGACGCAGAGCATGGGTGCCCAGGCCACACGCATTCACATCTTTTATAAAAGCACGCAAAAGTAAAGCAGTAACAAAATGATTAAATGATGTAGCGGTATTAATACAGAAAAAGATAGTAGAAGCACAAAAGGTCTGCATCAAAACATTTTCTAAGAGTACCTTCACCACAACAGCACTTCTAAACGTTTTAAGGTTTACTAACGAAAAATTTTAAATATAGATAATTTTGCATTGTTAGTTGTTTGACTTTTTTAACTGTACAACAATATTTTGGAATGTAGAATAAAACAATTGTTCCATAAGTTTTTGCATGATATCAAAAATTATTCAGGCCTTGTTATTGTTATCCGCCTTGGCTTCGCTTCGGCAATGGACCATAACTTGGTCTGAATAATTCTTGATATCCTGCTGGGCCTCATCCAATTGTATATTATTAGGCCAAAATGCTTTTGCACGATGTATCATATCAATAACAAGTAGCAACGAGTTTCTGATTCATTATGATCAATGTTTGTCAATCATCAAATGTTGCGTGATCCTGTGACGCAAACATGTATATTCTTCAAAATCCAAGATGGCGGCCTACTGTGTGTTCCAGCTGAAATATCTCTCAAGTAAAGCTAGACATGAAAAATCTGTAAAAGGCGTTGTTAGTTTTTCAATCACCTTTTTAAATGAGCAAAGATTTTTTGTTGCCATTATCCTTTCTAACCGTGCCTTGTTTTCAATTATCATACTTTACAATGTTTCTGCTACATCTGCTTCACTGTTTGTCAATATTCGTTACAGTATTATGATTTGCACTATAAAGTGCTAAATGCTCTGCATTTTCATAGTTTAATCAGACATAATACATGCCTACTTCCATTTCAATGAATGAAACATTAGTTAAGAATGTCAACATCGCTAAAATAGTGCTCAAACTTCCTCATCCCAACCTCACTGCTTAATACACAAATACTCGATAGTACTATGATAATACACGGGACAATACTTTGTGGACACAAAGACTCATATTTCACGAAGATTTTTGGTTATTTCCTTATGTTACGGATCATAACTGCAACTAATTTTAAATGCATACGTATCAAAGAATTCAAGTTTTTATATATATATATATATATATATATATATATATATATATATATATATATATATATATATATATATATATTTATATATATACATATATATATATACGTATATATTTATATATATGTATATATATTTATATATATGTGTATATATATATATATATATATATATATATATATATATATATATATATATATATATATATATATATATACATATATATATACATATATATATATATATATATATATATATATATATATATATATATATATATATATATATATATATATATATATATATATATATATATATATATATATATATATATATATACATATATATATATAGGGTGTATAAAAAAAAGTAGACAAATCTGAATTCGCTCTGTTTCGCGAAGCGCCTCAATGCACGATGTTTTGTATTTGAAATAGATTGTTTTGGTACTTATAATCTCGAATAAACCTGAAAAATGAGAAATTTAAAACTTCAATACCCGGGGGGGTTCTGTCTTTTACGGCAATTTAAATATGCCTTGGGCACAAAACGTAAATGCTTAAAAGTAATTTTGACTTGGTAGATGGAAAATTTGTCGGGTGTTGTATTGCTGTACAAAATTTCAGAAAATTTGCTCGAGTCTAAGCCATTCAAAACGTCGCCCGAACTTCCATATTTTTAACAAAATTGGCTTTGTGCATGTTTAATTTGTGTATTTACTTAATTTGCATAGAACTCCCAATGGACATTTCTTCATTCTTCAGAAAAACGATTCTTATTGACAAAAATATACGTTCGCACGACGTTTTGAACGCCTTAAACTCAATCAAATTTCTTGAAATTTTGAACAGCAATAAAACACCTAACATATTTTCTACCTACCAACTCAAAATTACTTTTAAGCCTTTAAATTTCGTGCGCAAGCCATTTTTAATGTGTTTCAAAATACGCACACCCCTGGGTTTGAAACATTCAATAGTAAAAAAGTTACAATAATATGTCAAAGCAAGAATTGAGTTTTTAGATATTACCGGTATATCAACATACCTGGTTAAGTTCGAGTAAGATTAGTGACTAAAATAGATTTAGTGGCATAGAGGAAATATTATTATTAAGGATACGTTTTAATTTGGAAACGAGGAGACTTTCATGCATTTCAAGATCAAACTTAGAGTTGCCTGTCGTTAGTATAGTAAAGTCAGCGCCATTAGAAATTCGGTGTTTGAATGGAAAAAAGTCAGACAGTCTGCATGTAGGACGGAAGAAAAGCCGAACAGGTATATGTGGGTAAGCACATGAAAGTAATCTGTAAAGTTGAGTGCGTATTAATTTGTAAACCGTTTTGACAAGTGTATGGAATGTAGAAGAAAAGAATCTTTTAGAGCATGAATAAGCAGACAGTATAGGCGAAAATATTTTGTCGAGAAAAGTCCTAATGCAGTTATCAATGAGGGAGATTGGATAACCATTACGAGAAAATACTTGTTTTAAGTTCTGAAGTTCACAGTGAAAAGACTCATGATACAAGGAGTAAATACTGAAGTAGCGTGAGATCAAAGAAAGGAGTAGACCTTTCTTACATGTTACATGTTATTGGGATGAAGCTGTTAAAGTTAGTAAAGAGTTCTGTTGAGGTTGGTGTGTGAAATGCAGAAGTGGAGAAGTGACCGTTAGTTCGTGTGATGTTGATGTCAAGGAATGGTAGAGAACCATTATTTTCTAACTCATTTGTAAACTGAATATTAAAACGTTTATAGTTGAGATAGTCAAGGAAAGGAGTGACTTGTTCTTTAGGTTGAAAGATAAGGAGACAATCATAAACATAACGCCTATATAGAACATCGGTTTAAACGTATACACATTACACACGCGAATCTCAGAACATATGAGAGTTTCGTCCAAAACTTGAAATAAAGATAGATAGATAGATAAATAGTTTATTAACATCACCTTGCAGTCTAAAGACTGAATTACATGAGTATAGTCAGTCTCGCAAATGTCGGCTATTCTGACTCACCATCATCTTTCTGGACATAACATCTTCGACTCTGACTTTACTATACTAACGTCAGGCAACTCTAAGTTTGATCTTCAAACGCGTGAAAGTCTCCTCATGTCCAAATTAATACCTATTCTTAAGGTGGCTCGATAGTCTAAATCATGGCACATTGTACTTCTTTTGCCATAGAATCTTTCATAGTGCACGTGTAAAGCTTAGTTTAGGTCATTGCATAGCTCTACTGGTTGTCTTCATAATTGGAAAAGTTTTATTCTCCTACCGTTCGTATGTCCAGAGACATTGTTGTCAAGGATAAGGTGTGGAGTTTATGCAAATGAACTTATAATTAGAATTGAGTGCAAACGGGAAACATGATTTCTATGTTCAGATGAACTTTGACGAAACACTTTTTGAAATACAGAGAACAGTGCTATAGAGCTGTGCAATGACCTAAAATGAAGCTCAAGCATTCACTATAAAACATTTTATGGCGGAGAGATAAGACTTCTAATGAAATCTGACTATTACCTACCTATATCTAACTATATCACCTTAATAATAATATTTCTTCTATGCCACTAAATCTATTTTAATAGCTAATCCCACTCATACTTGACCTGGTATGTTGATATACCGGTAATATCTAATGACTCAATACATATTGTTTTTGAATTTATGCAACTTATGTTTATTCATTGTATATAGCTCTGATGATGTCGCGATGTAGGAACGAAACGTTAGCAAATCAAATTTAATATAAACTTGAATTGTGTGATATGTATGCATTGAAAATTACTTGCTGGGCATTAATATTCATATTCAGACTACGTTTTCCGCCCGGTATTTCAAATGCCACTATTCTAAAATGCTAATTAGTTGGGTTCAAAATTCTACTGTATTATTTTTGATAGTCCGAATTCGAAGGCGAAATAAAACGCCTGCAATATTGCTTTTGTGCGCTTTGCAGAACTTACATGCTTTTTTTACAAGTTTTTTTTTATATAAATGTTGAAATTTTTACAACGTACGTCAATGTTTTTTTCTAGGTGTTTCGTGCCAACTATGATCAGAGCACTAGCGTTACGCACCGTCTAACTCCTATAATTTCTTCTCGTTTCATTCGGCTACATCCGACAGGATGGAGTGGTACGGCAGGAATGAGGACGGAGTTCCTGGGTTGTTACGTTGGTAAGTAGAGAAATTTTACTTGTACTCAAACGTTATTTGCATATATTTAAATTAATGTCCTCAACCACAGTACACAATAAATACACATGGAAGTGTGGGACAATTGCTCAATTACTATATTGTTGGTATATCGTCATGCGAGAGTTGAGTGGCTCCCAGGCCATATACTCGTTGAAAAACTGGATCTTGGGGAAAGTCGATAAGGACAAACACTGATTAACAGCTGGGCCCAAATCTGCCCAAGACGAACATTTTTACCGCGCAGATTTAGAGCTGGATCCTGAGCCGACTAGAACATATACTCCATTTTAAGCTGGGTCCTAGCCTGCACTGCAGGACTATACTCTGAGCTGGACCCAGGAAACTAATGATCAGGGAAATATTACTTATAGCACTGATCGATCTTGCTCAGTACATATATACTCATATGCAGAAATAAAAGTGATTTTGTGAATAGGACTTGGCTTTAAGCCAAATTTCGTAAAGAAAACGTGAGGTCTATGGTAAAATTGCGACCTCATACCAGAGCAATTGCCTCCACAATCACAGTATCACACTACTGAAAGTGTGTGTGATCCCCACAGACCGAAATCGAGTGTTGAACAGATGTTTGTGCGAGAGCTAGCTATAGCTCTTGACGGTTGTGCAGAATATAATGTCCAAACACGAAACTTGACCAGCAACGGTTGGCCTCACCAGATCTCAATCATGTCATTCATGTCTGTTGGGCGCCTTAAAGGAAAGGACAAAAGGCGAGGAAATAACGCTCTGCTGCGAGTCTACGATTACACTTAATGTATTAATTAAATCGGTAATAAATAGAAAAATATGCCAAGCCAAAGAAACCCGCTTGTGTGGTTAGTTGTACAGAAATCCTAACAACAGTGCATTATTACTCACGCTGGGCGCGCTACACTAGAGCTATACCTTGCGTGCCTTCAAAGGTCGCGCCGCAGAAAACCGCAGAATAGCCATATTCTTCATTTGCACAACGAGACACGCAGATCAGTGCAGTGAAATTCGATATGAATATAATATAATCAGTATATACAGCAACACTGAAACGTAAAGTACGGCATGATTACGCAAAATCGTTGACACGCAATAGACATTCGGGATTTTCCCAGTAAACAACGGTATAAACGGTTATCTTATTATATGGATCATGATGTATTTCAGTTCACTAGGTTATCAACAGCATCGCACTGACTATGGGTCAGAATAAACTGCGCAGGTTATCATACTAACGTGGCGGCCGTCTGTTTAATTCGGCTGGATGGAATACAAAGAAAATATCGCGCAATCTCGTGTACAGAATCTGTTGGAAGCAGATCTATATAAGATAGATTTGTGATTCCTCATTCGAGAGAGGCCATAGGACTTGTAATGAAATGTGATATTGCCACTATAATCTCGTAGTAGTTTAAAATTTCGATCGCGTGCAGACGGTACAGTTCCATTATACTACGAACTGTCGTACTAACGAGGACGAATCGTCCCTATAACGAGGAAACTGATTATTTACGAGTTTATAGAAATAAACAACAAACTCACTGGTTTTCCATCCAGCTCATATCAGGAATAAAATCAGCGACAACTTTCGATGTCCCAGAACATTGTGAGCTTCGGCATATTCTGTAGGCAACCGTGGCAATCCTTGCGTTGATATTATATTGGTTTTGAGTTTTGACTGTTTTAATCGGTCCTCACTCGTCAGAATCCAAGTGGGAATAGAGACCTTAAGATGTAGGACGGGAACACGACGACGACGGTACTTGCAAACTGACTCAAATAAATTGTTGTACAATTTTAAAAGCATATCGTTTGTTATCGATTTTACAAAATAGCGTTTGAGATAATAAAATTGATGTTTTACTGTTAAGAAAAGTTCCAGTGTAGTTTTGCTCATACTCTAGCATTCTTGCGGTTTGGAATGCCGACGTTGTAGGCACGGCTTAAAACTGCGTGTTCTAGCGTTGTAGCTTGAGCAAAGACTACATCTTTATCTCCCCTAGGACTTTCATTATTATTGATATCTTTGGTTGAATAATTTTAAGTTCATTGTATTGCTAGCCGTCGTCGTCGCGTTGCCGTCCTTGCATCTTAAGCTCCCTAATGATAGCCAGACGGAGCTAACTCGGATATCTCCGGATGGCTTTAGCTATAGCTTCATTGTTGGTTTGAATAGATCAACAGTAGTTTGGGCAATAGTTAGTAAACAATATTGGGTGCAGTAGCCTACGGGTTTGGCGCGCTTCCGATTGGTTTGACACGATATCATTTAGACTATAATAACCTTCAAGTCCACTACCCTAGGTATCGTCCATTATTCATTACCAATAATTTTTACTCGTAAAAATTACCATTTAAACATGTTTTTCACCGTCGAAAATGACATTGGTATGCCAATCCCCAGTAGGATCGGATTTTCTTGGTTCGTTTATGAGAGTGCTCAGGATAATATTTACATTATTTACCTTAATGGGAGCTTAATTAGTGGCAATTGTTATATGTATGTGTAGTGTAGTGAAATATATACAGTATATGCCTAAATCTGGAGTAGAAATGTTGGAATAAATTTTGTTATCTATTCTAGATACTGATTGGTTTGAACCAGTTGCCCTTGGCATGGAATCCCGTTTGATTATCAATTCTCAATTGGATGTGTCGTCTTTTAACGACTCTACATCAGGACCAGATAAAGCTAGGCTAAACGTGAATGCAACTACACAAAGCATCAGCACAACAAGACCTCAGATAACTGTAGTAAACGCTACCATGAATGTGACTATAAACGTAACAACGGTGGACACATTTTATGTGGAACACGGTGGTTGGATAGCAGCAGATGGTGACAATGATCCATGGCTTCAGGTTGACTTCAGAACGAATGTAACCATTACAGCGGTTGTAACCCAAGGTCTGGATAGTGGTTTTGCCTGGGTGACGAACTATTCACTTGCTTATGGACAAGATAAAGATCAGCTGGAAGATTACAAGATTGGAGGAAAAGTAAAAGTATGTCTAATTTGTTATATACTGTACATGTATTTATCAAAAAGTATGCCTAACTGGAACATCGATTCTGATATGAATCGTTTAAATAAAAATGCATGACAATGTTTTTTTCCTCAAGAAGCATAGACCTCTTTTCTGCATTGATTGCCATGGAATGTAATTGCAGCCTGGGGCCGGTTGTATAAAGCACTTAACTGCTTTTTAGCTACCCAAAAAGTAGTTAAATAGTGGTTAACTTTAACCACGTAGTTAGGCCGGTTGTACAAAAAAGCAGTTAGCGTTAACTGCAGTTAAAAAGTAGTTAAATTAACTATCCTCAATGGCATAGTTAACTTCCCAAAACCTAGTTAAATATGGCGGCTGTATTAAGAGTGATCAACTTTCATGAGCGAGATAATACTGAAAGGCAACGCTTACCTAGAGTTTTTAATTGTCATCTTCCCTGGGAAGATTTCTCAGTTGAAGAACTCCTAAAACGCTATAGATTTGGCGGAGAATCCTTGCTTTTTATAGCGCGACTCATCGACGGCGAAGTGTGACCACTAACAAAGCGAAACCAGGCTCATCACCTAAGACTTACAATTTTAGCAGTGGTAGTGGTTGGTGGTCTTGCTGCAGGACGCCCACCTGTTTTCCTTTGAGACTGCATTATCCCAGAATTTATTGGGGTTTTTTTTGTAAATTTGGGCCGTGTTTTGCCATTTTCCCGAATTTCTATTGGTGTACGTTTTTATAGCTGTTAATCTGGGAAGTAAATAGTTTCCCACAACTTTTGCTTTTGGCATTTGTTATTGTGCTCGAAAATTGGCCCCGTAATGTGTCTAAATTTTGTTCAACTATATTAACCAGTAGGTTGCATTCTTTTAAATTAAAATTTTGTTTTCTTTTCTTTTCTTCCCTTGGATGGGTTGCTTTATGGGCAGACATTTTGAATTTGTGTATATGTAATTAGTAATTCAACTTAATGTAACTGAGTAACTCAAAATACCTGTAAGCTTAGCAACTGTGGTTACATGGGAAAATATGACCTCAGACATGATAAATACATACAGTGTGACATGAGTTGTATATTTACTTTTGTTACATCTGACAACACATCAAATAAAGATTGATTATTGTGTATAACACAATATTGAAAAATATAGTGTACCATCTAATAGTGAATAAACTCATACAGATTGAAATATTTAAACTTTAACAACATTAAGCCAAGCTGGTTTTAATCTAGGCTAGGTTAAGGCCAGATTAGGTTTCATGTTGAAAATGACTTGAGTTTATTTATAAATTTATCCATACTGCAGAATTTTCTACAAGATCCTGTAGTCAGGGAGGCAGAGGGAATTTTACTTACTTTCTCGAGGGACTAATTCTATTGTTGATAATATTGTAGTTTAGATGTCCCTTAATATGAATTCGAATGTTGTTTCGGCAGATTTTTCTTGAGTAATGTGTTAAACATGGTTTTCTGCTTGACTTCAAAACATTCGAAAAGGCGCTATTTTGTTTCTAATTTTAGTACAAGAAACGAGCCCACGATATTTTCGATCAGCGGGCCACGAGCGAACTTCATGTATGCACATTAATACGCAAAATATTCATGCTTCCGCATGGGTAGTCATAGCGTTAATGCTCAAAACATTTGATATAATTTATAGTTATTCTGATTCGTGAAATATATATAATTCATTTCTCTTTTTGTTGTTTTAAAAAATTAAAAATTTTTTGAATGACTCAAACAACTGTGAAGCACAAATATCCAGGCAAATGAATCATTGTTACACATTCATGCCTATGCTCATACGTGACCGGTCTAAGGGCTGCCTCCTCCACAGGCTCTTATTAGAAGCTCTTAATAATGCGTTCAAATTTTTATGCGACCTTATACGGGCAAAAAGTTACGTATAGAGATCAGCGCTTACAAAGAGAAAATATTGAGATGCATGATGGGAAGGCGCCTTCGCCTTTCCTTTACCCTCCGCGCTCCCACCACCACCAATTACCGCTGAGCTGTAAAACTTTCTGTATTCTCTAATTAATAACTTCAACTTAATTTATGAGCTTTTTGAAGTTATTAATAAAAGCGACTGGGGACGAGGCAGGGTCTAAGGGTGCCCACCAGCTACTGCAATTAAAATATGGTACGCTCAATATATTATCATCACCTAAAATGATGTATTCTTTTTGATAACCCCCCCCCCCTTGTTACAGATTTATTTTGGCTTTATTGGAAGCAAGAAATCAAGTAGCGGTGGAGGTCATCTGCTGTTTGTTTAATTTTAATGAACGTTCTCCAGTTTCTTTAAGTATTCTTGTTTTAAATTATTTCAGTACAAAGTATAAATGATTTTCCATTACCACCTTTTTTTCCCTTTGCATGAAAATTAGTGAACCATTTTTGAATCGGCCCTCCCCTTGTCCGCCGTGGTCATATCCAAACAACATTATTCAATTAACATTGCTACCCTTATTTTAACCGTGGCGCTGTCGAAAGAAAAATTACCAAACGAACAGGTTCCCCGAGTGGTCTGGTGCGTAGCAATCGAACTGCAGGTAGTTATGGGCTGTCCATTAAGGGAAATAACACCACCGTAAATCAAGCAGCATGTACATTTTACCAGCATTCATTGCGGACATTGAGCAAAAACGACTGAAAAAAATGCCAAGGAAAATATCCCGGGTTATAAAACTTTAACAACACAAAGAAAATAACCTCTCTCTTGTGCTTGTCCTTCAACAGACGTTCAATGTGCTATGTGAAATGACCTAGGCGTACGGGATCTCTGTCAACTGGGGGGGGGGGGGGGCTGCCATTTGTTTCCCGAATTCCTCCATGGCCAGTGTCTCAGCGTCCAAATTCCCAATTTTTTTTTTTTGGGGGGGGGGGCTGCAGCCCTCCCAGCCCCCCTGGCTCGTACGCCTATGTGAAATGATTTCCGACCGCAATGCATTCTGAAAATGTACATCCGCCAACTTAATTGAAAAATACTCGGCTTCACCTCGTATTTCAACCTGTCTCGGAGGATGTCCTTCTACTTGTCTTTGAACTATTACAAGTATTAAAGTTCTTTAAGCATCACCACGGCAGAAAAAAAGGAAAATAATTGTTGTATACTTTATTTTATGTATAAAGAAACGTATAGAACATGAACAAAATGTTAACATAGCTTTCTATAGAGTAATGCCTGTCCGCTCTAGCACATGTCTCTCTTACGTCCCCAGACCTATCATGTCAGCGGTTCTCAGTCACTACAGTTCTCCCCTTCATGGATCGGAAACCATTTCAAGCGGTGGAGTTGAAACCATAGTAATCTGGTTGCCCTTTTGTAGAGCGACGCGGGCGTTGACCACCGACTGTTTCTGGGGAGTTGCTGGACCATTTAAAGTGGTTGTAGCTGCTGTTGTTGGCAGCTTCTTCACAGCCGTGGAGTGACGCATGAGGCGCTGCCTATTTCCATGTTCGACCAGGACCGAATCTCCTTTGACGGCTCTGACGAGGAACGGGTTAGCGCGCCAAGGTAATGTTACTTTTCCTTTCTTTTCCGAACGGATGAGCACTTGGTCACCGACTTTGATTGAGCAGTGCTGCGCTTTCTTCTTTGCGTCGTGGTAATTCTTTCCTTTTTGCTTGTTTCTGGCATCATGCCGCCGGTATGACGTGCGGTTTATCTTTATGGGTGCTGATGGCTGCAGCGACGGGAGCTTATCGTTGACGTTTCGCCCGAACATTGTGGCGGCTGGTGGCTGGCCAGTGACCGTATGTGGTGTGGTACGATAGGCCAATAGCCAGTCGTCAATGGCCTTGCGCCAATCTCGTGACTCTGCAATTGCGGTTTTCACCACCTTGTTGATACTGCGATTTAGCCGTTCTGCTTCGCCGTTCGCGCGTGGATACCGAGGAGTTATTCTTCTGTGTTTGATACCGAATTCTCTCATGAGGTTAGAGAACCTGGATGACCGGAAAGTTTTGGCATTGTCCGTCACAAGTTCCTGGGGTACTCCGTAGCGTGCAAATATTCGACGAAGGCGCGGTTCCAAAGCAGCAGCCGTGATGTGTTTCATGATTTCTACTTCGGGGTATCGACTATAATAATCGACCAGCACCAAAAGGTTTTCTCCGCTGGGAAATGGGCCCACGAAGTCCATCCCTATCAATAACCAGGCAGCTTGCGGGAGGGTGGTGGGTTTCAGTGGGGTGAAATTAGGCTTTGGTGACTCGGTTGTTACAAGGCACGGCTGGCATTGTTTTACGAACCGTTCCGCATCCGTGGACATTGCCGGCCACCATACCTTGGTACGCAGACGTGCTTTCGTCTTAGTTATGCCTTGATGACCCTGGTGAGCCAACGTTAGGATTCTTTGTCGCAGGGACTGAGGTATAACTATGCGGTCATTTCGGAGTAGGATCCCGTCAGAGAAGGAAAATTCGTTTCGATGCGGATAGAAAGGGCCAAGGTCTTTATTCCAGGCGCCTGACTGGAGAGACTCGATGACTGCATGGAGCGTCGTGTCGGTGGCGGTGGCGTTTTTTACCTCCTCAGCGGTGCAGGCTCGTGGTAATGACGATGTGGTCACGGCATTGATCATTCTGGTGTCCGCATGCTCGCTAGGATTAACATGAACGCGGGGAGGGGTTGGTTGTCGGGAAAGGATATCAGCGGCATTCTTTGGACCCGGTTCGTAGCGAAGTCGGAAATTAAGGTGTTGAATTCGCAGCGCCCAACGCTGGATCCGTGGTGGAGGACGGGACCCGGGCTTGTAGAGACCAAGCAGTGGCTTGTGGTCGGTTATGATGGTGAAGTCCGGGTCACCGCTGAGGTAGTGGTCGAATTTCAAACAGCCAAATTTGACGCCTAGCGCTTCCCTCTCGATCTGGCTGTAGCGTCGCTCAACGTTGCTCAGTGAGCTGCTGGCGTAGGCAACTGGTCGTGAGGTTCCATCGTCCTGGATTTGGCACAGGATTTCCCCCAGTCCCACGGGCGAGGCGTCTACTCGGAGTTCCGTTTTACGGTTTTTGTCAAAGAAGGCAAGGCATGAGGCACTTGAAATGCTGTTTTTTAGAGCCTGGAAGGATTTCTGCTGCTCTGGTCCCCAGGTCCACTTACTACCTGACCGTGTGAGGCGCCGGAGGGGCTCAGCTTCCGTGGCGAGGTTGGGTACGAAGCGGGAGACAAAATTGATGAGACCGAGGAAACTCTTAACTTCGGATACGTTGCTAGGGGTTTTAAAGTGCTTGATTGCGTCCACTTTCTGATGGGAAGGTTGGATGCCCTTGGAGGAGAGTTGCATGGCCATGAATGTTATTTTGTTGACCCCGAAAATGCACTTATCCTTATTAAGGGTGACGTTGTATTCTAGCAATCGGTGGAGACAGGTGGCAAGACGCTCGTTGTGCTCGCGTACGGTGCGACCGTAGATGGTTATGTCGTCGTGAATCCATCTTACGCCGGGGATACCTGATAATACCATGCTCATCACTCGTTGAAGGATTTCTGAAGCATTGGTAAATCCCATCACCAGGGTGGTACATCGGCGGAGACCTCTAGGTGTAGAAAAGGTAGCATACTTTCTGGAATTCGGATGCAATGCAATTTGATGGAAGCTCTTAAACATGTCCAGCTTTGAGCAGATCGTGGAACCGTCCATTTCGTCCGTTGTTTCCTCAAACGTAGGTATGGGCTGGATCTCTCGCTCGACGTGTGCGTTGACATCGCGCCAGTCCTGAGTGACCCTAACCTCCCCTGGTGTGGACTTCGGGACGACTACGATACGCGATACCCAAGGCGTTGGGCCTTCTACTGGCTCGATGATTCCAAGTGATTCTTGAATATCGAGCTCTTTATTCAGCGCTTCTCGTAAGTGAACCGGTACGCGTGACGGTGGGTGTACTACGGGGATGGTGCCTTTTTTCATGTGTATCTCGACTTCCACTCCTTTGACGCGGCCCAGGCCCTCGAAGACTTGGTGATACTTTGAAAGAATAGTGTTTAGGCGCAGGGACGTGGGCAACGAATGCGGCTCTGGTATAGGGTTTTGATTAATTGTTGCGGAATGGTCGGGATGGGGCGGCGAGACGACGTTCGGTGTTGGTGGATCGGTGTGGACTGTGTTTGCAGTGTTCTCCTGTTCAGATGCAAGCTTGTATAGACCGCGAGTGGGATGATTGGGTGGTCCCACGTGAAGGACACCCATTGCGACGGATGTGTCCCGGCCCAGGATGGTGGCACCCTTATGGTTGACTATGACAAATTCTACCAAGGATCTTTTGCCAAATGCGTCCACGGTGACGTGACATTTCCCGAGGGTCTCGAGTGGTTGGCCGCTACCATATGGATAGATACGTGTTGATGTAGGTAATAGCTCGGATCCTTGTTGTTTGACCTTCTGATAGACATGTAGAGGGAGCACGTTGACGCTGGCCCCAGAATCGATGAGCAATGTTGTGGGGAAACCATTGAGTTGAAGGGACATTCTTGCGTTATTATCGTTGGTACCAGGGCGGGGTTCCTGCAGGGTAAAAATTTCCTCTTCACTGCTATCTTGGACAACATATTGGGAGGGTCTGACAGCCTCATCCTCCCTCCTGTGTAACTTATTTACTTTGCTAGTACGTTCCGGGGGGGGGCCTGGGTGCTTCGGCATGCCTTTGCAAAGTGATTCTTCTTGCCGCAACGACTGCATGTCTTACCTCGGGCGTTGTCACATATGCGATGTCCCGGCTCACCGCACCGGTAGCACGTTGGATCTGCCGATGATTTCCGGTTGTGTTGCTGTTCTTGTTTCCTGGCGCGCTCGACCCAGTCCGGTTCCGTTCGCCGTTTGTTGCTTGACTTCCGGTGTTGACGAAGAGCCGAGAGTTCTTCGAATTCGGAGTTGTTTTCTGGGTTGTTATTTTCGCTCGTCTCGTTCTTTTCGATGGCTTTAGCGTGCATTTCAGCGGCTTCGAGTGAGCGGGCAGTCTTCAACGTTTCCTGCAGGGAAATGTTCGGAGTTTCAAGCAGTTTACGCCTTAGTTTAGTGGACGAACAACAGGCGACAATTTGATCTCGGATTATGCTGTCCGTTTGGTTCTCGTATTCGCACATTTGGGCTTTAATACGAAGTCTGGTGTACCAGGAATCGACTCTTTCACCCTCTAGTTGTGTACACAGACGAAACTGATATCGTTCGAAGACGACGTTGTTTTGGGCTGCGAAGTATTCGGTGAGTTTGCGTACTAAAGTTGTAAAGTCAGTGCCCGTGTCCGTGATGTTATTGTCAGCAATATCCTGGCATAACTTTAGAATACCCCGCAGGTGAGAAGACGCTGTGTAGCAAATGGCTACTGGCTACGTGGCTACAGTATAAGTACCATGCATACTGTAGCTACATAAACTAATATTAATTTAATATTTTCTTGTTGTGTGATACCAACCGGTGTCACATTGATATGGGTATACCCCCGTGTTTTGTGTATCCCCATACTCATATAACTAGCAAATATGTCACAGTGGACTTAGACGTGAGCGTACTGTTTTGCTATATTAAACTTTACTAGCAAAAGGTATTATATTTAAGACTATTCTCACTCACTGGGACTGTATCTACTTCAGCAAATTTAGCTAAAGCGCGAGCCCGAAGGGCGAGTAATAATTGTCGCGCTACGCGCTCCTTCTTTAGCTAAATTTGGTGAAGTAGATACAGTCCCAGTGAGTGAGAATAGTCTTAAATATGATATCTTTTGCGAGTAAAGTTTAATATAGCAAAACAGTACGCTTACGTCTAAGTGCACTGTGACATATTTGCTAGCTATATGAGTATGGGGATACACAAAACACGGGGGTACCCATATCACTGTGACACCGGCTAGGGACGACATGTGTACACAGTGGAGTATGTTTACAAACACGAGTGCATTAATCAAGATATTTTTGTTTGTTTAATTCGAAATTAGGATCATAAATTTTCTTTACATCTGTTAAGAAAGCCCAGAATAAATCATCTTCTCGGTGAGTGTATCTCTAAATAAATTCGGCCAAGTAAGAAGAGTAATGCTGCTTTTTTCTGCCATGGGTGGGGAAACTGGCTTTCATTTGTCTCCAGTGTCCCTCAATTTTATTTGTGTGATCTCCATCTTCGTTTTTAAATTCTTGTGAATGGTTAACAGTCTTGTGAGTATAACCGTGCTTATCCAGATTATGATATGCTTTCCAGCAATCTGAGATTATTACTGTTCCTGGCGAAATCCATTTCTTTATAAGGCTTAATAATGTTGCTTCTGTCCTATCTTCAACAGCTATTAGGAAACATTTTCTTGAATTTTCTTCGATGCCGCCAAATATCAATTGCCCTTCGACATAATGTCCCTTGTGATATTTGCGTTTCCCTACTTTCGATTCATCTATTTGAACTCGTTTGCCTTTGCCACCTATTTGTTGACTCTCTTTCTCAATTGTCACTTCACATACTTCCCGGCAGAACATACACCAATCGACAACTGTCGATGAAGAAATTTGTAATTGTAACATGATTTGTTCTTGAGTTAAACCAATACTCCACCAGTCGGTGAGTTTGAGTATTTCGTGTAGAGTCATATTGCTCTTTTCAAACCAGGTATTCTGTCTGATGCTTCTTTCCATTCGATGGCGCTTGGTTCCTTTCCCTCGGCATTCAAACTTCAAACCATCCAAACGGTCTTTGCAAAGAACGCATTTCATTTTCTCTCCACAATTGTGGCACAGTACTTCTTTGGCAAGAAGACCGTATTCCTTGAGCCATTCTATTAGTGTTTCATTATTACTCAAATAATTTGCATGGAGCTCATCATAAGTTAGGTTATTTTTACGGGTTTTCGTTTGATTTCGCCCATAGCTAGACTTTCTGGTTGTCTCACATTGTGTACTTCGTGTTTTGAAATCATGGGATGGAGTTCCAGCTTGTATTCCTTTATTACTCGTTCGTTTGACATTGCGAGATGGATAGTGCGTTTGGTCGATATCGGTCGCGTTACGAAGTTCGCTAAAACTTGCTTTATCATTAAATTTTTTTTCAAATGTTATACCATTGTTGACTGCTGAGCTTAGCATTTGTTCAGAAAAAAGCTTTTGTCATATACAGGGTGTGCCAGAAAAAGTGCACGCTATTGAATTCAACTATATTGTTAGAATTTGAATGGATACATGTATAATTGCTCCAGAGTGCCCCTGAAAAATGACGCTGTTAAACTGAATCAGTTATTAGAACTTTGAATGTCCTAGGACTAACACAATAAACCGTAAAACCGATTGTTCCAGCCAGAAAAATTACGTGCCTTAGGCAATTATTAGATTACGACTATGATTACCATTCTTAATAAGTCGTTTAGCGCTTGCACCGCACGCTTGAATTTGCATGATTTAACTCCCCAATGAGCCTAAAAACGTGTAAGTTAACGTTAATTTTCGTTTTTGTTGTTAATGAGCTGATGCTAATAAAACAGTTTACAAATCACTTGCAAATCACTTCAACAAACATGAATCTGGAGAAACTATTGTTCTTTCCGCGTTTGTTTTTGGGCTTTCTTGCAGAAGCGTCTATTTTGCATATAATTACAAATATCATTCTGGTCAAAGCGAAGCGCGTTAAAATGTCTTCGTCGAAGCTCGCGAAAATAAGTAAACAGCACGAAAATACTTGGGCTCAATTGCATCGGCGATTGATTTCACTGCCATTTTCATACAAAGACGTGTTTCCAGACGAAATTTACAATTATATTGAGAATCAAGCAGTGTCCAGGAGTTCTTCAATAGGTTATGTGGTCCCGTGTTTGCTGACAAGTACTGCTTTCGTTGCTGGGATGAATAACTCCGCTGTGGCTGTATCACCCGATCACAAAGTGCCTTTTAATTTGTATTCTATGATTGTTGGACCCCCAACCACAGGAAAGTCGCAAGCGCTTGGGGAATGTGCTTTGCAGCCACTTATAACGTTGCGGGAAGCAATGGATTTGGGAAACTTTATTGTTGAACGTTGTACATCATCGGCACTAGCAAAGTGTTTGGCTGAGCAAAAGAAAGGTTTTCTGTGTTCACCTGAAATTTATGACGTTTTAAACAAGTTGCTCAAAAGTGACGAGGAAAATGGAACGGGAGATGTGCAGTTACTCTGTGAGCTTTTCTCCGGAGAACGGACATCATTTCGATATGCTACAGAATCAACGCGAGAAATCTCTTCAAATGTGCCATTTTGTATTGTCGGATCAACTCAAGTACCCTTCGCTGCTCGACTTGTGTGCCGAATGGATCAAGGTCATGGTCTGCTAGATCGGTTTCTAGTCTGGTTTTCAGTGTGTTTCCGTCCAAGTCCTAAAGAAACGGAGGATGCAAGGAAAGCGCTTCAATCGAATCCACTACAATCTTTCACAGGTAGTTAAAATCTGAGTGAAACTAGAGAGAAGCGTCGCTAATATAAATTTGGTAATAATACATGTAGAAATATACAACCTTATTATTAAGTAATAATTTAAGCTGTTGCTAAAAATAGTTACGTATTTAGGCGCTCTTTCTCTCTTGACTTATAGAACTTTTTCTCGAGATTTATGAACTGCACTTGCAGAAAAGGGTATACAAGTTTAAACCTCATGCAAAGAAAATGTTGGATAGTTTTGAGGAAGATTACATAAAATCAGTGAATGAATCCATAGAGGAGGGAGTTCCACCTCCGAAGTCAAAGCGAGTTGACCTGTTGAAACGAATTGCAGTGTGTTTGTATATCTTAACTTACACATTGAGTCATTTGATTTGCGGACGGAAGCCTCGAGCTATTTCCAAGGATATTGACTTGGAGATGGTGGAGAAGGCATTATTGCTTCTGGAATATGCTGAATCACAGAAACAACTGGTTATTGATGTAAGTTGATTGTCTCGTTGCTAATCAAATACAATATAAAATACAAATATATACTATATATAAAGGGTTATAGTTGTACTAAAGACTATAAGTTTTCTGTGATGGTGATATACTTTAGTTAAATGGTAATAATAACAAGGAAAATGAAATAATAAGAATAATGAGAATGTATCAGAGTGTCTAATTACTGTTACTTTTTGTCACGGTTTCTAGATGAGATTTGCGCGTCTTCTACAGTCGTGGATGCGGAAAAAAAAACAGCCAACAATGGAAAATATTAAGGCTGCTGTGCTGCTTTTTCCCGGACCAGTGATTACAAAACGATGCTTCAAGCAATCAGCACCAAGGCCAGTAAGAGGAATAACTAATTCCGAGTTCTTAAATGTCCTCCAAGAATTAGAGAAAGAGAGTTTCGGGGCCGTTTTCAAAGTTCACCCAACGCGAAAGTCAACCAAAGAAACAGTAGTGTTTGTGAAGAACAAAGATCTTCCAGAAAATGTGCAGATAGTGCAGAAACTCCAACACGATGAAAAATATGCTTTACCATTACATGGATCTATATCCCAATCGACGAAAACCCAGTTAATAGAAAAACAACTTCTCTAATTCAAGAAAATGGACGAAGTAATTTTCAAAAGCGTTGTACTAACAAAGTGTGATAATTGACAAATTGTATTAAGATTGCGATATTGTTGAGGTTGTACGCTATTGACAATGAAGTATGTGAAATTGCATGAAATTGAATTTATATTGTATTGATGTAGTTATCCAGTTGGGCGGGTAGCCATGTAGAGACCTAGCCAGGTACTAAGGTAGTCATAGATATTTCACGTAGCCATGTAGCCATGTAGCCAGGTAGCCACGTAGCCACGCAGCCACGTAGCCACGTAGCCACGTAGCCACGTAGCCACGTAGCCACGTAGCCACGTAGCCAGGTAGCCACGTAGCCAGGTAGCCAGGTAGCCAGGTAGCCAGGTAGCCAGGTAGCCATGTAGCCAGGTAGCCAGGTAGCCACGTAGCCATGTAGCCATGTAACCACGCAGCCATGTATCCACGAAGCCATGTATCCACGAAGCCATGTAGCCAGGTGACCACGTAGCCATGTATCCACGTAGCCAGGTAGCTAGTTATCCATTTGGGTTAGGGTTAGGGTTAGGGTCGGGTTAGGGTTAGACGATTAGGTTTAGAATTGGAGTTATAGTATTTATGATGTAGCCAGTGTCCGTAGCGAATTGAAATATATTTTGAACTGGCGGGGTATTCTAAAAGTACTCCAATATCCTGAACGTCGCTGCCAGCACAGTGAAGTAGGATTGCCCTTTGTCGTTGGGCAGCGTTAATCCCTTTTGCCGTGAGGTAGAGTTTGACTGATTTCACGTACCTTTCCCAGCGGTGAGCCACGTTGCTAGGCTCGTCGTACACGTCGAATTTTGCTGGCGTAGCGAGCTCCATTGCGAGAATAGCTTGACCTTGATACGGTAAAAATAGTTCGTTGTTGCTCGAGAGTATCCGCAGAGGATGTCAAGTGGTTTGAAGAATGATTACGGAGGTGGGCCCTGCCGACTACGCCAATGTTGTATACTTTATTTTATGTATAAGGAAACGTATAGAACATGAACAAAATGTTAACATAGCTTTCTATAGAGTAATGCCTGTCCGCTCTAGCACATGTCTCTCTTACGTCCCCAGACCTATCATGTCAGCGGTTCTCAGTCACTACAATAATCATCTTTAGACATCACCACAGATGAAAGGAAGACGGTGATATAATTTTCTTCTCTATACATCATCAGGCAGAAACTTGAAAGGTGAACTTTAGATATTGCCACATTAGGAAATGTAAGGAACTTTTCATTTAGGTTATGGTAGCAGAAGGGAGGAACTGATCAGTTAAGTTAGCATATAATTTTCGGTTGATACATCACCACGGCAGAAAGGGGGAGGGACTGTTCATAGATTTTCACAGTGGGTGAGGATAAAAAAATTAAGGATAAAAAAACTGAGGATAAAAAAATTGAGGATACCATATTTTAATTGCACCAGCCGGTGCCCCCCCCCCCCACCCCGCCTTATGACCGGTCACATATGAGCATAGGCATGGCTGTGTGACAATGGTTCGTCTGGCTATTTGCGCTTCACAGTTGTTTGAGTCATTCAAAAAATTTTTAATTTTTTAAAACAACAAAAAGAGAAATGAATTGTATATATTTCACGAATCAGAATAACTATAAATTATATCAAATGTTTTGAGCATTAACGCTATGACTACCCATGCGAAAGCATGAATATTTTGCGTATTAATGTGCATACATGAAGTTCTCCGGTGGCCCGCTGATCGAAAATATCGTGGGCTCGTTTCTTGTACTAAAATTAGAAACAAAATGGCGCCTTTTCGAATGTTTTGAAGTCAAGCAGAAAACCATGTTTAGCACATTACTCAAGAAAAATCTGCCGAAACAACATTCTAATTCGTATTTAGGGACATCTAAACTACAATATTATCAACAATAGAATTAGTCCCTCGAGAAAGTAAGTGTGCATACATTTTTGACCCTCTGCCTCCCTGACTGTTGGGGATGTAAAATCTGGGGGCAGGGGTACAAAACAGTACAAAAGTAACCAAATAGGTATTAAACACAATATAATTTAGAGATTTGGGGCAGATTTAAGTTTTAATTGCTTAAATAATGAAGCACTTCCCAGGGGTACTAAACTTTTCCCCAAAAAATTTTGGGGGCAACTCTGACCAACTCTGCAGTCTGGTAACCAAGGATAGTACGATTCACAGGATGAAAAATCAGATTTGCAATACATTTTCAACCCAGTGCCAAAATGCAAATGTGCCATGAAGGCAACAAATTTGCTATTATACAGTGCAAATTTGTGTGCAAACTTGATCATTTGAAAACTCATATATTCTTCTTTTAGACAGATATTGCTTCAACAATTTGCCACACATTTGAATGATTTGTGCACATTTGATGCATTTGCATTTTGGCACCCAGGTGCAAATTTAGTGTGAATCTGGTTTTTCATTTTAAGTATGTGTTTAAATGATCAAATTTGCACTATATAGCAAATGTTTTGCCTTCACAGCATTTGCATTTTGGCACTGGTTGAACATGTATTGCAAATCTGATTTTTCATCCTGTGATTCTTTAAGGGCCAGTCATTATTCATGGTGGGGGCTTGCACCAAGCAGAAATGTGTTCTCTTGCTAAAAACTAGCTTGCTGATTAAACCATTAAAATATTGAAGTAGTTTCTGTAACAAACTGGCACCTATAGCCAAAAACTTTACAAAAGGATACCATTAAGTTGTCACACATGTATTTCACCACTTCTATGACATGAGTTTGATAACTGCTTGTTTAATTAATAGGTGACAGTTTAACCCCCACTATAAACAATGACCAGTCCCCAAATATCTAGTAATCCATTTCCAGGACATGTCTTGACTTCGCTTTTCTTCATTAGCATATGTTTGCAAACCAAACATTTTAACATCTTTACGCAAATCTGCTTGGCACTCTCGATACAGTCAGTGAGTCAGACAAACAAGTTACACAATTTAGCACATGTGACGTCCAGTGATCCAGACAAGTTTTGGCCAGTTTTAAGGTCGAAATTTACAAACCAACGAATTAGTACTTTCTTCAATAATGGTGAATGTTTGTATTTGTACGAAAAAATGTATAACGGTTGCTTTTATCACAGATCAGGCGCATTCTTCTGCAATTACTTGAATCGAATTTGTTAGCCATTTTTAAACAAACAATACTTAATTTATCTTAATTTATGCTAACTGCCCCACGCGAGCCCCACGCAAGTTAACTACGTGATTAGTTAACTATCCGACTAACTGCGTTTTGTGCAACGCCGTTAAGTCCTGCAGTTAACTAACTACGGTTAGGGATTTAACTAGGGTAGTTAACGCTAACTGCAGTTAACTTTAACTACTTTTTTATACAACCGGCGTCATCGCGTCATTTTAGCGGAAATTTGTTTCCATGCATATAGACAGGTTTTTCCTCACGGTCACATATTTAAAACATTAAAATGCTACCCACAGTAGCTATCTTTTTTCAAAATTAAATTACACCGCGTTCATCACTGCACCGATTCTATGATTCTGTAAAATATCGTTTCATGTGCACTTTAATTGTGCTAGATTCTGGTAAATGCAGGAAGACCATGACGTTTCAAAGATCGTAAGCTTCAAGCGATTGAAATATGAACTTTACGATCGTTTAAACTTCAAGAATTTTTACTTTTCCGGTTAACAAAACGATTTTGAAACTTTAATTGAGCGCATTTCTCGAGTTGATTGTATTGCCAGATAGATAATTTAAAAAATATGTTCTTTCTGTTTTCTGTGAAAGGTATTTCCAGCGAACTACAATGGCAATGATGCGGTAAAGCAGGATTTATATTCGTCCATAATTGCTCGTTTCGTTCGATTCAACCCGAAAACGTGGAAAGGATATTGTGGTTTGAGGATAGAATTCTATGGTCGATATGAAGGTAAGAATTGTTTATAGGTAGGGCAGTTTCGATGGCGATAACTTAATTTAGAAAAGTGGGTGAAATTAATATGGATTTATTTTGAAAAAATGATTTCGATATTCTGTATCTTTGCTTTACAACTAAACAGTGCGTGACAATGTTGGCATAACATGTAACTGGTTTTATAGGTTGTGCGAACGGAACAGCATTAGGTATGGAAAATAGAGCTATTGTAGACAGTCAAGTTTCAGCTTCTTCTGTACATGCGTGGTCAACTTCACCAACCTTGGCCAGATTGAACTTACAACTACCATCTCCACTGGGTTCTTGGGTGGCATCATCCAGTGATTCGTCTCCATGGCTTCAAGTTGATTTCCTTACACATGCAAAAGTCATCGCTATTATTACCCAGGGCCAGGCAGATACTCCGTCTTTTGTTGGAACTTTCACAGTGTCGTATGGCAATAATAATGAAGACTTTCAGCAGTACGAAGAATTTGAAAGCGTTAGGGTATAAGCAACTGGATACATTTAGCTAACACAATTTTTAATTTTCAACCATTCAATATATTTTTCATATTATACAAAATGTTTTTTACTTTTGTGACGTGAAAGATTTTTTACTGAATTACAATATTTCCCATGATTGAATTTTTTCAAACATACTTTAATCAGTTGTTTCATATGAATGTCAAAGTCTTTACAATATGCTTCTACGTTTTTTCCAGGTGTTTCGTGGTAACTATGATCAGACCACTAGTGTTACACAGCGTCTAACTAATATAATTTCTGCCCGCTTCATTCGATTACATCCTACAGAATGGAGTGGTTCGGCAGGAATGAGAACGGAATTCCTGGGTTGTTACGTTGGTAAGTTGAGAGAAGAATTTCGTACTCCCAAATAATTAGTTATTTATACATGTTTAATTTAGACCGGCATTGAAAATAGAGTCGATTTCAATTGATTTCCCATAGTTTCTTCCAAATCCATGGATTCTAGAGAAAGTCCATGCATTTCATTCGGATAATCCATAGCATTGAAGAAATCTCCATACGACTAATTTGTATTTTACCTGCGGTATGTGAATTAAAGTATTGGACAGAATATCTGTAATGGCTATAGCCTGTGTAGCAGGCGGTTAGGGCGCGGGTGAAGGGTGGGAAGAACCACCTACGGAAAAACTAGTTTTCTTTTAATTCCCGCTCCCAATTAGTAGGTTTATTGATAGAATTATAAATGACCAATCAGGTAATACGTTTCTCATGCCAAATTCACGCTTGCTTCAAAAAAATATTGAAAGAGCTCGAGCTGTCAAATAATTACGCATGCAAAGAAAGTATATATTCATGCAAACGATCAACGATACGCGTTGATGTAATAAACCACTGTGATCCGTCTATGCTGCAAGAAATTTTCGTTCCGAGGCGTGTTCTGCACTAATGTAAAGAAATTGCGGTGGAGAGCGTATGATTTCGGTCGCTTTCGTTAAGTTCTACAGCATCGAAACCGAATGAATGCATTTCTGATATCTGGTCCACAGTTATGCTAGTGTGGGGGGGGGATATAACCAGTATGCAAGCGAAAATGTCTTTCTCTGTTCGCCTCATGGATCGAATACGGTAAATATCATACTTTTCCCATAACCAGTCGGTAATACAACTAGGATATCTTGTCCCAATTCTATTTCAGAACCATCCCCAGAGATATGGAAAACTAGATTCATATTAATCTGACACTGCAGAGAACAACGAAAAATTCGTTGTCTCGAGCGGGATTCGAACTCGCATCTTCGCGTTACTAGACCGCCGCTCTACCAATTGAGCTATCGAGTCAACTGGGATTGGTAGCGAGTCTTATCCAATATCTGTTGTCCCAACAGAAGCCTTTCTATCGCAACTTGTTGCTCTTATATAAAAATAATTTGTTGCTGATTTAAACAAAATTTAATGTTTCTATCGTTTGTGCGAAATTCAATATGCGGACGGCATATTGAATAGTAATTATTACTTGTGATTGACATCATCAATTAAAATTAACCAATCAGTATTTCCCGTTCACCAGTGGACGGGGCATTGAAAAACTGCTAGTTTTTCCTCAGGCGGTTTTCCCACCCTTCACCCGCGCCCTAACAGCCTGCTACGCAGGCTATAATGATTTCAGTTGATCTAATTATTAGTTAATCAAAACGCTCACATGAGTTTTTTGCAAGTGAAAAAAGGTTAGCCCCTTCAAAACGCTCATACAACAAATTTCATTGCTGAAAAATATCGAAGCATTCCACAACTACAGGACTTAAGAGGCAGTCTCTGTAAGAACCTCATGACCTCTTTTGATAAAAAAACGATTTCTCTCAAACTTTGTCGTTAAGATTGCCTTTATAAGAGTTGTTATAAAATGTATTTCGTTTTCACCCTAATTAATTTTTTGCAAATTTCCAGGCGGGTCAAGTTGAGAGCTAAATTTTTATTTTTGCTGTTTCCAAATGGTGGATTTTCACTGATCTTTAAACTTCTGTACATCAAACAAAAACAATGATAAAACTAAATCCTTCCAAACAACAGTGGCTTTATATGCCCTAAGTAACAAGGTGCATATACATTTTTCATATAGCTTTTCTAAATATAGAAATGATATGATTAGTGACAGCCTAAAATAGAGATTTCCAAGTTCCTTAAGAATGCGTGAAATAAAAGAACCAAAATCGAAAAGTTAGACATGCTATAAATGTAATATTATTTGTACGGTGCGATTAAAGATTAATCTTCCATAATGTAAAATAAAATATCGCGGCCTGTAATTTTTTAAAGTCTCTAGGAGAAAGCACCGGTTCAAAATAAATTGATGCAACACTGAAATTCACATTATAGACTATAAATAATTTCTGTCACCCAATATAAATCAAGGCAAACTAATTGCAACATGTAAAAGTGTTCGCAAAGTAGCAACTGATTATCCAAATATCTTATTAATTTAAACTAAGGCTACTCTAAAGGAAATTTTCATAACGACATGCCTCATATGTTATTGTTTTACATTTTCAACTACCATTACTCCTTGATTTCGTCATGTTAATGATAAAAGATATTATTTCCAGTTCAAGTTGGCCAGTATACATATATTATGCATACATATATGCCACTTGCCCATTTTCCTGATAGAAAGACTGATGTGTTGATAGGTGATTATGGGATCCTTTTTCATGGTTTCTCTTTAGGTGTTACAGTTTCACTTTGAAAGTTCAGTTGCCAGCTTGTCCAATATCATCATTTTGGTTTCTCGAGACTTAAATTGTACTTCTAATTCTTTACAGATTTCTTTAAGCATTTTGACATTGAATTTTCTCAACTCATTTCGTTGGCGTAATTCACATAGATTATATGTATCATAGATAACAGGATGTTGTAAGGCAATTTCAGCAAGTACGTCAACAGAATCCACCTCATCTAGCCACTCATGAAGATGATCATAATCCGGATCAATAAAGATGTGTGTACCTAGTTGTCTTTGCTTTCTACGAGCAGCTGTAACCCTGGAAAAAAACTCCTAATTTGAGATTTACTTAGCCAATCATCTCGTGAAAATCGTCTCTCGCCATTTTGTAGCTTTGCATGTCTCATATCTTCAGCCACTTTCTTAGGATCACATTTGTTTCCTGTCTTCTCTCCCAGATCATACTTAGCTGTGAGGTAGTCTTTTACAACACCGCGGAAAAACGTCTGCGCATGCATCAATTTTACTGAGATTGGTTTGATGAATCGGGTGTTTCGAGCTTGTTTATTTTGCAATATGGTGGTGAAAAGAAGTACCTCACATATGTGCCTTTGGAGTAAAATTATTAGCTTACCAACGAACGTATGAATTTAAAAACAAGAAATAATTGTAGTTTACATGCCTAGAAAATAATATCATTTTAGATGCAGGCCAAAGGTGAGTAATGAAAAATTTATTGTTTACGAAAGCTACTCGACCGAATGAACAAGGAAATTTTCCATAGGGTAATTTTATCCACATTTTTGCCAATAACTTTTTTGCGTAGAATGAAAAAATTTGCGTTGACTGTATTTAAAGGTAATGACCTGCTATACAACTTAAGCATATGCAAATGCAAAACTCTTTTACAGTTTGCAAAACTCTTGTGTTTTAATCCGGTGTTCGAGAATTTTTCAATAAGTACACGCACGCCTTTCGAACTCAAACGTCAATTTTTAGATTAAATTTTGTGTTCTTAACCTTAGAAAACTGCTTATTAATAGCCAAACTACTCGTCCTAATGTTGTTTTGTTTGTTTCACTTATCTTCAGCAATTAAAAGGAATGATTTGCTTCAAGAAACGGGATTTAAATTCCCCACAATATTTTCAAGTACTTGCGCATGCGCAGACGTTTTTCCGCGGTGTTGTCTTTTACTGCCTTGAGGAATCGCTTGCTACCACCTTTTGGTTTGTGGAGTGCCCAACCCTTTGACAGATTTGACTTTCCCATATTTTCGCGATGCTGGGGTTTAGTGGCTTCATATTCTTCAAGAGATAGTTCTGTAAATCTTGAAACCCAGTCAAGTTTAAGTTTGTCGTATAAACCCAAGCCCTCGCGCATCTTGTGCTGCCCAATTTCCATGTGTACATCGAGATCTTCTAATCTCTCAAAAACGGCATAGCATTCACCTTCCGGACACTGATATGTGCTAACTTCGTTTGTCTCTTCCACAGGTTCCTTCACCACTCGACTTGAGCTTGGATTAAAGAATTCTTCTCCTTTTTCTACTTTCAGCAGGTTGGGACCTTGTGGTGTGTTTTGCCACATTTCATATGGAATGAACTTTCCATCGCCAATTCCATACGCTTTCCATACACGTACCCCATCACATTCGAAGAAAAAGTTGTGAAAAGCACTAAAACCTTCAAGCTTCTTCACTTCGAGATTATTTGCTCCCGTATTCACAATGTTCACCGATGCAGTCGTACCTCTCACAGGCCTTTCTTTGAGTGCATATCTCATTTGGGCCGCCGATTTTATATCGTTGCCTTCGTTACAGAACTTCCTAATAGATGTTTTCATTGGACATAGTATTCTGTCACAAAGGTCCCAACCTGATTCTCAGGGTCTTCACCTCCGCTACCCGCGCTACGGCGAAGACCCTGACACAGGCTGGTCACGTGGAACCCAAATTTTGGGTGCTTGACATTCGTACTTAGCAGGGGTAGGTAAAAACGCGTTATCACAAATTATTTTCAAACAACAAGGGAAACCGACGAAGCGGGAAGTCATCTGACTCTAGAACCGTATCTTTGCTTTCTTTTGTGTTTGCATCACCGCTGTTGGCCTCGTTTGAACACCATGTTGGAAGATGTTGGCTTAATTTTAAACTTGCTTAAAATTTCGTCCAACATCATGCAACATTGTTGGGCCAACAATGTTGCATGATGTTGGCTTCGTTTTAACAGGGCTTTAGATTACAACAGCGTGATGCAAACACAAAAGAAAGCAAAGATACCGTTTTAGAGTCAGATGACTTCCCGCTTCGCTGGTCTCCCTTGCTGTTTGACAATAATTTGTGATAACGCGTTTTTACCTACCCCTGCTAAGTACGAATGTCAAGCACCCAAAATTTAGGTGCCACGTGACCAGCCTGTGTCAGGGTCTTCGCCGTAGCGCGGGTAGCAGAGGTGAAGACCCTGAGAATCAGGTTGCAAAGGTCCTTGCCATGCTGTGGCTCGGAAAAAACATAGCGCTCAACTTTAATACCGACACGTTTACTGACATCCGTAAGCGCTGCAATGATGAAGTTGTTGTGGTAGCAGCCTGCTTCATCTGACCGAAGGTAGGCTTTAGTTATAGATGAATTTTTTGCTTTAACATTGCTCAGAAGATTCTCAATGATTGAAAGGACCGCGAACCAATCTTGCGTACAAGAGTCGGACAAGTGTGCATAAGATGTAAGTTCTAATTTTTCGTTATTATTCAATGACACAACAGTACTGATGTGCCAATTTAAACCTCTCTTTGCATACCATTCTGATTGTTTTTCGCGGTATTTTAGTTGTGCAAATTTCATTGCCCAATCTAACAAGATCAATATTGTACTGGAGTTGACACCTTTCAAGGCGTCTTCTTTCGCACGGTCTTGATTTTCAGACCTTAGAATATGCGCTTTCCAATTTTCAATTGATGTTTTGGAACTATTTATGTCGTAAAGAAGATCTTTGCGAATCTCAGTATCACTTTTACAGTTTCATTACACTTGTTTTCAATTTCTTCAAATAGTCAACGTCTTTTAATTTTTCACACTTGTCGCAAATGGTGTTGTGGTCATCATGACAAGACATTTGAAAATCCTTGTCTTTTTCATAACTCAAAGCAAATACGTGACAGTGATAAGCGCAAGAACTGTCTTCACTACAATTATCTTTGTACTGTGTTTTGAGATACCTCTTGCTTTCTCTCAGGGCTGTTTTTGTAGACTTAATCCACTTTGTCGAGACTTCAAATTTCTCTAGCTGACCAAGAACTGTCTCTAGAGTATCAAAAGCAGCTGCACTGTCAGCAGCTGTACTATCCAGCCCTTGGAGTGATTTGCGCTGCGATGACTTCCTTACTTCAAAGATTCTGTAAATGGTTGATCAGCTTAATGTTTCAAACTCTTCATCTTTGCACAAACCTATGTACAGACTGATTATTGTAGATCTCGTGACTGTGCGTACAACATTCGGCATTGTAAGTATCTCTCCACTCTCCAGTTCCAGATTGCGTGTACCGAACGCGACATCCTGACAGAAGTACGGTCTGTTTATAAAATCAAGGAAATGATCTACTTTCTTCATGTCTACTCGCACACGGTGTCTCTTCAAATTTTCAACCGAAATACCAGGGACAGTTTTCTTCGCGTGTTCTCTAGCCTTTCGCACTTGCCATTTGGTTATCCTTTCATATTTTTCATGCTTTTTCATAAGAACTTTCACCGGATACCATCGGCGTAAATGCTGAGTATTTGCGTTTTTGAAGATCTTTACGGCGCGTTCATATAAGTCCACATTAAAATATCCAACTGTTTGGAAACTGACTGTGCGTCCTGTTCAACAGTGCCAAGCGACTTCAGAAGTTCATCTTTGGCGTTAGGAGCAATAACATCATATACCATCTCGCAAGCTACTTTAATTGTCTTTATGCACTGTTTTTGCTCTTTCTGTGATGTCTCTTTCCACGTTGATAACAGTCTTGACTGAAGAGGTATAAATATTGCTGGGAAACATAGTGAACAGAGTTGAAAAACATTCGTTGAAGGTAGTAAGTCTTTCGTCATTGACATCCATGTCGTCGGGAGTTTCTGGTATAGCCATTCAGAATCTCCGGAAGTTGTGGCTGGTGGCGATGTGGCAGGTGTTGGTGAAAGCATAGCATTTCCGATGGATTCAGCGGCGCATTGTTTTACCGATCTAACGGAGGAAACATAAACATGTAGCCATTATCATTATCTGAGATTAGAACTCATCTAATCATTGTAAAGTGCATACGTCTTAGAGAATCAAGCAAATATCTATTTGACTAGATATCATAATGATATACAAATTCAATATACTACCCGAGTAAGAAGTCAGAATCACGAGACTCGGACAGCTCAGTATTTGGCTGCGATGTTTTTGCTTCGCTTATGAGAAGCTTTAGCTTTTTGCGACATGTACAACAAATGGCTAAGAAAGAAAATTCATACAATTATCACAAAGACCAACCAAAATGTTTACAAATCGCAAAAGTCAGAAAGTTAAGATGAAAAGACAGAGAGCATACAAAATATTAGCTCAACTGTGGGGATAGTCCATTGGGAAATTTTCTGACATTACAGGCAAATATGATCGTATTTTTCTCGAGTCGAGTTTCTATCACGCAGTTTATGATTTACTTAGGAAAATTTAAAACATAAAAAATGCAAGAATTCAATCATCTTGAAATTTCTTATTTATGTATCGAGAATTTGACATTTTGAGCGGCGACACTTCAATTGGTTTCTCGTGATATATACATTATGTAATAGATGCTGTCCCACTGAACGCTTATTAGAACTGTACGCATTCCGGGTGACTGTGGTGATGCTTGAAATTTGTGGAAAAGTTTTGTGATATGCAAAATGAGGAAATAAAGGGGCTTATATGGTTTTCCATTGCAAAACCCACACCTGCTCCAAGCTGCACATTTAGTCCGTACAGCTTTTGTGTCTATTTTGCAAACTCGTACGTCACAACATCTCTGCCTGTTAGTGTCTTTACATCACCTGTGTGATGTGGCATATTGCACGATCTTTTTGTCGGGAGCCAAAATTTTCCAAGGCTATGCCTGTGTCGTGGACACACCCACCAATTAGAAACTTCAGCATTTGTAACGTCAAACCTTCCCGACCTAGCCAAAATGAGTGCGTATTCCGACAATGCATCTCTTGATAGATGGTAGGTCGAAAGGTGACTTTGCACAGCATCGGTACAATCAAGCAATCTTACAAGGGACGAGTTCCCACGAGATTCACCACAATTTTGTTTGGCATGAAAGCAAACAATTCTCGACATGCTGCACGCAGTGGCTGCACGTGTGTTTGACAGCCGAATTATTTTGCTGGTCAGCGGCTTCCGCCATAATAATAACAAAATCAAGTTATAACTATGGCGGAATTGAGTAGTTACAGCATTGCCCGTTGACAAAGAATCAAGCATTATTTAGGTGACTGTGTCTGCAATAATAATTAAGGTATCGAAAATGATTAACACGAAGGAACAATGACAGCTGACGAACGTCAAATAATGCGTCTACTGACAATCAGGGTCATTGAATGACGAGGCTGTCGATCGAGGTATATTTTTGTATCAATTATAATTTATGTTGGGTTAGGGTTTCTCTTGACTTTTTAAATAAATTGTCAAAATAAATCGATGTTTCATAAGTTGTTAAATAACGGATGATTTTACATGTTGCAAATTTATAATCTGTCTTGAATTTTATTCAGCTAGAAAATTTTATAATTATACATTATGATACATAACATAAATTCCTGTGTTAGTACTTTTTCCTAAAAGATTTTAGACGACAGTAAAGGTCAAACGAATGCTCACAGTTCTAGGTTAAAATAATTAGTAAAATTTTGTTCTTTGAAATCTGAGTTTGCAGTAAACAGTGAACATTCTCATTTGATACAAACTACCGAATGTCAAAAATACTGACGTTTTGTTGACCTGTAGTACCTCCAAAATTTACCGGCCGCAATATTTTATTTCACACTATGTAAGACCAACCTTTAATCTCCCCAAACAAATAATACTTCATTATAGTCTGTCACTAATGATGTCATTTCTATATTTAGAAAATCTATTTGAAAAATGTATATATAGATTATCACTTAAGGCATATAAAGCTACTATTGTGTGAAAGGATTTAGTTTTATCATTATTTTTGTATGCTGTACTGAGGTTTAAAGATCAGTGAAAATCCACTTCTTATAGAAACAGCAAAAATAATAATTTTAGCTCTCAACTTGACCCCCCTGAAACTTTGCAAAAATGTAATTAGACTGAAAACGAAATGCATTTTATAACAACCCTTATAAAGGTAATCTCAACTACAAAGTTTGAGGGAAATCTATTTTTTAATCCAAAGAGTTCATGCGGTTCTTACAGAGACTGCCCCTTAAATCTTTTAAAAATAGAACCAGCATGTAAAGCAGGACAATGCATTGGGTCTAATCTGTCCATGATCTGAATAAAGGTGATATGACACGAAATTATCCTTTTTTAAATTTGGAATCATAGAGTTCTTGTTGCAGTCATTATCGCAGTGTAATTTATTTTCAAGCAATATGATGAATTTTTTATCGTTTCAAACGCAGCCGTGAAAGCTCACAAAGACCGAACGCGATTTGCCAACGCGACGCGATTTTTCGATTTTTAAAAGCAAATAAAACCATCAACGCAAAGAAATTTGGTTAGTTATTTGCACTAAATAGCTTGAATTATATAATAAATATAATTATATAACGAATCTACAGACGTTCTCTGGCTTAAATATTATTTATTAACAAGCTTTCGGCTGCCAGTCTGCAGCCTTCAACGGGTTATATTAAAATGGATATAAGCAGACGCCTAAAGATACTATTGCATACATACACGGTGTAAAATTACATATAGAAGGGAAAAAAACATCGCTAAGTTACGTCTATATCAACGATAGAAATATCTGAAAGCAACTATCGTAACAAGAATCTGTATTGTTCTGGCAAATGTTTGGCATTATTATCTGCATTGATGGTAAGAGCAGTATGCCATGATTCCAATGTTCCTCCGTGTCGAAAATTTGCCCGGTCTTGACTTTGCAATTTTCCTTCTATATGTAGTTTTAAATATAGGCTGCAGACTGGCAGCCGAAAGCTTGTTAGTAAATAATATTTAAACCAGAGAACGTCTATAGATTCATTATGTTTAATCCTGGTTACGCATCTAGCATTTTTAAATATAATTATGGTGAACAAAAAAGCGATAAGAAGGTTTTTAAATTTGTCACTCAAGATGTTGTTTTAAGACGACAATTATGACAGATTTCATGGTAAAGCTATAGGAGCGAGTCGCTTCAACATAGTTGACTTTTAAAAGTTTCAACTGTGTTTTGTATACGCCTGTAAACTTAGGTTTTCAGAAATATTAGGCACGGTACAATGGCATAGACGTAAATGAAGTCAACAGCTGTTTCGTGAGCAGTTTTAGTGACATCAATATTTCACCTTTTTTGACGAAATTAGCACATTGTGACCATTTTCTTCTCAGCAGCCGGGGTAAATTCCTTAGCAGGCGTCTTCTGACAAATTATCTGTAAGGTCGTGTGAAAATATACAGTCTGCTAAAGTGGCTGGATGGTGGTAAAATTGGCTTTTGATTAAATTATAATTTGGTCACAGTCAAGCCATTCATTTGTAATGGAAATTACAATTCACACACTCAGATAACATGCTATTAGCTGATGATTAGCTTTTAATGTTTGCAACTAACCATATGCACTGACCAATATTTCTGTCATTGTGATAATCGCGTCTACTAGCTATAATATGTCAAATAAAGTTTCATAGTCCACCACAATGCAGGCAATGCGTACATTGGTTTACGTTTTCTGTTGGTGCAGAGCGGCTGAGTCCAATTTCAAACCTAAATCTGGATCAGTATATTTCTAAGTAAGAAAAACGTGCAAATTTTGCCGCTAAGAGAAAAAATAAGACAAAACACATCTACAAAGAAAAAACAATTTGGTTTATTTAGATAATCTACCAACCCTAATGTAAACAAACTCCAAATGTATTGTGTTGTATTGAACTACATTGCATGTAACGCGTGCACGTTCTAGAAGTCTGGCGTAGGAGTATGACAATACGTTTTGCCTTCTATTCCAGAAACCGATTGGTTTGTACCAGTTGCTCTTGGCATGCAATCACGTTTGATTATCAATTCTCAGTTGGATGTGTCTTCTTTCAAAGACTCTACATCTGGACCGGATAAAGCTAGGCTAAACGTGAATGCAACTGCACAAAGCATCACCACAACAAGATCTGAGATAACTGTAGTAAACGCTACCATGAATGTGACTATAAACGTAACAATGGTGGACGCATTTTATGTGGAGCACGGTGGTTGGATAGCAGCAGATGGTGACAATAATCCATGGCTTCAGGTTGACTTCAGAACGAATGTAACCATTACAGCGGTTGTAACCCAAGGTCTGGATAGTGGTTTTGCCTGGGTAACAAACTATTCACTTGCTTATGGACAAGATAAAGACCACGTAAAAAATTACAGTGTTGAAGGAGAAGTTAGAGTATGTTTAATTAATTGTATGATCCCACATGTATATTTTTGTACAGTTATTGCTTTTAAGACATTTTTAACTAGACGACGCATGAACTTTCGATCCTGTGTTAAACTTAATTCTATTGCAGCATAAACTTGATGTAGCTCGCTATCCCGTCTCTGAACAATTGAACGTGTACGAAAAATTTCTATCTTTATTACGGTTCAACTATAACAATAAACATTACACGAGTAAATACGAGGACATTATAACTAACGAATTACGTATACAAACATATACTTACAAAGTTAGCGTCCAGAGTACTATGATAGACATATGATGACACGATAGAAGTTGGGTAGATTTCACGACAGTTAATAAGTAGAGTATTTTCGCTCGAGAAGTGCAACAATATATCTCTTACAAGTTCAGTTTAGAATTTGACGGTATGACAAACAAGTCCACTTTTTAAACGCCAATTTGAATAAATTTAAATGTTAACTCATGCGTATAATTGGTTTAGAGTTAATTAATCGTTTGAAACTTGCACTTGATTCTATTACAGTATTTTATATAATACCGTGTTAGATTACCGTGATTTAATTGGCTATTTACAATGCAATGGAACCGTGTAATAGTTTTTTTCCATTGCACCCTAGACGTCATTATTTTCAATCACTCAAAATGTTACTGTCGCACACATTCCGTAAATCGCGAATCCATGAACGTAGCGCCACGATGTGAACGATGGAATTTTATTTAGTAAACTGACAAAACCAAATGGCGATCTAACTTCGTGCCAATGATTTCTTCGCCTCGTTGATTGGAACATTCCATGTTTTACCTTATGAAAATATTCTTACCATTGCATTCATAAACATTCAATATTTGTATGATATATGCAGTGCTTTGTATGGATTTCGGGCACTGGTAAAACTGACAATCGCACATGTGAGGTAAATAAGGATGCCACTAACGTTGTTCTTGAACATTTTTGCCCTATAAAAGGTGTTTCCAGCTAACTTCAATGGCAGCAACGCAGTAAAGCAGGATTTATATCCGTCCATAATTACCCGTTTTATTCGAATCAAGCCGAAAAACTGGATTGGATATTGTGGTTTGAGAGTAGAATTTTACGGACGATATGAAGGTAAGAGTGTTTAGCTACAGCAGTCTCACTGGAGAGCATGCAGCCATGACTCAAAACCAATGAGGTCGAAATATTGAGTTGAGTATACAGAGCGCTCAATACAATAAGCTACAGCGACACGATTATGAATACTGCATGAATTACAGTACATTCTATCCAAAGTTAGACGACAATCCCAAAAACAGATTACTGATAAAAAAGGGGGACAAGAAAATATCTTGGGTAATCAACAAAAGGCTAAACTAGAACTAAATTTTTTTCATAACAATGCATAGCGCCTCTAAATTCGACCACTGAATTTTGGAATGTTAAATTTTGCTGACTTTGAATATAAGTTCTGATTTCAGTTTATCGTATTCAGAAGGGCCGTCACGACATGACCAGGAAGTTTAACCCCTAAATATTGAACATCAGCCGAGTTATCGCGTCTAGAACAACCCGAGAAAACAGCTTAATGTTTATTTTGCATATATTAATAACTTGCAATGCAAAAGAAAAATAAACCGCCGAGGGAAAGAAAGATTGCAAGATTGCCTAATAGAAAGATTGCCTTTTGTTCAGAATAAAATGTTTTACCTTAACATAATTTTTACCATAACTATTTTTGTGTTTGAAATTCTGGAAACGTTTAGATTACGCCCTAAAATTTTTGAAAATCGATAAATTTTAAAATTATTTACTAGTGGACCAACTTAATCTAAGCCTGATTAGCATTTTCGTGACGCCAAACGGGTAAATGAATTATATTGCATGATTGAAGTCTGCGACTGATTAATGCTTTGCGAATGAAAAGTAAAACCGAGCACTTAACCACGCACGTGTCAAAACTGCATTTCTTGAAAATTATTAACGATTAAACGTATTAAGCATTAACAACCCTTTTTATTCCAGTTTCACAAAAACACACCACAACTGTTCTTTGTTCTGCGCATGCATTTAACTGAACCTTTTTAATTAAAAATTATTCATATGTTGTAACTAAAACATTAAGCCTATTTGACACTGTTTTCCTTTTAATTTTCTTTTTTTTAACCTTGTTTACCTGTGGAGTTTAAGTGAGGTGAATAGGCCCCGGAACCTCAAGGACACTTAATTATATATACTTACCCTTAATCCCCAAAGGTGAGAAAATGCAAGCTTCTGTTTTTTATAGCTTGTGAAGATGTAACAGCATTGGGCATGGAAGATGGCGTTATCCTGGACAGTCAGGTTTCAGCTTCATCTAATAACAGCTTGTCGACATCTCCACCTTTTGCCAGGTTAAACTCGCCACTGGGTTCTTGGGTCGCCTTATCCAGTGATCTACATCCATGGCTTCAAGTTGATTTTCTAAAGCATGCAAAAGTCATAGGCATTATAACCCAGGGTCAAGCATCTTCGTATTTTGTGGGAACATTCACAGTGTCCTTTGGCAATAATAATGAAGATTTTCAGCAGTACAAAGAATTTGAAAGAGTTAAGGTATTATAAGGCTCTTTATTTTTAGATGATACATACTTTTTATTTTGTGATCATTGTCAAAATCATAGACATAGACAGGTTTCCCAAACATTCTGGTGTCAATTCCCTTAGTGCGCTCGTACATATTAGAAAATTAGGAGGAAAACATCTAAATTACGCGTTCTACTTAAAATTTACGATTAAAATATAAATACGATAAAAGTATAATAAATAAGTGTTAGCTAAATTAATAAAGAACACTCTGACGGTCTTAGAATATTCTGAGAAGTAACGCGCGATTGTTATAGTGGATTCACTACGAAAAGTATCAAAGTTGAAAAATAGAGAATTTGAGTTTTAAAATCATCATGTCTTTAGAACTCAACCATTTCCCCTGGAACTTGAATAAAATTGCGTGTTAGGGTTGCATTTATTGCAAGCAACAAGCACTTGCTAGTTGCTAATGTTTATAAAAATCAATTACAAGAATATGCCATTAAATACTACTTTGACTAAATTCTAAGCAGTACACATAATTAGATTGGAAGATATTTTGGTCTAACTTTTAGTCTTAGTATTTCTAAAGGCTCGGGGGTTTTTTGGGTGGAGTAGATTTCCGGAGGTTCACGATTTTCGACCGTGATTACCATAAGGGGCAAAAGATGTGTAGTTTTGAGAGCAGGGGACAAGGGTACGTTCTAAGATAATATCCCCGTTCCAGACAATGCTTATATAATTGATTGGGAACAAAAAATGCTTAATGACTGGTGGTAACACGAAGGTAAGCGCCAAAACACTACTAGATTTGGAAACACTACATATCACAAAAAGATTTTTGAATTGAATGACAGACGGGTAGGTAGGAACCCCCTTCCCCCCTCATGTAAGTCATTTCTGACAGCCCCCCCCCCCCGCTCATCCGCCTATGCTGATTCGTACCAATTATCCATAAAATTTATGGCTATAATGAAAAATAAAATTATACATAGGCATTGCAAGATTTCCAATTGTTGAAATTTTGTGGATGAAACTAAATTAAAAAGGGGGGCGCCAAAAATGTTCATCCTCTTCGATTTTCCACAAACAGCCAACTAAATTACATCTTATGCAGGGATAGCTAAGTTTAATATTTTATTATACTAAGATTTTAGTTTTTAGAACATTTGCTGAGATATCGAAATTTTAAATCGAGCAAGCATTTTTGCGAATGGCAGGTAGGTAGCCAGTACCCTTGTGATTATTGCACATTGCAATCATGTTAACAACAAATTCAAAGCAGTTTTCATAGGATTTCTAAATGTTGTTGATACTTGTTTTAAAAGATAATTCTTGCCGAACACCGAAGAAAGATGTCAACATCTCGAAGCTTTTTTTACACGCATGCCAAACGTAGCATTAATTACAACCTATCGATCATTTCTTTGGTGATGCGATGGTTCCTGCTAGACATGGTGGTACCTTTGACATATAAACAACTCTCTGTGACTAAGTAAACAGCGATAGTTGGAACAAAAATGTTGCGAGTACGAATTTTAAAACTAAGCAATTTAAAAATCCTACCCAATACTCAGTAACAATACTCAGTTAAGTAGGTCGTTTATGCAAATTTCCATATAACATTTTAAAAAACGCATGTTCGACTTAAAATGCCAATATCTCAGCTGAAATCGCCTCAAAACCTTATCGTAACACACCAAACCTAAGTTAGCCCTCCTCGGATAAGATATAATTTATTATATGGCATTGATAACTGTCATACAGTTTTTCTATTGAATCAAATCAAATAGAGGAACATTTTTGCGTTACTCAGTATATTTTACATAAACGTCGACAACTTCCTCTGTACAGTTAAAAAAGTTCATATAAGATTTCTTGTACAAGTTCTTCAAAACTTTGTCGTACGTTGACAATTTTTTCTAGGAGTTTCGTGCGAACTACGATCATACCACTAGCGTCACACAGCACCTAAATCATATAATTTACGCCCGTTTTATTCGGATACATCCGAGAGAATGGAGTGGTTCCGCGGCAGGAATGAGGACGGAATTCTTGGGTTGTTATGTTGGTAAGTTTTAGGGAACACGTTCATTGGGACATACTCATTAAAGTATATTGTTCCTTTCTAAAATGAAATTCGCATTTGACTTGTTTTCGTTTACAGTAGCTAAATTGTTATCATAGTTTGGAATACCTGAATTCTCTTGGAAAGATTGGGGACCTTAATATGCGCAACGGCAACGGCGACGGAATTTCAATCTACGCTGAAGTGACTGGAACGAGGCGTTGCCGTCGCCGTTCTCGTTGTAGTTAATTTGTCCTTACGATAGGGTGACGTTTACAAAAAAATGCGCGGGAAATCTTCTTTAAGATTAAAAAACAGTTTTTCGTTTAGCAGTGTCCAATTTTGTATATTTTTCATGATGCCAAACATCAGAGACGCTCTGTTACTTGCTCATGCTGATGGTTTTCTTGATGTGGACGACTGCATGTTGCTATATGAAATATATAAACCAAAAAACCCGAATATGTGTTACAGAAAGTACGACAAGTTTTGCATTGACACATTTTCTGACGATGAGTGCAAAAACAATCTTTAATTTTATCGCAACGATATATATCACCTACACGAAGACATGCAGCTACCTCTAGAGGTCACACTAGAGGTAATAATGGTGTTCAAGTCGACGGCATTGAGGCGCTTTGTATATTTTTTATGAGGTTTGCTTATCCTTGCCGTTTTGCTGATCTTGTGCCAACATCTGGAAGACCCATTCCACGGCTATGCATGATAACAAACGAAGTTATCAATTTCACTTATCAGCGATGGGGACATTTGTTGTCTACTTTAGATCAACCCTGGCTTTCTCCCTATAACTTACAGTTATTTGCTGATACAGTACACAGCCAAGGTGCTCCATTGGCAAACTGTTGGGGGTTTATTTATGGAACAGTCAGACCAGTATCTAGACCAGGGAAGAATCAACGTGTACAATGGTCATAGACGAGTACATGCAGTAAATTTTCAGTCTATAGCAGCCCCTAATGGTCTGATTGCTAATTTGTACGGCCCAGTCGAAGGAAAACGACATGACAGTGCCATGTTGGCAATGTCTGGTATTTTGAATCAAATGCAGCAATACTCTGTGAATCTGGAAGGAGAAATACTTTGTGTGTATAGGGACCCAGCTTACCCACTTAGACCACATCTTCAAGCTCCATACAAAGGGGCTGGGCTAACACCAGACCAACTTTTATGGAACAAATCTGTGAGCTCTGTCAGGGTGGCAGTAGAGTGGGTGTTTGGCGACATCGTTAATTATTTTAAATTTATGAACTTTAAAAATAATCTTAAAGTTCACTTGAATGCAGTGGGGAAAATGTATGCTTGTTGTGCCTTAATTCATAATGCACGTACATGTCTATATCAGTCAACAACGTCCAGTTATTTTCAGCTGGATCCACCTACTTTAGACGAATATTTTTTTGCTGACACAGAATAAAAAGGCACATTATAAAAAAAGGCATCTAATCAATTGCAAGAAGAATGTCTGCTTGAAAAGAAATGGTAGCATCTATAAACTCGAAGGCAATGTTTCATAGTATATGAATGTATTACATGTGTAAACAGAGTACAGCATGAATAGACTAAAAACGTTAATAATTAACTATAACCATATTTAACAATAAACAATAACAATGTGAGTTCATCCAACCAATTGTCTTAAAACTTCATTACATTTTATTATATTAAATGTCTTATAAATGCCTTAATTCTTTCAACGGATCAATGCATGTACATATGGAAAATAAGAAATCAAATCAAATGCATATTTGATTATAGTTCAGTTTCATTAGTTCAATTTTGTTGCAAAATTTTCAAATAGTGCTACAAAAGAAGCACTTTGTTGCTGCTGCTGTAACATGATACCTTGGGTCATTTCAAATAGCTGTTTCATCTGTTGGTGTTGCTTCATTTGGGAATTAGTTAACTGCCTAACTTGCTGCTCATTCTGCTCTTTGTGGCGTTCAGCTTCAAGCCTTCTAATGCGTAGCTCTTCCTGCATAAGTTCGAAATGTCGTTCACTTTCAGTTCTTCTCAACTCGACTTCATCAGCTTTCATTTTTATATCAATTTCGCCTTTTTCTCGCAGGTATTGCATGATATCTGACCCACTGGTCCTCTTTTTCTTTTTAGTGGATGGCTCATTATTTTCTGCATCACCATTTCTCTTTGTCGTTTCTTTGAACGTTTCCATTGAGCGACGACGCTTTTCTACAGCCCTTTCAACTTCTGCCTTCCCTTTCTGTTTCTTCTCGGTCGTCAGTTGTTCATTCAAAAGATCAGCTTCTTCAAACTGAGCTATAATATCCTCCATAGCCTCGCCAATTTCACTGTCCTCGGGTGAGATACCAGTGGCTTTTTCTTCGTCTAATAGTTTTCTTTTGTGTTTCTTCTCGAGCAATTGATATCGATCGCGAGCAGATCGCTGAGATACTCGAAATTTAGCGTTTCTAAAGCATTGAGGGATTTGGCAATATTTTCCTAAACTTGACCTCTTTCAGTTGATCCTTTTCTATGAATCCATGGCGTAAATAGCAAGATTTCTCGTGCTAAAGCTACGTCATGGTTTGAGGACCATTTCATCGATGCACGTGAAGCACCAGAAGTGCTACAGACAAATATTAAGAAAATATGTAAGCATTTTAAGCCCAAATAGCAATAACAACACGAAGACAAGTCAACTATATTCTTACTGGCATAACATTAAGCCAAGGATAGGAAACTTACCTTGCCATTTGACATTCGTTTGATTCTAGCACTAGTTTTCTCAACCGTTCTGATAGTGACGCCAAAGCTGTTATTTTCACGTTGGTTCCGTATTTCCAAAACGTCTGAAAAACGTGCTAATGCAGCATGCGCAAGCTCAGTTAAAAAAGGGATCATATTCGGGCCGTTGCCGTTGTCACATCGTATATAAGGTCCCTAGTACCTAATAAGCACAGAAATTTAAACAGAAAAATTTGACTAGCTAATATTTTGTAGCATCGCTGTTGGGCATATGGATTAGTCAAGTATCACGTGTATTTGGTAACCATTTTCCAGGTTAACAAGGAGAAACACGCATCAAAATGCTGCAGGGTATAGTTAAGTTTACTGATTAGAAAAATTCCTAATGTTTTACATATTCTTATAGCATAGAAAAATGTCTGTCATGAGGGAAAATTTCCAATTAAAATCTATTCAAAATGCAAACAAATCCTTTTTTAACAATCATCGGGAAGGGTAAAAATGATAATTTTATAGGCTTTGAATGAAACCGGCGTATAACGAAGATCGCGACAGGAAGGCACCGCAAACATAAACGTGTAGCCATTGTAGCCCTTGTTGCACAAGTATATTGTTCTTGTCATGGACAAGTTAAATAAATTAGTAATATAAATTAATTATTTAGGTATAATTTTATGAAAAAGTAATGGAAAAGAGGAGAAAATCTAACAACTAAACAATTTCATCATCGATAAAAATAAACGTAAATGTTTTGTACTAAAAAACATATAGCATAACCTGAAAAACTTTTCATATTGACGTAAATTAAACAGAGCTTTTACGACAGTTCGACCACAAGCTTTATTTAATTTAGATCAGTTTAGTTTGTATATGACCTGAATGCACTGATCAGAATTGCTCAATATCGCTTGTAAGTACTCAAAAAATATATCCCTTAAAATTGCCTTTTAGCGTGAATTTTGTAAATATCTAGTTTTGAAACCGACATATTTATTTACATTAGAACCTAAGCTTTCAAACGGCGCACAAGGAATAATAATTTGGTGACAATCATGAATAATAAGAGAGTAGGATCATCTGATTATCAGATTGCTCAAAGCGAGAGGAAACGACACTACCATATATGGCACAAAGGTGCCCCCAACTTCCATATGTGGCGCAAACGTGTCCCCAGAATATTTACATTTACATTTACGTTCCAAAATCAGTCTTCGGTTACCTCATAACATTCCTCAAGCTAGCAACGAAACATTTTGCTCACGTGGTACAGAATTTAGACAGCTTATTGGCTCAAGGATCAGATGATCCTACCCTCTCATTCATGATTGTCGCTAAATTATTATTCCTTGTGCGCCGTTTAAAAGCTTGGGTTCTAATGTAAATATATATGGCGGTTTCAAAAGTAGTTATTTACAAAATTCACGCTAAAAATTTACATATTTTTTGAATAAAGCAATTTTGAGGCATGTACTTTTTAAGTACTTACACGCAAGATATTGAACAATTCTGATCAGTGCATTCAGGTCATATACAAGGTAAATAAATCTAAATTAAACAACACAATAGACGAACCGAATTGGTCCTAAAGCCCGTGGTTCAACAATTTAATTCACAGTATTGGAGACTACGAACAACAAAACCAAGATGTAAAGTTCTCATCTTTTAACTGCAGCTATCTTTTATTTTAAATCAATCTTTTTGTGTATGTAAACTTGCATAATTGTAATGATTTTCAGATCCAAATTGGTTTGATCCATGGCCTCTTGGTATGGCAAGTCGTTTGATTTTGGATTTTCAATTGAGTGTTTCATCTTCGAAATACTCTAGTTCCGACGGTGATAAAGGAAGACTGAACCAGAAGTACATGTTTAATACCAATACGTCCGAGGTCGAAAGTTATGGCGGCTGGATAGCAGCAGATGATGATAGCAATCCTTGGCTTCAAGTGGACTTCATAACCAATGTAACAGTCAGTGGAATAGCTACCCAGGGTGAAGACGCGGGAACGGCGTGGGTAAAGAGCTACGAAATATCTTATGGCAATCACAAACATATGTTAGCGGATTATCAAGAGGATGCACCGGTGAAGGTAAAACGTTTATGCCATTTCGTCTGGTGAAGTTAAAGTATTCTATGGAGCACGTGAATGGAGTAAAGTGGGAAAATCATTTTACGAATGGAGTTTTCTTTTTTTATTGTTTAAAATCTCGATTGTTTTTATTTTAGGTCTTTTTTGCAAACATTGACGGGTATTCTTCTGTCAGACATGATCTCCGACAACCATTTGTTGCACGCTACGTCCAAATCAAACCAAAAACCTGGAATGGGAGTTGTGCCTTGAGGGTGGAATTCTATGGCCGGTTTGAAGGTATAAGCACCTACAATTGTTACTCTTTTCCTCTATAAAAAAAATTTTGAACATAAGGTATGAAACCCTAAAATAATTATTAGTGTGGTCTGTTGCGTTATTTATTGGCCAACTTTCTGACCAGTTCCGTGCACGTATACATTTAATATTGATGTGAGTTAAAATACAGCGAGAAACAGTAGTATGGATTTAAAATATGTGGGTCTACCGAAATTTTTTATCACTAAAAATATTTATCCTCGTTGTTTTTGTGTATGACTTGACACCGTCCATGCATCTCATGTTATAATTTGCGTTTTAAATATTTTGAAAAGTTGTGATGTGTGTATTTTATGCAAAAACGTAATTGTAAATATCATTTAATGGATAGAGTTAAGTATTAATACCTCTACCAGGAACTCAAAAGATGACAGCAGTTTATGTCACAGAGTAGCGCGAACATACAGCAAACACATAATTATCTAAATCTATGACCTATGAGCACTACCATGTAAATTTTGTATATCTTTTCGAAAACTTTGACTGCATTTGACAATCGCGATGAAATTTTTGAAGTTTAATGTTAAATTTTTAAACTCTTCATGCCTCCATGGTTTGTTTCGCTGTGGCACCATACTGTATATGAAAATTCATTCTGATTCAATTATTTCTTCAAAATAAGCTTAAACTTTTGTGAAAACAAAAGATCCAATTTTCAGTGTTTCATAACGCAGAGAGACTGTGCTAGATCTCACTCAAAATTTTTAAAACAATCTCGGTTAATATTACAACTGAAATTACTTCCGAAATTGTGACAACCAACAAATGGTATTGTTTAACCTTTGATGTATGAAATCATGCACCTCCAGGGTTCACGAAAACATTAGATTGTTTTTGAAAAATATAATATGATTGTGCTACACTATGAATGATTCCATTGCGGTATTCAAATTTGCTCTGATTGCCCGTGGTTTCCCTGTTTTGCCGAGGAGGCGTATTGAATCTATACTGTAATTTAGAATATTAAACCATCTTTATTTAGAACGTTAATTTCCGCCACTAAGCCTGGGCCTTGCATGGTTCCTTGAGTTCCCTCTGCGGCTCGCCCATTTGGGGTCTAAGAATAATTGCTCTAGCTTAATAGTAATCATATATCTATATATCCAAATGTAACGTTGTATATTCGGTTGTTCTACTCGGTTGCGATACTTGCAACATCATTATTAATTCCATGCTGTTCTTTTAAGGGCAAGTCGAGTTGGCCGGGCATAACTGTATTAATATAGTTTTCCTTATATTTATAGACCAGGGCAATTCGACATCTTTGGGAATGGAAAAAGGTCTAATTTTGGATGGTCAAATTACCGCTTCATCTGTGTATTCAACATACCGTCCAGCCACAGGCAGGCTGAATTTTGGAGGGTGGAGTCCACTTACAAGTGAAAACGTTGATTCATGGTTTCAGGTCGATTTTGAAACATTTACGACTGTAACATCAATCTTTACACAAGGACATCGAAGCACCTCATATTGGGTGAAAACGTTTTTTCTGTCATTTAGCAATGATGGGATAAACTTTCAAGATTATCTTGAATTTGGAAAGCCTAAGGTAATCAGTCCTCGTCGGCGATTTTGATATTCATGTTATTCAAATCAAGTTAAAAAGCCTATATATCAATAGAAAATGCTTCTATCCTAGCATTGTGGTAAGCTCGGCAATTTTAGTCAGTGCTTGTAATACAATTTATATAAAATAGTCTGAATTGATGACGTGCAAATCTACTAAGTATGCGTCAACGTTAATTTATAGATCAGGAAATGTATGCCTGTGTAGGAAACTGCAACATACAGTCACAAGTATAACAAGTGCTCGCAAATCATGGGATCTTTCATTACGTAAAACCATATAATCATAAGAAAAATTCGTATTCATGCATCTTCATTGTTTCTGTTTTGAGGAGATCCAAAATATCACTTTAACAGTTAAACATCTGACTTGATCGTCAAAGGAAAAATATAATATTCTTTATCGTACAGTCGATAACGAGTTACTTAGATTCTAGTTAAGTTCTGACCGCACCTATGCTGGCTATGCATGCATGCATGCATGCAGCTAGGTAAATAAAATGACATGACGGAGACCGATGTAAAACTGACATTATCATAGATTTATTTTTCCTTTTTTTTTCCAACAAGAACTTCATTGGAAACTTTGAACAAGAAAGGATAACCCAACAGCGCTTATTAAACGTGATTTTCGCGCGAATTGTTCGACTTAAGCCAACGACTTGGAACAGCTATGTAGGATTGAGAGTGGATTTCAATGGATATCACACTGGTATGTTGAAAGAATTTTTTTGTTAGTGAAATATAAGTATTTACAGTATGCTAATGTCTGACAATTGCACGAGCATAATATTTCCATGAAAAAATTACATATTTCATATGCTAAACGTTTAAAAAGCGCTTTATCCAGCTCTTGTAAAAGACAATTTTCAATTCCGCCATCATATCTTCTCTTTAGACTAAAATTTTAATTTTAGGCCTTTTCTTCGTACTTTATTCTTAATTCATCTGGAGCAGTTCTGTTTGTTGACATATACCTTACCGCCATTTTGTTACCTTACCGCCATTTTTTTCGAGTACAATTTGCAAATAACATGCACGAGTGAGTTTTTTAACATTACTGATATAAAAGGAAATGTTTGAGACAAAAATACACGCAATACAACCGTACTTACATGATCCTTCCCCTGTACGTTTTCCTTAAAAAGCTTTAAATTTGCACTCATGACGTCGTGATAAATACGTGTAAAGTAGTCGGAACTTCCCAATAGTGATGTGCTCTCAAGTTTCACCCACCTGTTTGTTTTGTTAAGAAAATTTGCACATATTTGTTAAAGATTTTTGCACTGTTGTTTAGGATTAACTGCTTTGAAATTGACCAATCACAGTCGAAATACTTTCACTGTATATCATTAATAATGGTAATAAAACGAGTAGGCGGGCAATAAATGCCAGAATCATACGAGTGATTACAAGATCAACCGAACGCGCAGGGGGAGATTTAATTTGTTAATCACGAGACAATATAATTTAGCATTAATTGCGCGACTTGATTCGTTTTGATGCAACTTCATTCGAATGGTTTTAAAGAGGAAGAAAGCAAAATTTTAGAGCAAAAAAGAAAACAAATTCGTACTTTGTATCCTAAATGCTGATTGGCTAGTTCTAAATACTAGAGTAATTTTCATTTGCTGTGGGCAAGGGTGCGATTACAGCTCACAGAGGGTGTGATTGATGCTAAAATCGCACTCCTGTAAACCAATGAAATTGCAGTATTTGCCACTGATTATGGAAGATGTATAATCAGTAATGAAAAAATTTTACGCCCCCTAACTAATGGGTATCCAGTAATTTCGTCATGATAATAATAAACATTCTAATTGTTTACTAATTTACGTACTGTGTTGAATGCGACTACATAGGTGAGTTCCAAATTGTATTTGTTCTATATTTAACATTTAACAATTATTAAGATATAAAGAGTCATCAGCCCGACGTTTGCAGTTATCGACCGAAGGTTGAGGTTGGTAACGCAAAATGAGGGCGTGATCATTCTTCATATCATGCGAAAACTGACTCAATAATTGTTTTATTATTTATTAAAAAAAATCAAAACATATTAATATATTCCGCACCTGTGTGTTAAATTCTTCAAAAAATATCATCTTTTTGTTCTCTTCAAACAATATTTCTTATATTTTCTTCTCAAAGTATACCTCCAATCCATGTCAAGGGCTTTGGTCTATGTTTTTATTTAATCATTAGTCGGTATTTTAAAGATTTTTTGTCCAAAACGTTGAGAATAGTCCCTGCAATTTATTCTTTGTTCGTGTTGTGGTTCTTCCGTTTTTCAACTTTAACATTCCCGTAAAAAAGGCGAGTTGCAAGGAAACTACGTTGTTCTCACATTTTGTAATTTAAATTATCGCGTTATCGAGTGTACTATTACACTTAGCCATGGTTAAAATGATGTGTAAATTATGCAGTGGAATTTTAATTATGTTCGTGATATCTAGCTATGATATGTGATCCACATGCACGTTCTTTCTGCTTTGACAACACTTTACTTGGAAATCAAACTGATCAATGAATTTCGTTCCCTGGGTGCGTTATCGCTCAATTATTACAGCTTACGGCTTGCTGCCACTCATTCATGGCTGCAACCATTGTCTACACTCACATTATTTGTTCGTTTTCCTAACTAAAAGTATCGACATAAGAATGTCTACACAATTTCAAATGTCGTCAATATTTTGGACAAAATTGACTGCTATAATCTACGATCAAATTGAAATGCTCAAGTTGAAATCTCACTTCGGAAGAACAATTCTTTGCATTTGAGACACAAGGCCGATCAGGTATTGGCGACTTTGTGTATTAGTCATTCATCATTCATCTTAGGTACGAAGCGAATATAGAAACGAAAGCTTGGTAATTAGTTATCAATTATGTAACTTTGGTCGCATGAACAGTGAATTTGGTTAAATATTTTAATTTCAATACTTACGTATAACAGCGTTGTATTGTATGTGATTTTATGAGCATAAACACGTTTTTCTTACACCGTCGTCATTTTTTTTAAATTTTTGAACAGACTACAATTGCATCGATCCAATTCCGTTTGGGCTTCAGAACAACCTGATCGTGAATTCTCAGCTATCCTCATCATCTGAGATGGACGAAACTGCGCGAGCTAAAAATGCTAGACTCAAACTGGAGGCAAATGATGGCGAAAATGTTGGTGCGTGGATAGCTTCAGCTGATGACACTGCTCCATGGCTTAAAGTTGATTTAAAGTCGAATGCAACATTGAGAGTAATTGCTACCCAGGGCAGACCGGATAAATGGATCACCACTTACGAAGTGTCCTATAGCATTGATGGGCTGACATATGAAAAATATGAAGAAAATGGAGAAGTTAAGGTATTAAATTGTCATTATATTTGTGAATAGTTCAAAATTATTTTTTGCAGTTTTGTTACAGTATAAACAATAAATAAAACATTTGCAGAATTTTTGGACATACTTAATTTTCAAATAACAGATTGAACTGTGTGTTTAAATATTGTATGTATGTTCAATGCTGACGGCCTATTAATACCATCAAATCATTAGCAATCTATTTGTCGCAATATCTAGTCTTTATTAGGCGCAAAATACAAGTATACTAGCCAGCATTATTATAATGTCTGTTTATTCGTTGCAACTTTATAAAATAGCCTTTTGAAAACGCGGGTGCCGATTGGTGGAAAGCTCGAAAAAACGCGTCTTTTACTCTATAGAAACACGAGACATTTCTGCACGAGTTGCGCGGACTTCGTGGGAATGTTGAACACGAAATATAAAATACAAAAAAGCAAGTTCATGCGAAAAGCTGAAAATAGGGGGAAATGCTTAGTGCTTCTATAGTATACAACAAAAAGGTTGATGCTTACAATATTTTAAACTAAATTTTTTCCCGAAATTAACAAGTAAAGTAAGTTTTAATTTTTTTGAATTATAATTTTTTAAAAAGGTTTGTTTTGTTTTCAAAAGGCTTTTTAATTTGATAAAGATACAGGTGTTGCGTTTTGCAATGCAAACACTCGAACTTCCTGCTCTTACGAGTGTTTTCAGACGAGCGTTTCCAAGCAATTTCGAGCACGAGCTTTGCCCTGATGCTCGAATTTGCGTGAAGCACACGCGCTTCGTGCCCGTTTACCCACGTACAGTAATTTCTTGGTTCTCGCGCTTTTCTGAAGTCTAAAGAAACACGGAAAATGTTTTATGTTTCCTAAATATCATATGTGTTTGTTTTGTAGATTATTACATCTTTATGTTTATTGACTTTAAATTATTACAAGCCATACAGATGTGTATTTCTTTTTTCTGCAAGTATAATAGCAACGACCAAAAAAGATTACTAAATCGTGGCTTTCTAGAAATTTTAATTTAAGTTGTAAGAAATACATTTTCCTGAAAAGTGTGGGTGAACTGAAAAATTGCGTGGAAAAGTGGTAACAAAATGAGAAATTGCGTAGACACCCTGCGCCTATGGGGCGGGATATTTTTTAAAAATTTTTGAGATTTTCTCCAGTGTCTCCATGAGTGTTGATCATGCAGCTGCATATAAATGCGAAAAAAGTTTTATATATCTTTCAAAGTACAGCACAAAGAGTGCAAGGCAAAGCATTGACAAAAAAAACGACGGGAAATTTTCTACGTTGTCACATCAACAAGGACCAAATGTCAAATAATTTTAATGAGTGGTCGAATTGAAAAAATACGTGTGTATCTGATAGTTGTTTGTTTTTATCAGGTTTTCTCTGCAAATTTTGACAGTAAATCTATTGTTAAGCAATATCTTGACCCACCGATTTTCGCTCGTTACATTCGCCTTCATCCAACGAAATGGGTCGGAGCTTCCGCCTTGCGTGCTGAGTTTTACGGCTGTTATGAAGGTAAGTATGTTACTCAATCGCAATATAAATATAGAATAAAAACAAAATAAGAGACATGATTGGTCGTTAGACAATGGTGATTTTTTATGCCCGAGAAAGCTGGGATAAGATACACATAGGTCGATACTTATTTGGATCATTTGTAGCACCATTCTTAAATACTGAAGAAACCCTGGCTTTCTTTCAGTCGTGTGGAAATATTCCAGTACATATAGACATAGTAAATAGTTCGGTTTTTTGTTCTTATGGGAACGACGAATTTGTTTGCTCCTTCTTATTTCGCGACTGTATGTACTTATATTTTTTCAACAGAAGACTGTAAAACCGGTTGGATGGTCCTTTTTTTATTTATTGCACAGCCTGCCGTAAGCGTGGCGGAGTTTTAAATTCACCTCATTTTTTTTTTAAAAAAAATCGGTTGGTGCTGTGCTCATGGGTGATACCGCTGGCACAAGCTTTGTAAGCCCATTTGAGCACGGCGGTTTGAATGTGCTTCAACCGGGAAAGTAAAAAATACTTTACTGTGAACGCCTTTTATACCTTTGAGTGCCAAATTAACATTGATTGCCATGAATGCCAACTTAACTCTGAGGTTATGAATCCTACTGTTACATAATATTTATTATTATTTATTGAAAATATTTTAGGAGTTGATTGGTTAAGAACTAAAAGTGAAATCGTCATATCCCCTTCGTAGTTGCCCAAAATTGGGGTTGAAAACAAATATACGACATTATCATTCATTTCGTCGTATATTGACTGACCTTGTAATCTGAAAATTGTTTCAAGAATATTTTTTCGTAGTCTGATTGGCTAATAATTAAAGTTTCAGAACAATTTCATGCTGTTCCATTATTAGCAGCTTGCGTCTTCTTACTTATAAAGTAAGCGTTTAAGCTGAGTTTAAAATATTTTTAAAAAATAACAAAGCAATTATTGAATTCGGTTCTCGCAGGATATGAGAAATTATTTAGGCCTCGGTTTGTGTTATCTGCCTCAGCCTTCGGCTTCAGATAACACAGACCTCTACCTTAATAATTCCTCATATCCTGCTCAACCTCATTCAATAATTGTTTATAAATAAATGATGCTAATAAAAGTTATCAAACCAGCAGTATTTAGTTTCAAACTTTCAAGCAGCTATTGTTTTCATGTATTCATTAAAATTTATTTTTTATTTCTGGTAGAAATGTTTGGTTCCTCATGTGCCAATAATTTATCTATTATTGCAGAAATAAAACATGTATGGTTTTCAATGTATCCAGTTACTTCAGTACACAAGAAAAACGAGGTCTGAAACACCAACAGTAAAACTAATTAACCCAAGTTGAATATAAACCTAAAGGCTTCCACTGTTTAAATATAAAAAGCGGGGTGTGTAGGCTCCCGGATCGGCGGATTTAAGGCCAATAAATTATTCGGATTTCGGATCGGTAGCGTCCCCCTCTTCCTATAAACACCCCTTGTAAACAATGTCACCAAATAGTTCGCCGAATTTCATTTTAAAATAGGGCTGCTATTGCCCCAGTTGAGATGTCAATGATGGGGTAGTGCCTTCCCTGCAGTTTCAAGTTACAAGTGGAGTGCCTCTCCAACAAATAAAATTACTGGTGACAATGTTTTATAATTCCAATACTTATTGAAATTGTCACCAGTGGCGAAGTCAGCCCGACATTTGGTCATGCAAATGCAAACTTTCCTGTGTTTAGCACAGGTAATAGCATGGTTTCTCGTGCAATTTGGAACTAACATGCACTCGTGAGTTTTTCAATGACGGCCCAAAATTGCAAGAGTTCGCAGGACGAGTGTTATTACAGATTTTTTCACTTCTGTTTGGGATTAACTGCACTGAAATTGTCTAATCACAGTCTAGATGCGTTAAGATTAAGATATTAAGAGTAAATGGATTGAGTAAATAACAAAAATCGTACCAACGAACCACCCATGAAGTAAATTGGTTATTACATGAGTCTAAAGACGACAATAGAGATACCAAATATTTTATGATGACCGACAAAATACAAATAAAATGTTAAAACAAAATTTATGACATAATTCAGGACTTTTTCCTTGCAGAAAAAGTAACCATGAAGTTTATTTCATGCTAATGATGCCGCAAATGATTTCTTCAAAATGTCGTAAATCTCTCTCGTGAGTGAGCTGACAAATTGTGCACAAAATTTGTTGCATCTTTGCGCAAAAAAATGCCAATCAATCAAAACGCTCATAATTATGCAGGACAAATTACACGTGTGAAAAAAATAGCATGCATTAAAATACGAATATTTTATTTCAGCCGAATACTACACGTAAATTTCTGTACTTAGATATAATAAATGACATAGAGAGAGCGAAGCGCATAATCACAAATACCTCAAAAATTTAGCCCTACGGTCTTTTTCATTCATACCAGGGAAATCTTTTAGTATTAGACCTGAAGATTACCCTATAGGATGGAACAAACTGCGTATATAGGGTGTATAAAAAAGGTAGACAATTTTGAAACGGCTCTAAATTTCACATATCCGTTTAAGTTGTACTTTTATTACCTGTGTATTTTATCGCCCCTGTATACTTTTATTATTGTTTTTTGTTCATTTAGGTTGCACAAGCCCCCAGCATCTTGGTTTAGCAGACAATAAGATCGCAGACATTCAATTCAATAGTTCTTCTTATATAAACCCAGCTTCTCAAGCCAGGTTGAACATGGCATCAGCTGGTTGGAGGGCGCATTTGGATGATTTGAATCCCTGGCTGGAAGTTAATTTCCTAATGAGAACTAAAGTACAAGAGATTTTAACACAGGGTGAAGGCGGTGCAAGTTATTGGGTGTTGAAATATACAGTTTCTTATTCGAGTGATGGAAAGATGTTCCAGTACTATTCAGAATACGATATGATAAAGGTAAATCCAGGCTATGCCAAATTTAGATAATGCAATTATTCTATCGGGCTTTGTAACATGATTGCATGAGTGTGGTAAAAACTACCAGAATACCAGAACCTGCGTGTTTCTCAATACTTATTTAAATGTTTTACAGTTATTTTCAAGTTGAGTTCATGCGTGTGTAAATGATTGTTCTAAAGCGAAATAGCTATGGATATAAACGAGTTTCATGGATGTTTCTCGTATCTAGAAAGACACAGTTTCATTTTCAAGTATTTATTTTCATTCCAGGTGTTTTCAGGCAACTATGACTCAAACTCTATCGTGCGACACCTTTTAACCCGTGTCATTTTTACCTATCGTATTCGTATTCATCCCAAAACTTGGGAGAGCTATTCATCACTTCGACTAGAATTTTCTGGTTGTAACTTTGGTAAGTATGGACCTCGATATATATTCTCAGTATGATCTTTTCAATCTGACTCGAAGCCGGATCTGCAGAAGATAGCAGGTTTTCTCCGGGTACTCCAGTTTTATGGCACAGGAAAAGTTCACAGGGTGGGTTAACCGGTCCACAAATTCTCGGTAGGTCTTTTTGTCCTAAGCCACCTAGGAAAAATGGTTTGCATAAAAAAACATTGGCTACTACACAAGTATTGTCAGCTATACAATAGTGACTATAAAATGTAAGAGAAAAGTGATCGCCACGCTAAGCTAAATATACGAACAGAAAAATATACTGCCAAACTTTCCCCCTAGGTGGTTTATAGGATAAAAAGACGTACCAACTTGCAAATTCTCGGTAGGTCTTTTCATCCTAAACCACCTAAGAAAAAGGCTTAGCATGAAAAACATTGTCTAATATAGAGAGACAACAAAATCATAAAAAAATAATCATAGTGCGCGTGCGCCGCGGCAATTTTCCGATTCGTAAACGGTCGTTGCCAACATGAACAGTCGCTGCCAACATTGTATCCCTTCGTTTCCGTATGTGTTCCTCACAGAGTGATTCTCAGCCTTACTCGCCCTTCGGGCTCGCGCTTTAGCTAAATTTGGTGAAGTAGATATAGTCCCAGTGAGTGAGAATATCCCTTTTAAAATTGAGAAAATGTATAAGAATATAAGAAAAAAAAGTATTCAAAAATTTAAGAAGAAAAAAAAACAGTATAAAAGAAAAGCGCGTAACTGGGCTCGAACCCAAAACAAACAGGTCAGAAACGCACGACCTAGACCACTGAGCTAATGCGAATCGAAAGTTTACCGTTAAAAACTAAATTTATACTGCTTGTGTAATTTATGTGAGGAACACATAGAGAAACGAAGGGACAATGTTGGCAGCGACTGTTCATGTTGGCAACGACCGTTTACGAATCGGAAACTTGCTGCGCCGCGATGGCGGTTATCCGCAAGTTTTGCGGCTTGCGAAAAATTTTAGTTTTCTTGCACATGCACACAATGTGTTGTGGATTAATTTATATAATAAGTAAATAATACATCAAGTGTTTGCACTTGGCAAGAGTTTTACATGTGTTCAGAAGTTGTGAAAGCTAAAATTTTCATCAACGGTTTAAAGCGACGGCAGAAAGCAAGACTACGAACGTCAGCGAATTCGTTTAAGTTGGCTCTCGGATGTCGTCTTCTCCTCTGCGCCCTGTTTTTAGTGTTTCTGATCAAACTTTCGGGTGACGTTGAAATAAATCCAGGACCCATCAACAATGCAATCGACAAGTAAAATGAATTGGACTCAACGCACGAAGCTTGATGAGCGTAACTAAAACAAATGACGGAGAAATTGTGAGTAACCTTGAACGATTTCAGAACTTTGTTTACTCCGAAGACATTGACATTAGTTTCGTCAACGAGAGTTGGCTTTCAGTGAGCATAGACAATGGTGAAATTCTACGTTCTGGATACACTATAGTCAGAAATGATCGGGATAGTCGCGAGGGGGGGAGTTCTTTTGGGAATTAAAACGGGAATATTTAAATCTTTGCGCGAAATTAAGCATGATTATATCGATCTAGAATCATTCACTTTATTGTTGGAACGGCGTTTAAATTCCCTAATCATTCCCCTCCCCCACCCCTGTTCAGTGTTGTTGCTTAATAAAACCTCGATGAGCATTGCCCGAAAGACTCATCATACGTTGGCAGGCATTCAACTATCACATAACAACATTGAATGGGGGGAAGGGGGTTTAAATATGTTTTTCACCGCGTTTAATTTCATCTCTCCATAAGTTGGAGTGCGTTCCAAGCAATTTAGTTAACGATTGTAGAGATTGTTTTGGTTGAATTAACAAGAATATCGGACTCGAACATTTAACACTTATTGACTGAGACCGAGGGAAACAGTATGTTTTGTGGATCCGAGACTGCCGATGTTCCCGAGGCGAAACCGAGGGAAACATCGACAGTCGAGGGTCCACAAAACATACTGCTTTCCCGAGGTCTCAGTCAATAAGTATTTTGTTATATAGTATATGTGTTAAAGTGTAAATAATACACCGTTTATTGGAGTCAGCTTTGAAAACAAAACTAGATAAATGGGCTGCCTTTAAAAAACAAGAAAACATCACTGGACAGTTAAATATTTATTAATTTAAAAACATTCTTGAGCATGCGCTCTTCACTCATTTTAATGTTGACCGGTCAAAAAATGTTTTAATGTTGACCGGTTGCCCTGTCGCCATAGCAATTGATTAAACATGACGTTTTGCGGACAGGCACGTGATGCGCTTTTGTCCAATCAGGAGACAGAAAAATTGAACTTTGACACTAGCTATATAACAAACCTATTTGCTCTTGGTGTCGTCCACCAAACGCGGACAGAATTTGGATCGGAAATTTTGAAAACTTTCTGAGTTTGAAAACTTTCTAGCGTCATTCAAAAATTGTTCTCGCTGGCGATTTCAATTTACCGCGCGCAAGCTCGAACACACGGGAACTTCCCTAGGCGTGAACGAAATGAAATTTAATGACATTTTCGATAACTTTTTCTTGGAGCAAATCAATAGTATTCCTACTAGAGAAAATGTACTTGATCTCTTAATTACCAGTATTCCTGACAAGATAAAGATCAGTGAAGTTTTAAAACCAACTGAGGTGGGAATCATTGTGTTTGATCTAATTATGGCATGCAAGCCACTACCAAAAGTAAAAAGATCCGTATTTAATTATCGTCAAGCTGACTTTGATGGTCTACGAGCACATTTCCGATCACTTAACCTCGAAGAGAAAATAACTGATCATGGCGATATTAGTAAAGCTTGGTCGGATTGGAGCTGTGAAGCAGTTTTTTCTTACTGTGTATTTAAGAGGTCGACACGCTCTCCCTTGGATGAATAGTAAAATTCTTCATTTAATTAAGAAGAGAAAACTCGTTGAGAATGAGAATCAAGAGATCTAGTTCACCAAGTAACCACCTAAGAAATAAATTAAAAGCCTCGCTCTACCATCAAACGAATATTGCGTGAAAGTCGACTTGAATATATGAACAAAATCTGCGCCAACCGTGATTACAACCCCAAAACGCTTTTGGTCCTTTTTTAAGACGAAGTCTAAAGTTTCCAACATTCTGGGTAAATTTTCTACGGCAAAGTAAATGAGAGTGAAAGAATGTACGAAAATAGTAACACCGATATAACGAAAATTTTCAATGAATATTTTGTTTCCATCTTCTTCTCTGACTCGGACGTTGCCTCTGAGCAGCGTGGACATCTACATAACATAGAATTTGAGAATATTACACTGTTATAGGAAGAAGTGCTAGCTGACTTATAATGAACTTAGATATTAATAAAGCACATGCCTAGCCAAAATTCCAGCCCGCTTACTAAAAGGGACAGGCGCGCAGATTGCACCATCTTTCTGTTCTCTTTTCAACAAGTCTTTGCATATTTGCGTTGTTCCTGACGATTGGAAGCTCGCCAACGTAGTCCCTGTTTTCAAACACGGAGAAAAAGATCAGTAGAAAGTTATCGACCAATTTCACTGCTGTCGCTCGTCTCGAAACCCCTCGAACGTTGTGTATTCAATAACATCAAACATCATGCTTACGAAAAGATAAGTCCTTGCCAAAATGCTTTTATTCCGGAAAGATCTTGTATCGCTCAACTCATCGAAGTACTTGATCACATTGACCGTGATTTAGACGGTGGTAAACGAATTGACGTACTTTATTTAGACATGTCAAAGGCATTTGATAAAGTATGCCACGTAAATCTGTTAGATCGTCTCCTTGAATTCGGATTTTGAGGAAGCATTCTCAAATGGTTCATATTTGACAAATCGATATCAACAAACGACTGTTCTTGGAGCAACGTCGAGGCTGCTTCCAGTAACATCAGGAGTGCCACAGGGGTCAATCCTCGGTCCTTTATTATTCCTTCTGTATGAGAATCATCTCTCCTACGCTGTGACCAGTTCTAGGATTACTACATTCGCGGACGATACCAAATCTTTAAGACCATAAATTCAATCTCTGATGCATCAGCTTTACGAAACGATTGGTCAAACTTTCAAGATAACTCAAGCCGTGTCAACCTCGAATTGAATAACACCAAGTGCAAAGTATCAAGAGTCACTAGACAGCACAATAAGATCACTTATCCATACAAGCTCAACGAAACCATCATAGAAAGCCCGGATTGTGAACGAGATCTTGGAGGTTTCACATTATCTACTTTGACCTGGTCTAAACAAGTTGACCACCTGTGCAACAAAGCCACCAAAATACTAGGATATGTCCGAAAATCAACCTTAAAACATCAAAGATACTACAGTTCGTCGCAGTCTATATTTATGTCTTGTTCGCTCAAAGCTCTGCTATGGGTCTCAAATCTGGGAATTAAATCTCTCAAAGACGAGCAACAATATGCATTTTAAATCTACCCTTCCGTTGTGATACAAGCTACAATAAAAGACTTGTACTTTTAGACCTCCTCCCTTTGTGCTACTGGCATGTATTTCTAGGTATGGTAACCTTCTACAAACTTACTTATGACATCATGACCATCGATAATGACTTATTACAGTCTACACCCAGCAGCAACAGAAGGGAAACATAAGGTCGTCTGATCCCATATGACATTTACAACAACGAAATGCAATACGACTGCCTACCAAACGTCATTCCTCAGCCGAACAAAAAGATTATAGAACATGTTACCAAAGAGTTTGACAAGCAATAACGCTAGTTTAGGACAATTCAAAAACGAACTTTTCAAATATTACAAATTAGCGGTGGAAGACGTTTTTGACGTTGATGATCCAAGAAGATGGAAATCTGTATGTTTGTCTTGTAACAAGTCTCGTAATCTGTCCCGTCAAATATCGTGAGTTGTTATTAGATTTGTGTTCGTTGTATAGAATAAGGATAGTCCGTGGGACCGCTGTACTTGGTGAAAACTGTAGCGTGCACCCTGCCATTATAGGATATATTATATGTTGTCGTAAATTTACTGTAAAATGTTGCATGTTAGTTGGCAAAGTTAAATAAGTGAATAAATAAAGTTTTCGCCTGTTTGGATTAAAAATGACAGCGCAGCTAAAATTAGACATGATACAGATGTTATACTTTTGACTTTAGCAAGGGAATACACAAACTTTAGTAGTATTGTTAGAGATCTACCAGCAGAATTAATATATCTAATATAGCAAAGCGTTTTAGGACAAGAACTTGAGCATAAGCTGCTGTCGATTAAGGAACAAAATGACACAGAATTTAGCAGCATCATTTCCTTTAACTTTTCTTTTAGCAGAGCCGTAATAACTATAGAGTGTTAATTTTTGGAAGGGGGAGTGTGTGTATATTCATATATTCGTGTTCTTACAAATTTCGTTGGAAATCAGTTCTTATTAGGGTTGACTTCAAAGGATATAGCAAGTCTGCGTTTCACTGTGTCTATATATGACAATAAGTACTCTTTTGTATTTCGCAAACCAAAAATATTTTGATTCAAAGGTTGTGTTCACCCTTACACTTTGGGCATGGAAAATGGTCAGATTCACGATTATCAAATCAATGCATCGAGTTATTGGAATTACGAACATGCTCCGTACTATGGCAGACTTCATTCTAGTACAGGATGGATATCAGATTTGTCAGATGCGGCGCCTTATATAGCTGTTGACTTCCTCACTATAACATTGTTGTGTGGTATTACAACTCAAGGATATGCCGTGGACAATTTTGTAACCAGCTTGAAAATTTCATTCAAGGTTGGAGATAATCCGTTTAATCCTTATCGAGAGAATGGACATGAAAAGGTAAACGAATAGTTCAACTCCGAATTGTTTGGGCGTCTAGATATGTGCGCTTTGCCGTCTACGGCACGGGGCTAATAGGGTTTTATTATGCATTCATACTTTGTTCTTGATTATGATTGGTCAACAACCCACAGACAATTCGCAATATCCCTAGCAATCGTCATCTAGTATGTCATCAGCGTCCAATAATTTTTATTTTTGACCGAACTTCGGTCCAAAAAAATATTGGACGCTGATGACGTAAACATAACAAATGTGTGGTGTCCAGGTCACACTGGTATCTTTTATAAGAACGCGCGAAAATAAAACCAGAACAAAATCGCTAGCTTGCAGCAGATTCGCCTCGTTTAACGAAGACAATATAGCGGGATTAATATCAGAGAAAGATGAAAAAAGCACTAAAAGTTTGTATCAGATCATTTTCCAAGAGTATCTTCGCCACAAGAACACCACTCAACGTTTTAAGGTTTGCTAACGGAAATATTAAATACAGATAATTTTGCATTGTTGTTTTCGAGTTTTTCTCACTATACTACAATATTTTTGAATGTATAATTAAACAATTATTGGATGAGGCTTCGCATGATATTAAGAATTTATCAGACTTCGTTATTGTTATTCGCCTCGGCTTCGCTTCGGCAGACAATAATAACTCGGTGTCTCGGTCTGAATAATTATTGGTGTCACGCTCGGCCTCATCCAATAATTGTATAATAGCTTTAACGTTATATTTAAACCTATGGGTTATTTTTCGTGCTAGTGTTTTAATTTCTGTACGTACGTATTTCTGCCCCTCAATGTAATTTAAAATTCGAGGAACAAAAAAATCAGTTAGCTACATTATCAGAAAGGTTATAAAACTATGTACATATAACAAATTATTATTGTTACCAAGGCTTTTTATTTTTTAGAAACACTTTTCCAAACAAGCGTGCATTTTTTCATTTAGTTTACTATCTCAGCTAGCATAATCTAAAAGCGTCACCGAAATAAGTTTCATGAATGAAATTATTGCATGCTCTTGTATCTTTTAGCCTTAAATCTTCTGGATTTCTACTATTAATATTTTTCACAGAAAGTGATATTTGTTTTTAAATTATATTGGCGCGACATTTATGAATCCACAATTATCTTTGGATTGTCTAATATATGTAAATATTGTCAAAATCATACTGACTGATTCCCAAACAAGCAAGTGTAAATGTATAGTTTCACAAAATATTTGTTAAAAAATTAGATTAACCCGTTTTTGTTGTACGGGCTGATGGGCGATGATGTAGCCGCATCCTCATGAAAATTGCAAAATTGAACAAACTTCTTGATTTTTTGCAAAATTCACAATTTTGATGCTAGTATCCGTGGTAGGGAGCCACCTTAACTAATACAAAATACACTTTTCCTTCGCTTTTTAGATATTTGATGGCAACTTTGACTCTAATACCACAGTAAGTCACAAGTTTCCGTTAATTCTTGTAACGGATAGCATCCGTGTTAATCCAGTTTCCTGGAATGGAACGCAACCTGCGATGAGGCTGGAATTCATTGGTTGTTACGAAGGTAAGGTCTATTGGCCTATTGCTTGGCTCTGGAAATTCAATTTTCGTTCAATCGAATGTGTGTTCAGTTGGTGAGAGTAGCTGTAAGTAGAATTGTAATTAAACGAGAAACGTTTTGTAACCATACTTGTATGTGTGACCTGCACAATGGTTGTTCAGTTACAGTGAATTTTCTTAATGTTAAACGGTTACTTATTTGAATAAAAATCTTATCAGTTCACTTGCCATTTACTCTCACACATTTGTAGTTCTTTTTATACATAGCAATAGACGGAAACTTCTTTTATGAAAACACTTTAGATATTGATGTTTGTGATTCGTCTCCCTGCCAAAATGGTGGGCAATGCAATGATTTCTTCACTACGTACAACTTCTTCAACTGCACATGCGCAGATGGATACAATGGCGCACTTTGCGAAACAGGTAATTGAAGATGTCTTGCATTTTTCTTTTCGAAAATTCTTAATTTAATAGTGTGCATAATATTTGGGTCAGCGGGTATCTAAAGTTATACTGATGAACCATGCAAAGTGCCTGAGGACGAAGCTGGCTTCCGTGCACTTTGGCTGCAGCTCGTATGATCCCATTCAACGTAGGGCCAATGTCTGTCTAAGTTCTGTAAATAATTTATCGTAGAATGTTTGGATGCAAGACCTCTGGGCATGTCAGGAGGCCAAATTAAGAATAATCAGATCAGTGCGTCATCCATGTACGATAACGAGGCTTTGCCATTCGCTGGAAGATTAAATGCAGTGGCAGTTCGAAGAAGTGGTGGCTGGGTGGCTGGAGTGAACGATAGCAATCAATGGTTCCAGGTATATTATCTGGGTTTTTTTCGCGGTAAACTCTGTTTATTGTACCTATACCCAAATTGTCGAGAGCAACTTGTTGACAACATTTATCAAGTTATTATTTTTTGCCCGGGTAGACAAGGTAGACCATTGTGATGATGTAAAGTCAGATCTTCCACGTCTTCTTATTGTTCTATTTCCTGAAAATGAAATGTACATTTTCGAGACTAATGGAATTTAGAAAATACCTGCAATAGTTTGTTGAATGCATTGCATTGCAAGGTCACTTGTAAAGACAATACAACTTCTTTCGTAGAATTTTTATCTCTTTGGGATATAGAAAGATATATATGTTATTTACCGGATAGGAGGTCCGGATGGGCAGAAACTGTGCCCGAGCTCTCATCCGGACCGACGCTGCCGATAAATAACAGATTTATTTTTTCACTCAAAACAATAAAACTCCAAGCAATGCGGCTTTGCCATTTAAATTTTTTATTGAAAACATTTTTAAATTAAAATTATTTGTACATGCAATTCAATTTTGCACACGCGAGATTTGGAACAAAGTTGCCATAGATGGTAAAAAACAAACCATATATGGTAAGCGCTAGGGAAAACCGTTAGCGGTCCGGGTGAGCGCTCCGTATAGGGAAAAACTGGACCGCTCGTCAGCCAATCAGATTACAGAATTCAGTGGGAAACCGGACCGGGAAAAAATAAACTATGTTAATACCATCTTGCATGTGTGATCAATAATGACATTTTTTTCAAGACCCTGTTTACACTAGGGCAAAAGATCCCGGATTCATCGCTAATCGTTTGACTGTTTACACTAAGGAACGTGAATCCGATACAAAATTATCACAGACAGATCATGAATCCAAAATTTTTGAATCCGGAAAGTTTGTGGGACATTGTATCCGAAAAAGTTTGAATTCGACAAAGGTTCTTTTATTAACTCTTTCCGTAAAGAATTTTAGTGAATTTGCACCCTCGTATGGTTTTCAAATGTTTTGTCATTAATTTCAACTGTCAAAATTGGTCAAAAAATCACAAAATAAGATAAGTAGAATCAACGTATTTGACAATCATGTATTTGACAATCGTTCTGTGAGGCTGTGCAGTGTATACGCCGTAGACCTGAAAGACATGGAATCCGGATACTTTTACGTGTCAACTGGGTGTGTTAGGTTCTTTGTATTTTTACTTGGGGAACAGTAATATCAGTTTAGTTAAATGCCATGCAAATTTATTGTTGCAAGGCTTTCAATCCGTAAGCTAGGAATTTCATCATGCAAAGCATCTATATAATAAAGTATAAGTAAAAGCTTCTAACATTGATCAAGGCTCGAGCATACGGAACGAGAGCCTTGCCATAATAAATTTTCTCAATGTTTGCACAAGACTAAACCTATAAAGTTTCGTTTTAAAAGCACTTAAAAATAGTCAAACAGAAGCAAGTGACTAAAGTACAGTAGTATTTAGGATAAAAAAGTTAAAGCATTTCTTGTTTTGTTGCGGGTTGGTTCTTTTTAGTGCAAAGTTTCAAAGAAACTTTGCAGTATTGTGATGAGTGGCGAAAATTCAAATCAGTCAGGCAGTCAGTCAGTCAGTCATATTGTAAACTCCGGGGGGTGGTGCAAATTTTGAATATGCCACCTGATTGCTTGAATGTAACTATTGCAATGTTTTAGTTAAAATTATAAGGATTATTTATAAACCATTGTATGCTGTTATTCATACAAATGAAAAAGATAGGTAAATGAGCCATATGGCAACTAATGAGCGTAGTAATTTTATTGCAGACATGTATATACAGTGCTCTCAAACTCCCCGGAATTTAAAATATTCAACTAAGCACGTGTATATTGCGTAGCGCCCGCTTCGGTTGCTATGCAGAGGTCTAGGAGTGGGATAATAAACATGAGTTAAAATGTATTTCCACGGATTAAAAGCCCCATTTTAACTGGCAGAACAAGATTTTTTAATCTTCAGACTATTATGCTTTCGTTTATAGTGCGTAAAGAGCGATTTTTCGCCTTAAAACGAGCTCAAATGGACAGCATAAATTGACCTATTTGGTATGAAGTATGAATATATATTGCTAAGAAGAGATATGAGCTATAGTTTGAATACATAGCAATAAATACACCGCAATATTTTCGCTATTCTACGTCTTATATTCCTAAATATACACCACATGAATTGCAGGAGTTTTGTTCCACATTTCGGCAAGGCTTCATCAGAAAATGATGAAAAACAAGTGAGATAATGCGAAATCGGCATATTTGATAATGTTGCGTGCGTGCGAAATCAGTTTCTGCAAGGTTGTGATGTGATGACTGGATGATTGTGTACATAAAATTTCCAATAATACTAGTAGACCTAAAGTAAACCGTACATAAGTATACTAAGTAAAGATATTGGCCTAATATTGTGATAGTTTGGTTTTCTTTCATCACGCATGCAACCACCCTATTACCAATATTGGAGAGACTGGGGGAGGTATTAGTTACCGGATGTTCAAGACTGTAGGTGACTGCCCTACCTCGTGTCACTCCCATTCCGCCGCTGCCACAAAGGGTCACCACGTACGTGAAACCGAATATGCTCGCTAAACATGAAAATTATAAAATTATTTATCAGAGTATCTAAAAACATCGCACGTAAACAAAACGCCTTTAAACCACATCATTTTAACATTTTATTTCCAAAGCTATCATTAAATTTTTCTTAGTTTTTCGAGTTTAAGTGTGTAAGTCTTTTCAGAAACTTTGCACTATCCTTGGATCCCTAGTTTTTCATTATGAAGTAATATACTGAAGTCATCATCATTTTCAAATCTTTGTAAACCCTACATTTAAGTATTTTAACGCTTTTCATGTGATGTATTTTTCTCCTGCGAAAATCTCATTAATTAAATGTTCTTGGTGTTTGTTTCGGAGATATTACGTACTGCTACCTGCATATTTTATGCTTCTGAAACGTTTGCTCTTAAATTAAGGAATGTATATTTTAGATCGGTTTCGATCTTACCGTTCACTCCTCGGATCGTGTTCAGCGGAAACTTTATGAACCCTTTTTTTTCATGCAACCACATAGCATTTCATGAACTTGCTATGTTATCAGCACGGTACATACAATTAAGCTCAGTGTTAAACACTGATTTGATTTTTTATTCAGGTCGATTTCTTGGTCAACGTGACAGTCGCGTCAATACTCACTCAAGGAAGAGATAACTATAGCCACTGGGTTCAAACATACCAAGTGTCGTACAGCGATGATGGAACTAACTTTCATGATTACGAATTGGGCGGAGTGATAGCGGTAGGTCCTAATCTTGTGTCTTTAGTTGTCTCTCTCTCTGGTGAATAATGCAGTTGCTAATGAAGTTTTTGTTAATTTTGTAGATAAATGGAAATTCTGACTGGAATACAGTGGTGAAGAACACCTTATATCCTCGTATTTTTTCACGTTTTATTCGCATTCATCCCAAGACATGTCACAGTATCTGCTCTCTAAGGGTTGAATTCCTTGGATGTTATAAAGGTAAGCGAAATATCATTTGAAACCGTACCTGTTGTTGTCCGTCGAACGCCTGATACATAAAACGGAAGTTTTAAAGTACTTTATATAATGCCTCATTAAACTCTGGTCATTTAATTGGTTGCTTATGGTCACATGATATTGAATAAATTGCTCCATTTCGCAAGAGCGCAATGGAAATGTTCTCCCAGGAGTGCAATAGTTTTTTTTCCATTGCACTCTTGATGGTTTTAATATATCCTAACCGTCAAAACCCTCCTCGTACTATGATCGCAGTATACTTTAAACAATGATTTGGCCAAAACACACATGACGTAAATTAGATCTAATTCATCTTATGAAGTTTTATATAAATTGTTCTTTAAAGCAATGGTCTATTATGGTATTGTATAAAACAAATAATGTTTTTATTCGTGCAATGGTAAGAATATTTGCATTCGGTAAAAGATGGAATGTTCCAATTGGCTCGGCTATCGCCTGGTTGAATCTCATGAAAATATCCTTACTATTGCACTCATAAACATTCATTATTTGTATAATATTCGATGCTTCAAACAAGACATTCTCTAAACTAAGTTAAAACGGGTTAAAAGGACAGGCAACCCCTATCCACTCATATCAAAGGGAAATCTTTTAGCTATGATTTAGAATGTACTTTTCAATATTCTAGTTATACCGTCACGTTGCTTGAATCCAATTGCTCTTGGAATGGAAGACACGCAAATCAAAGACAATCAGATAACTGCATCTTCTGAACTCTTTGATGCAAAATTTACCAACCGTTCCGCAGCCGCCAATGGTAGAGCGAACGCAACTATATTTTCACACCATAGTGCATGGATAGCATCAGCAGTTGACACGGACATGTGGTTCGAAGTAAATTTCTTATATAACACAACAGTAAGGGAAATTATGACACAAGGAAGAGAAAATTACGATCAATGGGTAAAATTCTACGATATCAAATTCAAGAACGACACGGCTGAACTGTTTGAAGCTTATGGGATAGGTGATGGCTTAAGAAACAGGGTAAAATACATTTTTATTAATTAGCGTAACAATGAGGAGATGATTATATAATATCAGCATAAATATACAGATTACAATTGTTGTCTCTGATTGGTCAGCCTACCTAGGAATATTACCTCATGCTGGCCAAATAAACAAAGATGGTGGATTGTTTATGCGTGCATAACTAAAAAAATAAAAAAACAAAAAAGTGCCATAAAAAATAGAAGAAAAGCGGGAAAATTAAAATAAAAAAAGCGGGAAAATTAAAAAATAAATAAAAAAATAAAAAAGCGGGAAAATTAATGTGCAAAAATATGTAGGTGCAATTTTTATTGTGTTTCAAAATTAAATATGTTTTGCCTAGTAATAGTTCAAGTTACTAACCATTTGAATTTGATTTCCCAATGAAAATGAAGTCACTGAAAAGCAGTGGCGGATCCAGGGTAAGTCAAAATAAATTATAGCAGCTCAATTTTAAATTCAAAATAACTTTATAACAATGTCATTGGTTATGAATTTCAAAAGAATAAAATCTAACCAATGAAGTTGCTTTGAAGGTATTTTAAAACGTAAATATATCCTAGAATGAGCTGTGGTAATTTATTTTGACTTACGCTAGATCCGCCACTGCTGAAAAGCACCTTAGCAGATTATATAATATTAGAAAAACAAACCTAGACTAACAATTATCTTATCTTTTAATAGCTGCAGATATCTTTCTGTTGTTCAGTGGCGGTCCAGGGTAAGTCAAAATAAATTATAGCAGCTCAATTTTAAATTCAAAATAACTTTATAACAATGTCATAGGTTATGAATTTCAAAAGAATAAAATCTAACCAATGAAGTTGCTTTGAAGGTATTTTAAAATGTAAATATATCCTAGAATGAGCTGTGGTAATTTATTTTGACTTACGCTAGATCCGCCACTGCTGTTGTTGGCATTGTATCATCACATGTTTTTGTTATTTGGCTTGCTTTTCCATTACCGAACCAAAAAACAAAAATAATGTCATGCACGGGAGAAAAAATGTCAGCACGGGACAAAAAAACGATATGGCGGGACATGTCACCCTGTTATCGCCCAGATGAAGGCACAGGCATGTGATAATCACTGATGTTCACCGTTTAAATGCACTTGCGTTTTATTACATGTAAACGTGCTTCGCATTTTTAGTTTGATAAAACAATCTGATGTTATAAATGCTAGACGCATATACATGTTAGTCTATGTTAAGGTTACGTCATGCCGGCCATGTTGGAGGTATAACACAAAAAAATGTGTTATTAATACCATTGCCGGATCCAGCCCGCGTGTGTGGCTGACATTGTCTGCCGCATCCCGAGAGATTGATTGCAAACCAAGAATACCCTATACAGGGTGCATTAAAAAAAGTACTCGTATTTTGGAGTGCTCTAGAGCGCTTAATAGTTTACATACAGAAATATACTCTTACAGTTTGAATGACCAGGCTTTTAGCTTTTGAATACCACCTTTATTGTAAAAAATTTTTCACACTGGAAATTTGGTGAAAATCTGTAGAAATTTAGACTTATCTCGGAATTAAAATTTACAAGTTTCAGCTTAGGTAGTAAAATTAGTGCATCTTATTAACGACGTTATTGTTTCAGGAGATTCAGGCTCGATAGGCTGCATTTGTTTCTCCTGACAAGTAAATGATTAATGGAATTTTCTTTCGTTTAGTGGTGAAAATATACGATTTCGATCGGTTATTTTCATTTGGTTCGTATGTGCTCACTTTTCAGTATCGTGGCTAGAGATTTGCCAGGCGGGAAACGAATTCTTGCTATAAATATGATGGCCTAACATATAACTTTATCAAAGCCATAAAACCAGTACAAATATAATTAAATTTTTAATAAGTAACGTTTCGTCTTTAACTTGAGACATCTTCAGACTAAATGGTATGAAATTACAAGGCTAGCGAATATAAGCTAAAATTATTTACAAGGTGTTATGTTACAAAGATTGTGCTAGTAGATATAGGATAGAAAGGTGTGGGAAGGTACATGACAGGTCGAACAGACGAAGGATAGGACAAAGACAGTATTAAAGGAGGTTAAGTGGAATTGAGCTGCCCTGGACATTCAGAGTGAGCTTGAGCTTAGATATCAGAAGGATTTGTGAATCATTAATTCACGATCGTCTGAACAAGAGGAAGGGATTTCGAAGTCATCAAAGTTGGCAGTGTGACCGGTGGTTTGTAGGTTGGGAGAATATGCTGGACGTTACTAGACTGGATGATGGTTTTCCTGTTACAGGAGAAATGCCTATGCAAGTGTTCAGATACTCGGGTGTGTAAATGGTGAGTGGTTTGACCAGCATACGATGCGGAACAGCATCGACACTTAAATAAAAGTAAACAACACCAGATCTCAAAAACTTGGGAATTAGATCTATCCTTAAAAGGAAAGAAAGAGAAGATACGTGGTGAAGAGCGACAGACGAAGCGAATGCTGGGAAAGGATAAGCAGCACTACAAAGTCTTGGAATTTTTAGTGTGAATCTGGAGGGAATGTGAACCAGTGAAAGGAAGGCAAAAATAGACGATTTTCTTAGGAACAGTGAGGACAGGAGGTTTGGGTTCGAAAAGATTTTTGAGGAAGCGACGAACAAGTTGATCGAACATGTGAGTGGGGAAACCATTCAAGTAGAACAATTTCCTAACGACTTCGAGTTAAGCGTGAAAGTTTTCATAGCTAGAGCAGAGGTGAAATTTTCGATGAAGTAAGCAACAAACTAAAGTTTGCCATTAGAGCGAGTTATGTCGACATCGAGAAAAGGGAGTTTACCGACTTTTTGCGGTTCAGATGAAAAGGAAATGTTAGGATGTTGGCGGTTAAGGTGGGAAAGAAAAAGAGGTACATGATCTAAGGATATGAAAAGGAGAAAACAATCATCGACGTAACGTCGATAAATAAGAGGTTTGAAAGAGGAAGGGCAATTATATAGCCATGATGTCTCATGGAACGAGCAAAGGGCCTAAAGGACTACCCAGAGCCACGCCATCAATTTGCTGTTAAATGCGACCGTTGAATATAAAATCACAATTTTTGACAGGAAGAGATAAAAGTTTGGTAAACTGCGAGCGGTCAAAGTCTTCGAAGTACATGGAGTTAGCAAATAGGTGATTAGAAATAATATCAATAGATTCATCAACAGGAATGTTGGTGAACAACGAAGCAACGTCAAAGCTGGCCATAAATACGTTGTATTGACATCAGTGTTCAGGAGTTCTTGAACGAGGGAGAAACAATGTTTGATGACGAAGGAACTGATAGAGATAGGAGTGAGGAAAGGGATGAAGAATCTGGCTATCTTATACGAGTATTGATTAATACAGGATAAAATAGGTCTCAATGGAATAGAGGATCTATGAATTTTAGGAAGTCCATATAGTATGCCCATACGTGTACCAGTAGGATAAGTTCGTTATAAGTTTTTTCAGTAACGCAATTGTCAGATTTTTGTTTCTTTAACAAAGCTTTAACTTGGTTTTCCCGTTTAAGAGTCAGTTTGACTGCATCATCATCCAAAAGTTCAAATTTTGAGTCTGCCAGTATTTCATCCTTCCGGTTTCATGATGAAAATGCTGTTATCGTTCCTAAGATGTTCACTTTTCATTCAAACTTGACAGAAATGGTGTCAATCGAAAGCTACAAGCCTGTTTTTTTCGTCTGCCGACGAAATATTTCTGTATATTAAAAAATGAACGCACTGTATCACTCCAAAATTCGAGTTCCCTTTTTTATACAGCCTGTATTTTGGCGTGCGTTTCAGGATATTTGCCTTTACTCGGTCAAAAGACAGATAAATGACAAAAAACGTATAGCTTTATAAAATATATGAAGGAAAATTACTTTTCTTGAGCATTGCCGCAAGTTTTTACGTTAATAAAGTTTATACAAGTATCTTAATTTATGAATCTCGAACTTTTTTGTTGGTTTGAGGTTATTTAGCTAAGGTATATGCTTTCGCGATCTGTGCTACATTAGGGCTACTAGCTAAGTGTTTGTAACTTTGCAAATAAAAGTCAAAAAGGTAACGCGAAGATATTTCTGTAGATATTTCTGATATTTCACATGCAATCTGTGCAAAGTTAAATTCTTCACATACTTTTTTGTGCGTGTTGTCGACTCAAAATTAATGCGTTTGAAAATACACTGCGTGCCAAAATTATATGCAAACTGATCTTCTTCCTATAGCTCCGGTAGTTTTCAATAAAAAATGACGAAACCTGGTACGTTTTATGAAAACACTAATACGTGCAAAGATCTAAAATTTTAAACCGATCTGCGCATTAGTAAACAAACATCAGCCATTTTTGTGATTCTTTGCCCATTTCAGCATGCCAAATTTATATGCATGATGGGGCGTAAAGGTGCTATGAGTGAAACTGAGAGGTTCAAAATAGTTGAGCGGCTTCACAGTAAGGTATCTTGGAAATAGCGAAAGAATTAGGCCGTGATCATCGTACGTTAAAAATTTGTCACTAGCCCCGCTCAGTGCAACAGACGTTCTGACAGGGGGAAAAATTCGGAAGCAAGCACCTGTTTCGCATCGAGCTTTGCGCCAGATCAAGAAGGAAGTCCGGCGTAACCCTCTGCAAACTAGTAAAGAAGTGTTTGAAAGGGCTGGTGTTCCTGATGTACCCAAATCAACTCAATGCCGTGTCTTGAGGGGGATTGGAAAATGTGAAAAGCCAGAGGTCTACCCTCCATTAAAGCATATCCACAAGAAGAAAAGGATGGATTGGGCAAAGAATAACATAAAGGTAAATTTCCAAAGTTTTTTGCTCACTGATGAGTGTCGAGCAACCCTCGATGGACCTGATGGATGGAGGAGAGGATGGTACTGCAAGGAGGGTCCACGTGTTGAACGGATCAGACGTCAGCAAGTCGGGGGCGGTGTGATGTTTTGGGCTTCAATCGTTGGTAATGAACTGTTTGGACCATTCAGAGTCTCAGATGGAGTTAAAATGACTGCCAAAGTCTACAAGGACTTCCTGAAGAAGCCCCTCGTCCCATGGTACACAAAGAAGAAATTGGCATTCCGGAAAAAGATGGTTTTCATGCATGACAATGCACCTTCTCATGCTGCAAGGCTAACCACTTAATATTTGAACAGTGTTTTTGCCGGACATGGAAAAATCATGCAATGGCCAGCCTGCTCTCCAGATTTAAGTCCCATAGAAAGTTTCTATAGGATTTAAATCTAGATTAGAAAATCTATGGAGCATCATAAAAAAGAACATTTACTTCTGTGGAAGGCAGTACGCCTCCAAGGATGATCTCTGGGATGCCATTTTGAATGCTACCAAAGATATTTTATCAGATTAAATTCAACGTTTGACATCTTCAATCGATCAAAGGCTTTTTTCTCTAATAAAAATGGTAGTTTTATTAATTATTAATTGTACTGTGAAAGCAAAGTGAGAAGATTTTTTTGTAATACATGTTGTTATTCCCATATAAATATTTAAAAAGTAATTTATTTTTTGCTTGCACTGAAGCAAGAAGATCAGTTTGCATATAATTTTGGCACGTAGTGTAGATTGAAGCTAATTAATCACTCCCGCCAAACATACGGAATGCGTTTAATTGATATGTTCCTTAATAATTAGAAAGATTTTAATTTTCATGACAGATCTAACTCTAAGCTATTAGAATATTCAAAAGAATTAGGAAATTTCGGAAATTCTGAGGCATTCTAGATCTGTAGCATAAAAGAGAAACGTAGCATGAAAAAGAAATCTTGATATGCGCCCTTTAATTTTAAATCCTTTATTGTGAAGAAAATTTCCAGCATTGACCAGAGCTGTTTTGATTTTGTGTCGTGTCATCACTGTCATGGTTCCTGGTTTCATTGCCTTGATTATATCATTCTCTCTGTCTCTTACTCACTAGCGTGTAAAAATTGTTGGCATGATTGTAAACCGTAAGTGGTACAGGAATTTCACAAATTTAGACTTTTCCCAAACTATTCATGAATCTTGTAATTAACCCTTACTTGCTTCCTAACCAAATCCTAACCCTAACAATTGTTCCTTGCTTGTTTCCAGGTATTCAGAGGAAATTCGGATCGAAGCACAATTGTCAGCCATGCATTGTCGCCGGTAATTCGCACTCAGTTTATCCGCATTCATCCACTGGACTGTCACGGAGCATGCGCTCTGCGAGCTGAATTTGTTGGGTGTTACGAAGGTACACTATACCCTTCCTTTGAATTCTGTTTTTTTTAAATCGCGTCCTTACACTCGTTTTGAAACATACAGTTTACTGATAAATAGGTCACCAAAAATTTTAAAGTTATTTCAAAAGCAATATTTTGTGGTACCTTTCAACAAGAGTGTCCGTACAAAAGTATGGCGAGTACATGAAAAAGAGGCATGCATGGTAAAAATGATTTGCGAATTATTTTGCTTTCGAACTTGCACGCTAAAAGTCATTTAGTCAAGTTATTAAAAGATTTGTACATTTTCGATAATACATTTTTGATTCGATATATTTCAAGATATCACGGGGTATGAATATTGCTACCGCCATATGAATGACACAATACCAGTTTAGGATTGCAAAAAGTCTACTTTAAGCATATATTATTTCCTTTTGTATACGTGAGCTTATATCTGAAGCAAAAAACAATGATCATGTCTCCAACATAATTTTTAAATACATTTACAGATGCAGATGTTTGTGATCCTAATCCATGTCATAATAATGCAGCATGTAACGATCATTTTGATTTCTTCAACTTCTTCAATTGCACGTGTTTAGCAGGATATACAGGAGAGCTGTGTGAGACTGGTAAAAGTATTTTGTTTGTCATTTATTTAGAACAGCAATACAACTAACTAATATGTTTACTTAGCTAATTTAAAATCAAGATAATGTTTAAAACCCGTTTAATCATGTTCGCTGTTTTACTCAGCGGCTCTGAATGGGCACATAGTTATTATGTCCGTTCGTCAAGAAAGCACCCAAAGCAAGAGTCAATATATTCGTTCAAAATTATTTTACCGTCATGAAAATCAGGGTGATACGCGCCTATCCACCAGGGAAGGGAGATCAACTCATTTAAAATATTTTGTTGTATGTGTGCTTCTTCATAGTTGTCTCCTGTAATTTTCTTTTAGAAATTGATGAATGTCTCTCTTATCCTTGTTTCAACAATGGCACGTGCAACGATTTCGTTGATTTTTACAATTGCACCTGTACGATAGATTATTATGGCGCGAATTGCGAAATCGGTAAGCTATTCTACAATCTGATTGGTTCCTCTATCAGCATTATATTAGCTCATTCTCCTATATTGTAGAAAAATGTAAACAAAATGGATGACATATTTGAACAGCTAAATAAGAAAAACATTCAAATATTACGTCAGTTGAGAAAAGTGTCCCAAAATCCACTAACATTTTTGAGACGAAAGTATTTGTTAGTACAGTATAGGTAAAAATAAAAATGTCCAATTTTTATCAATGTCATATAACGACCACATTTCTCACATTTCTCTCTCTCAAATTGTTAAGCTTCGGGTAAATGTTTTCTTTTAAGCGAAAGGCGAAGCTCGTAGCACTTGTCAAGACCTTGATCTTGCGTTACCTATAATAAGGATACTCGGAAATACGTCTTTCGAAAATACACATACTCAGCCATCTGCTAGTTATATCTCATGAATCATCTGAATTATAGTATATTCATCTACCATCTGTGTCATAGCAAGCTCGATATTTTTTTTGGACAGGGTGGAGGCGAGGTCCTATTAATATATTCGTGCTCACAAGCCATAAAAACAGTCGATTTCGAAAGAAGTCCACCGCATGTGCAGAACAAGAATATATGAAATGACTCCCTCTAGGTTCAACTGGTTAAGTCACTTGCCGTATGTCAGCGAGTCGCCAAAACAAGTTAGCGTCAACTCACGAGCTTCAAGAATTTTTTAAAGAAAAATTCAGCTTTTCTAAACGAACCAACACTACAAAAATACTTCCAGGAAAAACACCACCAAAATTACTTATTTTTTTATGATCTTCCCGGGAGATTTCCTAAATAAAATAATTAAGTACCACAATTTCAAAGAATTTTCAAAAATAAACCTTGCTATCAGACTTTCAATATTATATCAAAGTATTATGGCATGTATTGTGGTCATTTCTACATACTTTCTCAAAAATTCAAACTCATGGTATATAAATAATTCTTAGGCTACGTGCACACGGTGTCGTTTCCGACCGTTTTCAAAAAGCTTCCGACTTGTTTACGTAATTTAATGAAAACCAGCATAAATCTCGTCTAAGGACAAAAACTAAAAAATTTATGCGATCAGAATTTTTATAGTTCACATCGTTTTCATTTTGACTGTTGTGAAAACGCTCGGAAACGATCTGGTGTGCACATAGTCTTAATTACATACCATTATGCAATCATCGTTTTGGAATAAAATTAAAATACAGGAAGCCATTGAACATGTAAAATCTGGTCTACAGGATGAAATTTTTTTGTGGCCTGGCACGTTAGAAAAATTGCATCAATAAATTTTATGCTTTGAAGAATTTTTAACAAATGCTGTAAATGTAATTAATTAACCGGCGTCTGCTAACAGGTCGAAGATTTATTGTAATCCCAAAATCTCAAACAACGTAAAGCGGCTTGGTCTCAAAAAATTTAAATATTAAATGTTTAAATATGAAAAAAAATGTGTACATAACGAGTATTTGTAACTAATCATGGAAATTTTATTTAACAGAGGTGATATGGCCTATAGCCAATTTTACTGTGGAGCCATTGCCTGCTCAAGAATTCGGTCAGAACATCTCTGTTGGTTGGAATATGGACAAGGGAAGTTACGTTACAGTAGAAGTGTACTATAACGAATTGCTGTGCTGCAACAGAAGTAACATAAACCATGTTGGGAGCCATTGCAACTGTTTGATATCAGATCCTATTTTCTTTGATCCGGACGGTCTTGTCAATTTCCGTGTATATGCATACAATAACGTCTCGAATGTCACAGAATTCGTAGAGGTCGAGGTTCTTACGATAATTCATGATGCCAATATTTCCGCGTTGACTAGCTATGCAAGTTGGGGTATAGGAGTGGAAGGAATGGGTAGTCAAAGAAACATTTTCCCCTCAGAATATCCTGTACAATTTGACGTTACCTTTGATGGCAAACCAGCTCATGTAACTATTATAGATTGGACATTTAACTGCAGTGTGAGTTCGGCTATCGATAGTGAAAATCGGAAGAATTTTCCCAAGCAATTTCCAAGCGACATAGCTCAGATATGTGATATCAATGTGGTTTTAACAAACAACATTAGCACAGACAGTGCATCCATTACTATTGATCTTAAAGAAAGCCTTATTTTCGCCAACTTGACATATAACGGCCCTTTGAAACCAAACCGTTCAATGACGTTTAATCTATTGTTCGAAAAATTTGGCCAAGGAACTTGCGTCGTGATAGATATGGGAGACAATAGTTCTTTGCTTGTGTTTGGTGAAACCTCTTGCAAAACGAATATTAATGCTTCTCAGATTAATCCCAATATCGTGGATGACCCACCTTTGAAATTCCCAGAAAAAAATTCGGAAACGTCTATTACGATAGAACATAAATACCTTGCTGGAGTTGGTTCGTACGCAGTCAAGATGAGTGCTGTCAATCTTCTTATCAATGTCACAGAAAGTTTGATTGCCGTAGTTATTCCTTTTGTGTGTAAATATCCGAATGTGACCGTTACAGGTAAGATCATGCGCAATTTTTTATGTAGCGCAAAAAACCTCTCGACAATATTATTATTGCCTTTGTGTTAAGTGAATTAGGTTCACTTGGGGTTCACTTGTAGAAATATTATTATTTCCTTTGTGTTGAGTGAATTAAATTCACAGTAGTGTGTGCCGAAAGGACATGATGGAATACTACAATGTAGATCAATGTTGAAATATTGATCTAATCTTGCGTTGACAGGAAGATATAAACAAAATAGATTCATATTAGTCTGACACTATAGAAGACAACGAAAAATTCTTTGCCTTGTGCGGGATTTAGAGATTTTGAACTCTGTATCTTCGAGGTTTCCAGCCCGCAATTAAGCTATTAAGCGACATCAAATCCCTCTCCGGAGAACGCGTTTTTCGTTGTCTTTAGTGATGATAAATCTGGTTTTTCTAGACTTCAGACTTCACCCAAATCACACAAGAACCCCGTTGCTATTGGTGTCATAGCAAACAATTTGCATAAATATTTTCCACAATAAAAAAATATCTGTTTGTCTTTGCTTCATTTGTAAACAGGTCTATCTCCTAATGATTCAAACCTGCTAGCAGCTGCTCAAGTATATCGATCTGCTTCCATTTTTCTCTCTACCGAAAACGAAATCTGCTGTGAAAAAACCGAACTTCTCAACGTGTCCTGGACTGTCTATAGAATTGAAGACGATCCAGTTATTTTAACGACAACACCACGCATGAAAATTTCCTATTTAAGGAAAAGTGTATTCCACACTGGCATTATTTCTCCAGACCTTTCTCTTCCTGAAAGAGATTTACCTTTCGGATACTATGAAATAAGTGCTCGTGTGGAGATGAAAGGTTTGCACGATATTTTTGGAATTGGTACGCTGTATATCCAGATTGTCCAAACTCCATGGCTTTTTCCTGCTGTTACCACTGGGTCGTTTTTTTCCATACCATTCAAGGAGCTGGTAAGACGCAAAAAATCAATTAGGAGTTAATCAATTTAAAAATTTGCAAAGAAAATGTTAAGATTTCACAAAGATTTGGTTAATTTTTATGTGTAAATTGTTAAAATTTACCATTAGTTTATGTATTGAATTGACATTTATCATTTATCATTTATAGGCCTGAAAGCGCGGATGACTCGGCAAATTATTATCACTGAGGGTTGATATTTTGGCGAGTCACCTAAGGGGAGGATCTATAAATGAGATATTATACTGAAAAATTCAACATCCGATACTATTTCGAGTAATACTGAGTTTGCAATTTAAAAATCATTTTTCATTAATTTTAATTTGGTGCGTGTAGCTCTCGCAAAACGTCGCTTGATATAAATTTAACATCACACCCTCGGCTCGATTATCACATGATGGGAAGATATCATATTTTTTCACAAGTACATGAGCCTAGTGAACGAGGGACAAAATATTATATCGTAGCGATAAGCTGACATCACTCGGATTCGAATGTGATAGCCAGTTACTTATGGCATACTTTTTCTTTTGTCAGGGTGCAAGATCATATTATATTTTCAAATTATTAGTCATTGTAATTCATTTTCTTATGTAAAATCATTCAAAAAAATAGTTTGAACAGGTAGAACAACAATAACTTATATTTTAATAGCAGCAGATTTAGACATCTTTCAGTTATTAGCCTTGTTTCGTAACATATTCCCGTTTCTTTAACCGATTCCCTGCAAAAAAAAATCTGATTATCATGCATTAAATTGCGTTTTTCGTTAAATTTAATGTAGGGATCGCTAAATGGTTCAGCCTCCATAGATCCTGATTTTAACCATACAGATGGAATGAGCTTCGCTTGGTACTGCAGAGATGTAGACGATCGAGAATTCCAAATATCTGAGCTAGATATGGAACCTCTTGTCAGTCCACCTGACACGATACCAGGCCCTGACGTTAGTGACTTAATAACCATACATTTATTAGAGTGAAAATGTAATATGGTGCTTATTAACTTACAGGTATATTGCTTTTAGCTCGGAGGGTGTTTCGAAACTGGGCGTGGTCGATTGAATGATAGTGGTATGGTTCTGCAAATTGATACTAAGTTTATGTTTGAAGATAAAGCGTGAGTAAAAATTTGGATGTTTTAAACACCTGCACTTGAATAGTAATATCGTAAATTTCTTATATTATGTACGTTTCATGTACATTTAAATGTTCCTTCAATGTCTATTGTCCATAGTATATTATTAGCCCTCAATTTAGTTTATTAAACCTCAGCAATTTTTTTTCCATTAAAAATTAAGTCTCCTTGAAGAGCTTTTCAACCAGCCATAAACTTAGGTAGTTTCAACAAAAATTGATTTGCTCTAGTGTTCTTATTAAGAAGTATTAATAAATTTTCAAATGAATGACTTGTATGTCGCGCCAGTAGCTGTTTCCTGTCCAAATTATTTGTCTACTCGCGTTTTCGTTTCCTCGGGGAAAAAATCTGATAATATTCAGTACAGTAGCCCCATCATTTAATTTCGTTTCAAGACGTGCCTTACGTAAGTCACGAGCACACTTATATAAGTGGTCAAAATGTTCATAGCCTAACGTTTGTCGCGACTTACGTAAGGACAGGGATTCTTCCTGTTCCAAAAAGACGCGAATTTATACGAATTTTCACGTCTTACACAAGGCGCGACGGCATATTTTCTCTCGCGCAAAATAAATGGCCCTGGTGTGAATAATTTACTATATCAACAAATTTTAATGATTTCTTTTTAGCTATGCACTTTCATTAGTAGTAGCAACGAACTATGAAGGTTTTGCGGTTAAACGACAATTAACCAATATCTTTCTCCACGTATCAAAAGGCTTACCTCCCGGATTGGTTGTAAGGTAAACAAGATTATAAAATAACATGTATATAACGCGTGCTCTGATTGGCCGAAAGCCGTGTTTGGATCAGGCCATCCAAACACGGAATTCAAAACTGCTTTCGCGGGAATTTTTTAAAAGCATGGCCGAATGTTGTTATTTTATAAAAACAATCACTTTATGGTTTCCGTGTTTGGATGGCCTCGAGTTAAGAAAAGCGCGAAAAATCACTCGCCTTTGGCTCGTGTTTGCGCGCTTTTCTTAACTCTCGCAACCTTCCCGCGTGTTTGGATCAGGCCATCCAAACACGGAAACCATAACGTAATTGTATGAGCAACAGGTTAAGGTTCCGAAGATAAGCATGAAGTCTAGGATGAAGTTTTGTGTTATGCCTCCGCTTCTGCATGTAAATTTATTGATGTTTTCCCCTAAACTCTACAGCAAACGTGACTCAAACTTGAAAATACCTTTTTACAGTACCAAATGCCTTTTGATATTTTCTAGTGAATCAAATTGGAAGCAATATTAATCGTTGTGTAAAAACGCCCAGATATGCTAGTTCAGTTGCATAGTGCAACAAATGTACAAAAATAGACTATTTGATCCTTTTCTAATATACTGTATTAGAGTGTGTGAAAAGCAGAAAGCTTTGAAGCGGCTCTCAACCATGTCCTTAGAAAGTTGTATGAAAGTTAGGTAAATACATAAATTAAGCATTCACAAAGCTGACTTTGCTAAAAATATGGACGTTCGTAGGATATTTTGAACGGCTTAGACTCAAGAAAAAGGTTCTGGTATTTGGTACAGCAATACACCAGCCGACAAATTTTCCATCTACCAAGTCAAAATCACATTTAAGCAATTATATGTTTTGTGCGCAAGGCATATTTAACTTGTCAAAAAAGACACAACCCTCTCCCCTCCCCAGGTATAAGTTTTAAATTTCTCAGTTTTTCTGTTTCTTCTACATTATGAGTACCAAAACAATCCATTTTAATAAAGAAAACTTCGCACTTTGAGTCGCCTCGCGAAATAGAGAGCGATTTCGGATGGCATATGTAACAAACTGCATGAGGTCTAAAATGTTATTTTGACACTGATTCTGTAAAATAGCTAATGTATTTTTTCATATTTTGTGGTATGATATAGTTTTGTTCATTTTCATAGCTGTTACAAGAACTGCGGTGCGAAAATCAACCGAGACGAGAAAATAATCCTAAAATCTAAGTGTAACAAACGTTGCTATGGTGAATTGAAGTTCACTTGGACTTTGTACCTCTACGATAATATAAACGATCCAGAACCATACAACCTTACTAGCTTGCATAAAGTTTCTCCCAGTGACTTACAAGAGATGACGTCTAGCCCAGCTGACGGGTTAGAAATTTCTATCAAATCAAATGCTCTGCAGCCTCAACGGAAATATTTATTGGTTTTACAAGCCGAAAGACCTAATCGTGTCTTTGGTGAACTGAGATACACTTTACTGATCAATGATGCCCCGGCTGATGGTATGAAATAAAATGTGCACAAAATATACAGTCAGATGTTTTTGCTGAAGGAAACGAGCTGTCCACAATCTTGGATTTTCAAGAATATGCATGCTACGCCACAAGTCGGATAACGCAACATTTAATTATTGGCAAGCAGTGATTGGAATCGACCAGAAACTCGCTTCTACTTGCTACTTGATATAGCGTATTGAGTACCATTTTGCCAATCATTTCTACTTGCTTTTTTACGAATAATATTTTAAGGTTTATCCCATTTGTGGCGTCATGTAATAATTTGTGGCGTCACGAATTTATCCAAGATGGCGTATACAGGTCAAATATTTGAGTCCAGATATCTGAAGAATCAAACGTTATATGGAAAAGCTGTAAAGACCTTTACTGATAATTTAAGAAAGTTCTTTCAAACGGATCAAACTTAATTTTTATTACAAATACCCTTTAAATAAACTAAATTATAATACTAACTCTAACGGCGATTTTCTATGTAACGTTTATCATTTAAAACAATGGCGTAGCATTTCGCTAGACTAATTTGATGTGCGTCTAGCATGCACAATGATTTTGATTGACTTAGTAAAATGTTAAAGAAGCTGGCAAAAAAACAAAAAACTGCGCACGATGTAAATGTTGATTTTGGTGAGACATGCAAAAATAATTTTCCAATGAACATGTTTAATGTTGTTTTTTCCATGCTTACCATGATTTCTTTCTCAATTTCTAGGCACTTGCTCCATTTCACCTTTATTTGGTGTTGCCATGGAAACGAATTTCACTGTATCCTGTAAAAATTGGATTGATACGGATTCACCAGTAACTGTTGAATTTTCCCACGAAATTAAAGGTGCACGAACCATATTCTTCTTTCGTGCCATTCCAACAGGGGCAAAAGTTAGTGCAACACTTTGGCTACCAGCTGGGGATGAAGATAGTGAATATCGTCTAAATGTCAGTGCCACAGTAAAAGACAGATTTGGTGCCAAAGTTTGGGAAAACTTCGTAGTCGAGGTTTTTATATCATTTTTATATTATCATATAACAAACCTAGTAAACTTAAATGAATGTACGTAAATAGACCTAACCACATTTATTATTCTTTATATTCGGTTTAATTCTAGTTGTTCCCTAAATGTTTTTGAAAATTTTAGGTTGTTCCACAGCCAGCCAAAAATATCAATCTTACCGAATTGCAAGGTTTAATATCAGGAGAAGGCAACCTTATGGGACAACTTATCGAGAGTAATAGTGTTTTAGCCGTAGGTCTGACTTTAAATATCGCCTCAACACTGAATAGTTTGGAAAATAACACCACGTCAAATGACAGTAGCTCAATGGATACTTCAAAGCAGGTAAGTATGCCATTCACCAAATTTTTTCAAAACTGTGAAGCGTTCAGATTTGCTAGTTCACGCACATTAAAAAAACTGGCGTGGTTTTGTGTGTACGAATCACACTTTCACCACAGAATAGACATAAACAGAAGGGCCACTCAGCAGTGCAACATGTCTCCCTATTTTTATGCAATTGACTGGCCAGAATAATGGCGGAACGGCCTGTTCAGCGTTCCTATTGGCCAGAAAAGGCAATTGACTGGCCAGAACCTGCATAATGAACATGCGTAATGCGACATGCGTGGAGACACAAACTTCAAAGGTTCCGACTCGAGTGGCCTTTCTGGTTATTTCTATTCTTTGCTTTCACTCCTTATAACGGAACTGCCATATTTTTATGTGATGGTATGTAATTTAAAACATTCCCACTCCCGTTACGCGACATTAATTATTGGTATCAGGTGACTAACCTGATACATCAGAATATTGCAATTGTGCTTCTGGTAAAGAGTTTTCTTCTAAAATACCAAATTATTGCACACATGAAGCGCGCACACATGAATTGCTTTATCCATTGGTTCGAGTCGAGGTCGTTCTTGCCCTTCATTTTCTTGTCATACAAAGCACCACCTTCCTTCCACTGAACAGCGGTGACTTCGTCTTCTTAGTATTTGTGTGGAGTTGCTCTGTGGGATGAAAGAAATGTGTATTTTTCTTGTCGCCAATTTAAATTCTCCTCTTGTGAGATTTCAATCAGTTTCCTGTCCTTTTCATGAAATTTTCTTCATTGCAAGCAAAACGCCTAGGGGATATGCAACCATTTTTTCTAGTGCCTGAAGCCAATGTATTCGGTATGATGCATAAATTTAATTATTGCTTTTGTGTGGTGACCCGTTATCACTGGTTAAGTTACTTTAAAACCATTAAATTTAATAAGACGTAGTAATAATCCAAAACATTTCTAAATTATTTGACACCTTTTATACATGCGCGTTAAAATTTAAGTGTCTGATCTTTGTTAAGATTGATATAAAAATACCGTGTTTGTTGTTTTATCAGATCCGTACACAACTCTTCACGACGCTTGCCAGTGCCAATCTTTCTGCTAAAGATACTTCGTCGCTGGAACAAATTAGTTCAGCAGTTTTGGCATTAACAAAACGTTCGGATGAATTGGAACCAGACAGTCAGGTAAGATTTTACGATTATGTCACGAGTTTTGCCATTAAGTATCAACTCTGCGCAAGGGCCTTGTGTGATCACTACGGGATCTTTATGATATATACTGAAACCAACGAAGTTGCTTGCAAACCTTGTGCTATTATTTAACACTTAATTAATAAGAGTTTAGGAGTTCGTGTTGCAAACAAACTTACAGTAAGACTGGCCATATCTGTCAGGACTGACGAATACCTGTATACGAGTATGAGTATATGTCGTTAGCTGATGAAAAAAGCTTTTTGTGTACTATATATAAAATGTTGTGTGAACTATAAATAAAATTTATTAAGCGCATCCGCACATTACGTTTGACAGGTTCAACAACTATTTTCTGTTCTTTAACAATCCAGTAGCTAGCACTCTGATGTGCTCTAAATACCCTCATCTTAATATGATATAATCCTTTGTTGATGGTTCACATTTGAAAAAAGTTTTTTTAAAATATAATCGCTCAGTAATGGCTGAGATTCGAGATTATCATTTTTTGTCTTTGTTTATATCGACTATGTAGTTGAAATTGTTGATGTGTTTATTTGAAAACGCTTTTAACTGCCTCATTCTGTAGTCGCTGCTTGTAATTAGAGTTGTTTCATATTTGACTCCCACTACATTTATCTTCTGTCTGATCATATGTGCCGAATCTACCCGATTAACCAATACGTTTTTCTATAAAATGAAGAAAAGGTAGTGGTAGTGGTAGTTGAAGTTACGAAGGTGACGATGGTGACATAGCCATCCGTACAATTTTCTGCTATGTAACTGGGTTTTTTACAACGCGTGAACATGGAAATATTTGAAAAGCAGGACTAAGTCATCGGCTGATGTTAAGTAAGCAGGAATGTTATATGAGTTAGGAGTTTTCATATTTATTTATTCATTGATTATCGTGGTTTAAAAAAACAGTACGATGCTAAGGGGATATGTTTGAGCGTTTGAATTAATGGCCATGAGGAAAAGACTGTCCTATGCATGGGAGCAAATTTGCACTAAAATGATGTCATAATGGTTTTACACTGAGCTGATTTCAGTTAATGAACAGAATTACATCTCATGAGTGACGTCATTTTGATTTGGTGCAATTTTGTTTTGCTCAAAAATAACCAAGATCCACCAACGGAAACCCTGATTTTAATTTCTGGTCCAAACTGTAGTGTTATAAAATGTTTTTGAATGATTGCCAAATTGATACGTTGAAAGGTCAAATTGACACGTTGCTTTATCATGAATTTCTGTACAACCTGCTTAGTAAACTTATAGAAAACTTTATGTGGATTGCATGTGCCACATTTTGCTTTAGGGCGCTGCACTTCAATTGGCAGAGTCGCTAACCGGCAGCCTGAAAGTTTTATCTGATGGAGACAAAGGTTTTTCAAATATCTTGCGAGGAGCTTCCAACCTTGTTGGTGGTATTGGCCAAATGACAACAAGCATTGCAAAGGAGGCTAGCAATACCAGCGCGAAAAACAGTGCATCGGTAGGTTATATTTAATTTCCAACGACGTTGCTTTATGAAAAAATCTTCCTGATGTCGTACTATTCGTAGGTTTGACGTATCCTAGGTAACGGGAATTTACGCATTGTAATTGGGCACTCCTCGCAAACATAAATGCATAATGCATGAATTCCTGTTTCCTGGGATACACGGCCCGAATCATGATTTATTATATAGATACTGATATTTACGCACGATTTTTCTCGTATGAAAAGCCGTTTCGTGATTTGTTCTTAACGAGCGTTATCCAATCAGAATCATGAAACGATTTTTTCACACGTGAAAAAACCGTTTCGTCCAATCAGTGCGAGCCTGTGTTTACATGGTAGTGAATTCGTTCACAGCCGGCAAACTTTTCGGCGAGATTTTTTTCAAGTTGCTGGCTGTGTCTTGTGGCTGAAGTCTATTTTAGAATTAAATTCGACACGTTGGGCAATTTCCCTGTTTACAAAGATTTACAATTTTATAAAAAATCGAAAATATATTTTTGAAAGAGAAATATGCAAGCAAAAGACACGGCAGTTATACCAAAACAAACAGCTAGGTAAGTTGCATTTACATTATATTAACTTTTTGAGATTTTGAAAAGATAGGCTTTGTATTCTTTGCTTATTTGAAGGAAAAATTAAAAAATGCAGGTTTATTAGGGTTTATATTATTAGATCTGGCTTCAAAAAGCAAAGTAATTTTCATATACTGTACATACGGCATCGTACAAGATGACGTTTTGTTTTGGATTTTTGCTAAAGTAAAGTGCTCTTTGCCAGGCGCTTGCCGTTTAAGTGAGCCAAATTTAGGTTGGGTAAAGGCAATCTTTTGAATAGAAAATATCAGTTTCTATAAAATAAACAAATTTCTTAATGGAAAGTGCTTATGTACGGTATTTACGCACTTGTTAATTTGTTTTCGCCAAACTCACTCGCTCGTTCGTTTTGCGAAAACAAATTAACGCGTGTGTAAATACCATACGTCAGCACTTCCCATTAAGAAATCTATATTTATGCATAAGGTCTATGATTATTTGTACTGAGGAGTTTCGCTAATTTTTAAGGTATCCACCAACATACCCAAACAACGTAACATGAACACCATCTATTCTGACTTGTTCCATATGGTTTGCAAAGTCACGAGCTAAAAAACTTAGTATCACAATAGTTATATTATCTGGGAAACAAAAAAACTGTTTCTGTCTGTATTACTACCATGAAGCTTCACTCAAATCTGAAATGTTTGTTCGTAGGATCAAGTTAAGCGTTCCATCAGATCAATTGACAATATTCAAGCTGTGTTGTTGGACAATCTTGTTGGCAACGAACCACCATTGGACATTGAAAATGAGGCGCTATCAATGCAAGTGGAAAAAGTAATGATTAAAGATGCAGCCCAAAAGATTAACCTCATAAAGGGAGCGAAATTTGCTACCCCATCACCTAAGGCACTGGGCATCGCAAGTAGTAAGTGTTTTGAGTCTGTTTAATTTGCAATATCATAAAAAGAAACATTAAAATGTGCGGTCTTCATGCCCAGTGAAAGTTTTACAGGAAAGGTGTCAAAATTAAAATTTCTGGTGCAGTACTAAGTGGACTTGCTTTCGAAAACTTTTGTAATGTAAAGTAGCAACATGTACACTTCCGGAGCATTTTGGTCGCGATCGATTTCATTTTCGTTAAGTTACAATTTTAATCTTTTTCATTGTTTCATCAACGTCGTTGTAGTATATGTATGCGACAACATGTATGCGGAAAGGCGCGAATAGGACAGGACACGGAGTGAAAGAGCTCGATAAACATATAGAGCGAGGAAGGAGTCGTTGAAAAACGTCAATATTAAGTGTTTCATAAATAAATATTTTTTATATTGCAAAATGGAGAATTATTACAGCCATGTTCTAATGTTGAGGTATTTTGCTCATTCGCAAACTATTATACGACCATTTCCCAAGGTTTGGTTCGTGTCATTCAAATCACAAAGATGTAAAATATTAGTACCTTTCCTTCCAGGGCATTTAAATGCTTTTTGGATGGTCTATTTCAATTTGCTTACTTTCATTATTTATTTAGTTGTTGAAAATACAAATGATACTATTAATCAACTGCAGCCAGTTGATATCAAGGTAAGGATATACATTAATGTTTATTAAGAGTGAATATGCGTATTTTTTAAAACAGTTCGAGCACTTGGACGTTTTGTACACAAAATTTGGACAAGATCCAAACCCAAAGTGTCGGAAATGTGCAGGAAATACTATGGGGCTTGCTCGCGTAAGAGCAATCATGAGCAGAAAACATTTTTTGTTGAAGTTCTACTGCAGTAAATTTTAAAGACCATGTAAAGTCCGTTTTGTGCATCTTTTCTGCTAATCACAAAAAAGTGTCGGGATCCGACCGTTTGAGTTTTAATTTTGATTTATTCCCTTCTGAAGAAACGTTGCTTTTCATTTATACCCCTCAGTTTTGGATCTTGAAGAGATAACGCGGAGAAGAAAGGGAGACATCAGTTATTTCAAAACTTTCACTAAACCAAAGTATAATAGCACATTTGGCTTGCAAACATTGGCTTTCATGACAATTCCTCAGTACCTTGTCATATCATGTCTGTGTTATCATTGGATGCAACGATTGTTTGGATCTAATCCTACTGTCTATCCTAAAATGATAAAACCAAGGATAAAACCAACTAGTTTCTCAGTACCCGCATGCGAATATCACGGTTGGGCCGCATTTTTAAATTGACGTTGTTGAAAGTTGTATTAAATGTGCAAAACGTCTATAGTTTAGCCAGAAAAAACCCCGAAAAATGCGAAAGCAGCCACAATTTAATGAAATATTGTGTAAATACACGCGCGTGTTTTTCCACCCGCTCTAATCAAATCAAATCACATTTAATCAACAAATATTAGAAATGTGAGGACTTCAAGAAAACCATGATGGAAATTCAACAAACAAACCTACACAATCTCTATTATAGCAAGTGATCAAAACACAAATTCTAACAAGCTATCAGGTCAAAAATCCGAGATTGTGAAAATAATAATTAAGTTGCCTAATTTGCTTTTTAATATTGAGGTTTCGAAATGCGCAGATCCCAATGATTCTTGGGAACGATTTTCTTTGCACACCAATATCTGAATGTTCAACATGGAAATTCTTCCTAGTGAAAATCTAGTGTTATATTCATGTACTTGATTTAATGGCGTATACAAACTGGGTAATACACTATTCGATACGTCATACATCAATAAAATATAAGTATGAAGTAATGCAAGTTTACTACCAAAATATTAGCTGTGAGTAAAATATATTAAAAGGAGAGCGCGTTTCTGGAGATTAATGGAGCATTCAATGTAAAAATTTGCGGCATGACCCCCATACAATGATATCGTAAGTTAAGCATGGCAACATAAGTGAGTTATAGATATTTATTAGAGTGCTAACCGGTACAAAAATGACTCAGCCTAGCAATTACGTCAATTCATTTGCTAAGATTCGAAGCAACATACCCAATATATATGTATAGTGAAATATGAACAATTTGTGAATCATATATAGACACAGTGTTCAATACAATCGTAGAGCAAATAAGAATAAGATTAAAACAAACTTGAAATATGACATTTACATTTTAATTCACTATATATATATATATATATATATATATATATATATATATATATATATATATATATATATATATATATATATATATATATATATATATATATATATATATATATATATATATATATATATATATAATATATATATATAATATATATAATATATATATATAAATAAATATATAAATAAACAAATACACAAGTTTTTTGCTGTCGCTACTCGGAGTTTCACGCGCTTAGGCGATCATCAGGCAACTGACAGATTAAGTTTAATTATTCGGCTAAATACATTTCACGTTTTTTGGTTTCAGGTTACATACATGGCGGCATTTACTAAAAAGTTCTGAGCTTTTGTTTTGTCCACGCGTCCATATATGTATATGTATATAATATATATATATATATATATATATATATATATATATATATATATATATATATATATATATATATATATATATATATATATATATATATATACTGAGAGAGTTTATTCTTTACCAGCGGATATATTTGGATCCATTTGAAAAACTGTAGCTGCGAAGCATGCATCTGTTCGGTCGTAATGATCACGTGGCTTTGTGTGATTCTTATTGCATTACAGACGCTGGCAACTTTCATTTGAGATTTTAGCGCAGGATCTTTAATATGCACAGTTTTATATTTTGAACACAATGCGTTTTGTTACAGATCTCTGTTGTCAAAACGAATCCATTTAGCTGGGACAACACTAGTGAAAGTGTAACTTCCAATGTTGTGGACATCAAGCTGCAGTCAAATATGAACATTTCAATCTCTAACACCAGTGAGGAATTCGAGATCACGATTCCTCGAGATACCACACTGTTTCCAGAGCCGGACTCGTTTTACTTGAAACCAAGTCGCGATAACACTACAGCGAAAACTAAAGAATATTTGAGCTATCATAGGTTCGAGCGGAAGAGTAATTTTACCTCAATTAATTTTGAAATGCGACCTTTTGATGTTGGGAAAGAATTTCGAGTTTATCTGAAAAAAGGAACAAAACCAGATATGACAAAGAAGAAAGATTTTGACCTTTTATTTGAATTGCCAGACCTTGCCAGTTGTTTACAGGGAAATGAAAGCTTGTTTAACTCTTCTGCTGATCAGTCAGAGTCCGATGTAAATATATCCATCCCTGTCAATCTACAAAACTGCAAAAGAGATCCATATACAGTCTTCGTGTCAAACGTTGATTTAAATGGAACTGGACGTTACTGGTTTGGTAGGTCTACTTAAATGCTTCTTGTTTTGGTATAATTACGGAAATTGAAAGGTTTTGTAAAAATCCCTAATGGAAATTTGCTCTTCTTGCTTTGTTTGTTGTCCGTGCTTTAAGATTATTCTGTCAATTTGCCGGTATAAGCTTAAGATAAAGTAACAAAATTTGCAAACAAAATTTAAAAAAAAGGTGATTTTTAGTAGCGTGCAATCACTTTTTCAGCACACCAAGAACTCAGGGAACATGCTAAAGTTCGACTATTTTTAACAGCTTTTGTATCACTGCATGGTGGCAGGATGTACCGTCACCGTGAAAATGGGAGGGTACCGTTACTCGTACATAGAAAACAACTTGTACAAAGAATAAATGTGTAATGCTCTGCCAATATTTGATCGAAATAAGAGACTAATGGAAACAGGGAGTTGAGCTCGAATATTTCAATCTTTTAGAATGGAAATTAAAAGAATGAAAGCTGTCAGTTCTTTCAATTTACAAGTGTTGAAAATATTGTTATTATATGGATGACATATTTAAGTTTAAGCCAAAAAACACTTTCTCTGTTGAGAAAATTTGACAAAAAATTTAAAACTTTGTGGTAGGCGGCAACTAGGCAGTGAAAAAGTGCAGCAAGAGGAGCATTCACAAAGTGAATTATTGACCACTACTCTAATGAGAATGCGGATAAGTATAGGTTATCACATCAGGGGCCGGGTGATAATAGTTTTATTGCTCGAGAGGCGATATCAGGCAAAATATGATATCGTTTCGAGAGCGATAAAACTGATATTACCGAGCCTCGAATGTGATAACATATTTATCACATGCTTGTGCCTTTATCAGAGCTATTCAGGGGCGAAAATCAGATTTTATTTTCTAACTATAAATCATTTGATTTCATTTCCGAATGAATGCAAAAGCATTGTAAAAAATACGTTAAACAGCAAAAACAAGCCAAGAATAACTTATCTTTTCCCAGGTGCAGATATCTTTCTGTTATTGGCCTGCTATCATAATATATTTTGCTTTTTCACTACTGATTTGCTGTCGGACGCCATCTTTGTTTTTGCAGCGGGACAAAAACCATATCGCGGATATATCATTTTTATGTCACCATGTTTATCACCCTGATAAAGACGCGGGTGTGTGATAAATAAAAATACCAATTTCGTTGTGACCGAGATAATCTGGAAGACATAGACTAAAATAGAGTAGCAAACTTCGTAGTCAGGAACAATTGCAAACCAGTACAAAACAAATATAGAACAAATATAGACCCAAACCAAACCTGTCATCTAACTTTAATCTGAATAACATTACAATTTTAGCTATCCAGCACATCAGTTTAGTAGACGACGATGAAGATGGTGACAGCATGGCCGAAACAGATTCTCGTCAACGACGTTCAATCTCGTGTGAAGGTGAAAGTGGGCGAAAACGCGTTCGTCGTTCATGCGTAATTATCCCTTCTCCTCCTCCCAAGTCTGCTGATTCTCCAAGATTTGGTCGTTTTCAAGTACCAGATAATCTTGGTTTTGATGGAAAGTTCTTTTTCCCTAATCAAACTCCAAACTATAACTTATCAATGTTTGAATCCAGCTGCCTTTACTGGGATGAGGACAACGAAACTTGGACAGGTGAAGGGTGCAAGGTAACAAAACTTTCTATGTTTTTCAGCGTTGCGGCTGTTTTCTCTCTGAACATTTTATGTGAATTATTAACTGGTTTATTTTACAATTTTCAGGTAGTTCTTGGAACAGATCGAGGACAAATTCTGTGCAAATGTAACCATCTAACATCATTTGGAAGTGATCTCCTTGTTGCACCAAATCCCATTGATTTTGACTCAGTTTTTAACAATTTCGACAGCCTAGCTGACAATGTAGCTGTACTTGTCTTGATATCAACTATTCTTGGTTTATATATTATTGGTTGCATTTTTGCGAGACGAGCTGATAAGAAAGACGTGTTGATGGTAAGGCAATCTGTTCGAATCATAGCTTAAAATATAGTTCGTTAAGCTTTGTGCGCAAACTAGCCAGACTATTACAAGAGCTCCCATCTTAAGTTTTCAAGCAACGCAGTTTGCGTTTACTACATAGTAGACAGCGTGTAAGGTACTAAAACGCACGATGATCTTCACGAGTGAAGATATCGATCACGTCACCAATAATTTTGGAAAATGTTTTCAAAATGGCAATGTTTGTAAAAGCAGCGAACCAATTTTCATCCGGCCTTGTTCAAAGAAAAAACTACCTGTTTTTATCGAAGAAATTGAAGGTCTTCAAGTAAATCATTAAAAGCATATACAGGTACTCTTTGAGTTTGAATCATATAATGTAATTACTTCAAATAAAGCTAGCAACTAAATTTTTAGTATTATGGATCGAAATTAATAATACACGGACATGGGTCTTTTAAATACGAGTTTAAAAGACTTTAAAAAAACAGAACATTACAAAGCGCTTTGAGATATGAATTTTATCTTCTCGTTATAAAAACAATATTTTAATCATTCGTAAAATATTTTTCTTCACCACTCGAAGATAATATTCATATCTTTGCACCGCTGTGTAATATCTTCTACTTATGTGTAACGACACTAGTATCAGGAGTTCAAAATTCCGCTTTAAATCTTTCCAGGTTGGCCCAACCATCCTAACAGAACCAAAGGGATCCTATCATTATCTGATTACCACGTATACTGGTAGCAGACACAGCTCTGGGACCACAGCAAAAGTTGTTTTTAAAATGTCAGGGGATGAAGGCGAAACAACTCCTGTGAGACTCCACGACCGTCACAGACCGTGCTTCGAACGACAACAAGAAAATATGTTTGTTGTTTCATATCCTCAGGGGATTGGTGATCTTAGTTATGTTCAAATCTGGCATGACAACTCAGGTAATATTTTACATTTTAATATTAAGGTTTATATTTTGAGGTATGTTCTTATTTACCAACTACATATTTAGAAAGTCTCTGAAATTTAATGGAAAGCATTCTCAGAAGATTTAATTGTTTTTTCTCTGTGAAACTTTTGCAAAGTATTCCTCCTGGGTATACAATTAATCTTCACAATTTTGAATTCATTCAATATCATAATTGAAATACTACTGCAATGAATATTTGAGTCTTATTTGTCGATCTGAGCTGTTTTTATTCTTTTTACTCAATGAGAATGAATTATTGGTATTGATTGAATAATAAGACAGTATACTACAGCATTTAACGCATGCTTGGATTGTGTTTTTGGTACATTGTTCGTAAGATGATAAGATTGTCTACAAACCTGATCGAATTGTGGAGCCTAAGGATATTGGCCCTTACAATAATTACAACTAGCTATAGTCACGTTTAATGCCCGGTGTACGTACTAGGGACTATACATACACAATTTTTACCTGAGGATAATAATTATGTATATTTAAAGCAAAAATGCAATCTTATGTTACATTAAACATGATTTGTTGAAAAGAAAGAAACCCAATGGAGTGGACTCGGAATTTGGAACCTAAGGCATCTCTTAATGTAGAAAGGTCCGTTATTTTAGTTTTCGCATTTATTTCATTTGTTTTTATAACGGTTGCATAAATGTGTTTCGGCAGCACGTAACGCAGGACAGGGGTATACTATAATTGCTATGATATAGTTGAATATATTATTAGTGCTATAATATGAATATACCCAAACCAACAATCTTTTGATATTTTGACTAAAATTGTCATTGCATAAAACTTGCGTCGTGTGGCTACGATTCAAATTGACGACAGTCAATCTTGTTTGTGTTTTTATTAGAGAAGTAAATAGAGTTAACAAGCAAAATAAACGAGAAATATAAGAACATTATAACGTCGAGTAAAATTCAATATTTCTCAAACGTACACTTTGATATCACGGAGCGTCCTGAATATTTAGCGCTGTGTAAACCGCTGCCAAATCCGGTATGAAAATTGTTACTCTCCGATATGATAGGTTGTCAAAAAAGTCTACGCCTGGGAAAATTCTGCTAATGCAAAGAACGTTTAACGTTTTGATGCGTTTTCGTGACCTTAAGCTGCACAGCTTCATCTGGAACAAACAGCATGCACAATGTTTTTCACCAAACCAATTTTTTAACTTAAGGTGGCTGGTTATAAAACCCCCCTTTTCAATGTCTTTGCGCACAAGAACTTCTTGTTTAAAGCAATACATTTTTGAACAGCAGGTGTTACAATATTGGTGGGACCACAATCAACCGGGGGCTACTATTTACTTGTATATATTAACAAAAAAATGTTAATATATATCTGTACCAACGTTAATCTACATATCAACGTTAATCTATGAAGTTGCAATTCTAACTGTGTAGCATTATAAATTTGATTTATAGCATCCGAACTTATTATGTTTTAGATAGATTGCAAGTGTTCTGATTTGTTTTCCTAGGATCTTCACCATCCTGGTACTTAAGTAGAATAGTTGTGAAAGATTTGCAAACTGAAAAAATATGGCCGCTACTTTGTGAAAAATGGCTAGCTGTGGAATCTGAAGATGGTAAAGTGTGTCGAATCCTTCCTGTAGCAAACGAAGAAGAGTTGACAAACTTCAGTCAATTATTTTCGGACCATGTAGTTAGATACCTTGAGGATGGTCATATTTGGTTTTCTATTGTTTCCAGACCTCCAACCAGTAACTTTACTCGTGTTCAACGTCTTTCGTGTGCTCTTTGTCTGTTATGTTGTACCATGATCACAAGCGCCATGTTTTACAACATAGGAGGTCAGGGTCCAAGTCCGTTTGCAATCAAAATTGGCTCGATCGTCGTTGATTTAAAGCCTTTTATAATTGGCCTGCAGAGCAGCGTTATCGTTTTGCCAGTAAATATTTTGCTTGTGCAAATTTTTCGTAATCTTCGACCTAAGCGGAAAAAAGAAGATACAGACGATAATGGTCAAACACAAAATCCCAACGGAGTCAAAATTCAAGATCTCAATCAACAACAACCGAAAGGGAAACTTCCTCACTGGTTCATCTACATTGCTTACGCTATTTCTTATCTCACTTCAGCGGCCTCGATATTTTTTACTTTACTCTACAGGTTAGAGAATGTTTGTTATTTATCGGCTAGGCGGTCTGTGGTGAAAAATATTTCTCTGACGACTCAGAAGCAGAACGAGCGGTTTTCGTCTGAGAGCGAGAGTAAATAATATTTCTCAGTACAAGTCTGCCAGCCGAGTTTATGCCAAACAACGTAGTTAGAACATTCAAGAAAACGTCACATTTTAGACATAATTTTTGGTGTATTTTTGAACAATATTTAAAGTAAATCGATAGAAGTAAACTCTACATCAAGGAGTTTAATGACTGTGATATTAATGTAAATTTTCAAGCAAATCCCATTCTAGTCCAATTGATAAAAAAGAAACAGTGCAAAATCTTAGTGCAAGCAAAGTGCAAACACCTGCGACAACGAGAAACCAATGAAATTTGAGATACGAAAACAAAACGAAACTTGCTCGACAAAACTATTAGTAAAAGACATTTGAAACAATTTCGATCAAATTTACCGCACAGTTTAGAATGAACTCGCCTAAAATATCTTTTCGCTTATGAATCATATTGTCAAAACTTGTTGGTAACACAGCAGCTTACATGCACTATACAATCCATTGAACATCTGTTTTGAATACATATACGCACTGAATACCCATAACAGTTCTTTCTTAAATGGTTGCAAGTGGAATGATTTAATTTTATTACAATTCATTTATTGTCTTGCACTTACCACTTTCATCAATTTGATTTTTATACAAGCGATTTTTTGCTTGCCCTCGACTACTTAATATGCCTAACCTTGATTTCAAACTTTAACGATGTTTGAAACTAATCTACGATAATGGCAAGTGTTAAAGCCTGGTTTTTCTAAAGTTAGTGAGGAGAAAAAATTTTTGTGTTCTGATGCACAAAAATTACACCGAGTTACTACCATATAATTACCTTTGATATCGCAACATGAAAACTCAATGCTACATATTACTTTACAGCATCCAGTGGGGTAAAGAGACGTCAACAGAATGGGTTGTTGCCATGGTGACATCATTCTTTCAATCAGTTTTGCTGTTACAGCCAGGCAAAGTGGTCCTTCTGGCTCTTCTTTTCTCGTTGTTTATCCGAAAATATGCTGACATTAACGAGGGGTCTAATATCACACTCGCAAAGGAACGTTCTGCGTCTGACCAGAAAAACCACCATGCTGAACAAAATGACGAGCAGCCTGATGAACAAAGTTATTTGAGGTAAATGGGGATTGGGGATTTATGTAAGCAATGGAAGACACAGGGACGTAATTATGCTACACAACTATGTTTTGCCCTTGTTCTTAAATTTTTGTGATCGGGATACTTTCCAACTTCTCTAATATTGTACGTCGCAGATTGTCTTATGGTATACACGGATACTTGCTCTTCAGTTCTCATGTGTACCTGTTTAGTATCAGGAGATATATGATTAATTGATATATGATTAATTAGAAGAGGTTAATTAAGAAAAAGAAGACATATATGAGATATTTGCAATCCAACACGGCAAAAGAGACCATAGGCAGTTAGAATTACGCTTATAAGACCTTAAATAGCACAGATTAATTAATGAATAGAAGGAATTAGATATATGAGTTATTTGTGCTCTAACACGGTAAAAAAGATCATAGGCAATCATACTTGCGCTTATAGCACCAAGCAAGTTTGGAACAAACTTCGCCGGACTAATAATTTGATGTGCTTCAATTACATAATTTTCTCTTTCAGTCCACCACATCCCGCCCAGCTGAAAAAGGCAAGAACAAAGCGCCTGAAAGAGATAAAAATGAAAGCTGCTCTAAAAGAAATTTTCGCATTCTTCTTCTTCCTCCTTTGTTTGATGGATGTTGCTCAATACCATCGAGATCCGAATACTTACTTACTAAGCAAGACACTGACTGAAACCTTTGTTGATGTTGATGCATTTTCTATTCCACTTTACTCGGTTAGTTTGCTCTTCCATTCCAATTACAACTGTACGTGTAAAATTTTTACTCTCCTTACAGTCCCAAGTGACGTCCATCATATCACAGTACGTGGAACGTCATTATACTTTGACGTAGGAAAAGCTAATTGTGAATTACTCTTGCCCGGCACTGCCCAACTTAAATCATGAATTTACTCTTTTTTAGATCGTGGATGCAGATTCCTTGTGGATGTGGTCTCGGGAGACACTTATTCCAGGATTGTACTCAGAAGAGTGGTACAACGGCAAGAAAGCAGAAAAAGGTTTTCTTGCAAACTTTGAGGATTATCTTGTGGGTGTCCCTCGTGTGAGATTGCTTCGTGTTAAGGAAGGTTGGTAGATTTAAGTGTTTGTTCTGCAATCGAGGAGACATTCATTGTATGTTTAAATTAGATCGCCTTATACCAGTGTGAACAAATTAATCCACACAACGATTGAAAAGCGATTGGAATGGCGATACAGCGTTAGGTAATTTCATTTTCAGCTTCCAAACATTTAATTTTTAATGATCAAACTAACAAGTCCTGGCTGGGTAATACACAAAACGGTCGGCGTGTGTTCGAAAGCCTGTCTCAATTTTGTTGTTTTCTGCATTGAAAATTCAACATATCAAATTCCTAAATTCGTAACAAGGCAAATTAAATTGCTTTTATCAAGCATTGGAAATTGCACTCGTTTTAAGAAGTGTGCCCCCTTAGGGTTTAAACTACCTACCGAACCGAAACTTAACGAACGCACCTAAAATTTCTTTTGGTTATCAATCATATTGTCAAAGTTTGTTTTTGATATTGGATCATACGAACACTTCAGCGTGGTCTTCACGAGCTTAGTAAGCATAAACAAGATGACAAACGACAACATTTTCGCAGATGTTTACGAAGACAAAGCGGACAGAATTTTCCTTGGAATTAATTTTTTTCTACCGTACATTTTGCTTTTCTTGCATACGGCCCAGCATCTTCGCTAGACCGTTAATTAGGTTGGGGGGAGGGGGGTATATTCATTCATTGAGGTTCTGCCCGTGCCCGACTAATTTATTTTGAAATCAACTCTAAAAGCAATTGACTTCAAAAGAAAATAGTCGGGTGAAACCCGAATATACGAAATATCACCCCCCCCTCCCAAAAAAAAAAAAATCGTTATAACGCGGCCGCGTCTTTCTTAGTTTCGATTTATTTCTTTAAATTAATCAACTCAGCTGTTGGAATTAAATGTGGACACTATGTACTCATGCATATTTTTGTGAAAGGTTGCGAATAAAATGTATGATTTTCTAAAAATCATCTATTGCAATTCACTTTTTATTTTTTAGATTCATGTACAGTATCGCGGGAGTTTAAAAACGTCTTTCCTCATTGTTACGCACAGTATTCTGTAGAAAATGAAGAAGACGAAAACTATTCCGTAGGCTGGGAATCACTGGGTAGTAGTTCCACGAGAAAACGCCGAGAAATTCGTGTTCCAAAAAACGAAAAAGCGTGGCTGGACAGGATGGTTGAAAAACGAGAAATTAAAGGTCATAGGTATGGTCGTCATAAAAGAGCATTTGATCCAATACAAAGTGGACGAAATCACAGTAATGAGAACCGTCTCATGTCTAGTGCGAAACCGAAAACATACACAGTTCAAAGCAGTGCTATACTGGCAAATGGACATGTTTTGTCGTGTTTGCAGAGATGGAGCCATCAATCAATGTTAGAGCTACGGGGATTTCCCTACTCGGGAACAATAGCTGTGTATAGCGGTAATGGTTATGCAGCCAATCTCGGTTATGATCAAATCACTGCTTATACTGTTATTGCTGATTTGCATTCAAATGGTTGGATCACAAAGCAAACACGCGCTGTTTTTGTAGAATTTACCGTCTACAACGCAAACACGAACTTGTTTGGTATAATTTCCGTGCTTATCGAGTTTCCATCTTCTTCAGGAGTAGTTACCAAGGTTGAGCTGCAAGCAGCGCGATTTTATCTGCGACTCAACGGAAGCCAAGCATTGGCACATGTTTTGGTCATATTCTTCATGTTTTATTTTCTTTACAGAGAAGGAAGACTAATTTACAAACAACGCTGGGCTTACTTCAAAGGTTTTTGGAATTGGGTTGAAACAATTCTTGTTGTTTTTGAATTTTCTCTAATAGTTCTATTTCTGGTACGCTTGTACGAAGTTGATCGAAATTTACTCCAATTACGGGAAAATCCGAACGATTACGTTGGTTTCCAGTATGCTGGCCAGGCAGATGCTGTTATGAGTTACATCCTCGGTCTTCTAGTGTTTTTCTACATCCTAAGGTGTTTACGTCTTTTGAGATTCAACAAAAACTTTTTGATTATTGGTACAACCTTATCTCGGATCAGTGGACCCATGCTCAGTTTCTTTCTGCCTTTTTTGACTGGTTATTTGGCGTTTGGCTTATTCGCATTAGGCATATTCGGTTCCCATCTTGAAGATTACAGTACGTTCGTGAGAACCATGGTAACTCAGTTCAGTATGACCCTCGGTGATTTCGTTTTTGAAGACTTGGTGTCCGTTAGTCCGTTGTATGGTTCACTGTATTTATTCGCTTTCATTGGACTGAATGTAGTCGTGCTAATGAATATATTTATAGCAATCATTAATGACTCGCATGCGGAAGTACAAGAGGAATCTGCGGCGATGAAAAGTGAATTTGAGCTCGCGGATTATGTGATGAAGACAATCAGTGAAAAAATGCTGAGGTGAATAGTCATTTTTCAGTAAAGGCCGGTTTACACAGTGCGGGTGACACGTTGCATGCGATTCTGATTTTGTAAATGTTTATCTGGTAAACAGAAATAATGGCTTTAGCAGTCGTTTTCACACTCCAGAACGATACTCGCATGCGACATGTCACATCGTGTAAACGGGCCTTAAGGGAACCAGGGTTCGATTGCGGGAAAGGTCAATAGCGCTAGCCACGGGATACGTCATTTGTAAATATTTCTATATATTTCATGAACTGGAGAACTTGTATTATCTCTTGCGAGTTCAATATCCCTTGTGTTGTACATTCGCAATTCATCTGAGCACAAGCCATTTTAGTTTGTATATAACCACACATTATTTGCAAATGATAAGGTAGTTATATACTTCCCTTGAACTGCACACTTTCTAAAGTTCTGGGGATTTTTTATTTAGTGGAAAGCTAGGAAGACGCCTGAGGAGACAAAAAATACATGTTGAAACGATTGATGAAGAAAAATTGATTCTCACCAAGCAATGCGTTGATGAATTAGACATGAGGTGTGCTAAACTGGAAACATTATGCGACACTATTCAATACAGTTTGACCGAAGACGATAAAATCGACACACAATTTTATTCAGTTCCTAAAGAAAAAATGGGTTCGTGTTATCTATTTTTGTGTCTGTTTGAGTCCGATGTCGAGTATGAAGTGCGAGTTAAGAAACCTCCATAAAGGGTGAAGACAAAATGTTTGCCACTTTTCGAAGCTAATGACAAAAATCAATACTATCAAACAATAATGTATATCACAAAATAGACCACTTTAAGTTGTATAATTATAACTATATAAAAAATGCAATTTTAGGTTAGAGCGGGCAAACATCTGTTATACAGGACGAAGTCAATAGTCAATGTGAAATCACACTTGTCAACAGGGGCGTAGCCAGCATTAAACAAGCTGTGGGGATCTAATCATCCAGTATTCTGCTTCAAAAAATTTAAGATCTGGAGCTGGTTGTATAAAAAAGTGATTAAAGTTAACTATGATTAGTGGAAACGTCAACCAATCAGAACGACGTATTTTGTGCTTATTTAATCACTATTTAATTACAAAACAGTGATTAAACAAGTGATGAAGAGTTTTATACAACCGGCCCCAGGATGATAGTAAAAAATTGATAAAAAACTTAATAAAAAATAAATATTTTTGTCTTGTACGCTGTACCACGAGTTACAAATCTTGATCTGAAGAAAAGTGTGTGAATCCTACCCCCTCCCCCTCCCTCCCTCCCTTTGTGGCTACGCTCCTGCTTTTCAATTTAAACTTACTTGGGCCAAAAAGCTATTTTAAAATTGCATTGCGTATTGTATGTAACTTGCACAGCCATGTATTATCTGTTTTTTAGCTACTTTTTCCGGTTATTTTTAGTATATTTACTGAACATTGTTGTTGAAAAGGAGGTCAATATGCACATACGTTCAGTATAAGCTCAATATGCACATATAGCACATGTAAGTTAATCGTACATTAACTGATATATTTATTAAATCTTACCACGCACATTCATATATCGTTATCGTTTTTTTTAGCGTTCTGTTTTTATGTTTCCACATTGTGTCATTTAATTTTTTAACGTCGATTAAGGAATCACTTAAACTCATATTCTACTGAAGTATCTCTAGAAAACAAACTTTTAACATACATTGCTGAAATTAGTAGACCAAGCGCCCACACATTTTAACCGGCCGCTTGGCATTGTTCAGAGAATATGGACAATAACATTCAGCAAGGGAAATTTAATCAACGCCTTTTACCCGCAGTCTTTCCGCCACGTGAAATACTTACTCATTTTACAACACAGATTCGCTATTCACAATACCATTAATGTCCCTCATGCATGTATCTAAAGTGCATCCACACTGCACATCGTTGATTAATTTTCACCCACAGTCGCGTATCGAATACACAACTTGAGGAGGGGGGGGGGGGTGTTACGTGTTGACTCCGCATTTTACCGACGCGTGAAATTTCTTTGGTTAATTTACCTACCACTTTTAATAAATTTACCAACTGTGCGCTTTTTTAGAATTTTTTCTGTTTTACCCTGAGTTTTACTAACGAGTATCCTAAAACTAGGGGTTCGCCCCCCCCCCCCCACTTGGTATACACCTGTTCACACATTTCTATCAGGTTTTATTTGATTTCTGTGGTTCTTTTCCACCGCAACGATACATATTTACATTGTTCGAGATTACAATGCAGAATACAGTATATATCTACATAAATAAATCACAGTTTATTGGATTTACACTAACTTAAGATATAGCGTGTTCTTTCACCACTTGAATTGGATAAAAACCGAATTCGGCGTTTCGATGGAAGGCATATCTTCGGGAAGTTGGACGGTTCAGGACTTTGGTCGAAGCGTCCGTTCAACTCTCTCGGATTTCAAATCATATCGTGATTCTCATTGGCTAATTAAAACGCTCATCATAGCCCATGGCGGCGCCGCAAATTTACATTCCGTAGACGGTCGATAGCATCTTTAATGGTCGGTAGCATCATTGATCTCGTTCCCAGATTCCTCTCGTCTCGACTAGACGAAGTTTTATTTTTTAATAGAAATTGTTTTGACGGTTTTCAGCTAGCTCGTTGTTAGCTCAGTCGTTTAGGCGTGCGATTTCTAGTAGAATATGCAGGGGTTCAAATCCCACTAGAGGCTTTTTTTATTTTTAAAGTTCGTCAAACTTTTTTTCTTATATTATTTCCCTTTTATACGATTTTTGTAAGGGTTAGGTTTAGGGTTTGGGTCAGGGATTGGATTATTTAAAATTTTAAAACACAAAATCTATTGGTTTTATCAGACACTTAGGCTTGGGAACGAGATCAATGATGCTACCGACCATTAAAGATGCTACCGACCGTCTACGGAATGTAAATTTGCGGCGGCGCCAGAGTATTGGAAGAGGGTGGAGTTATCTATAGGCGGTTAATCCGGGGGCATGCTCCCCCGTTAAAATTTTCAATTCTGGGTTCCCTGAAATGCAACTTCCTGGATTTTCAGGGTAGTATTGTACAAAATTCCGAAGACTATAAAGTAAGATAAACTCATCTATTCTTCGTAACTGTATACATTTATTTGATACACCTGGAACAAGTACATTGATAGACAAATACCTGATAAATAATTGATCGATTAAGGCGAAGGGTTTTGCATGCATGCATGTATTTCTAGTTAAATGCATTTTTTCGACCCTAAAACGTTCAATCTTCTTGAAACTCCGCATACGGATGTATTTTGCATGGAGTTAAATAATTCCTGGGATTTCACGTTTTATAACAAACTTACTTGCAGGGAGGTTGGTTCGGGATTAACGCACCGAGGGGTCTGACAGCTGTTCGAACCTACCGAGCGAAGCGAGGTAGGTTCGGACAGCTGTCAGACCCCGAGGTGCGTTAATCCCGAACCAACCGAACCTGCAAGTAAGTTGGGTTTTTATCCCATACTAGACTTATCTTCTTGTGTTGTTTTCCGATTCTCGCTGAGTCGCCGATGTATTTTGTCAACATTTTCTCTTCTTAAACTTATTGGTCTCTTAATATTTCTTTATCAGGCTCTCTATTGTCTTTAGTTTACAATTTTCCGTTTCTTTTTGCTTGGTTTCTGTGACGTCTTTAGCCCAAAAATGTTCTTTAAAGTGTAGGTTTAATCATCAGCTAAATTTTGTTCGCCATTGTTGTTGAGCAGTTTGAGGCGGACGGCAGCGTAAGCAGCAGGCAGGTAAGTTCGGGTTTTTGTAACCAATCAGAAAGCCGGTTTTATCGATAAAGAGAAAAGCGGGTAAGTTCGGAAAAAGCAGGTTAGTTCGAAAAAAACTTACCTGCTGAGAACCAATCAGAAGCCCGCTTTCATGACACATATGGGATAATAGTTCTTACTTGAACTTTCAAAAACTCAGAAAAAGCAGCCAAAATCTGGCGTATTTTTCGTAATTTTCGTCTTTGCCTCAACATCTTTCCGTGATAGTACGATTTTTGTCAAATTTTATAACATATTATATAAATTCAACTGTCACTGTTTAAATATTTATGAATGTAAGAGATCTGTTAGTAAATTTAAATAAAGAATTTTACTGATAAAAAATTATATTTTTTAAAGGGGAGCGGCAACAAATTTTTTTATCGTCTCATTTGATAGAGACTCCAAAACAATATATAGAAGTCTATTACAGAATTTTTATATCTGCCTTATTTGGTGAGATATTTTGACTTGAAATCCTTAGTTGTCCGCCATCTTGGATATTTGTGGATATGCACGATACGTCACAACTGGGATCACGCGATTTTTTTTTCTTACGACACAATGGTTAATATGCTCTCATAACCGCATGTACGGCAAGTGTTTCGGATTTCAGCACGGACTGAGAAGATTTCAAACAAGATTTGATTGTTGGTAGGTATTTAGGAGGATTTTCGACAGGCTTATCCCTGTTGTGACGTCACCAAAACATTGTTAATGAGGTGAAAAATTAATCCAAGCTGGCGGACAGTTCGTTGATTTAGGTGAGAATATCTCCCGAAGTAAAACAGATACAAAAATTTTGCAATAGACTTCTATTTATTGTTTTAGAGTCTCTTTCAAATGAGACAATAAAATTTTTTGTTGCCATTTCCCTTTAACGAAATTCTTTAAAAGGGCCAGGTCTACCTGCAAAGTGAACACAAAGTCGGCTTCAATTTCCCCCTTGACTTATCGTTCCAGATCTATTATAGTTCAATGTGCGAAAGTCATCCGCCATTATGTGTTGGTTTGGTTTGGACGTTCGACGTTTAGCTGACGCCAATGAATTCCGTGGATTTTTTAAAATAAATGTCATGAAATCTGTAGGGAAACAAATCAAAATCATTAAAAAACAATAAAAATAAATCAAAAATACGGAAAAGACGACGAAAAAACGCGCCAACAGAAGGAAACAAGAACGGAAACGGACATAAAAGGTAGCCATATTCAGACTATCAGTAGCCGTAATGATTCCACATTTTATTTTCGAAGTTTAATTACGTTTCTTTGCTTTGTAAAAGCAAGACTGTAGTTTTATTGTAAGTGTAAAAATAATTTACAGGTGGAAAATACGACCGTAGCTATTTTAATCAAAAAGCATGGCTTGAAATGGTTTTTATTGCAAAACAAAGATTTAATAGTTTATAAATATTCATCAAAACGTTTTAATAATGTAGCGTAGTAAATTGTATTTCCTACCGTACCAAAGTTTACACTTCGCATGATGACATACGGACCCGAGACATTTAGAAAATTAAGTATTTTTCTATAATATAAATTTACATTTACAATATAGTAATATGTAAATTTTAAGGTTCCCGTTACAGAACAAGGAGCTGTTATAAAAATGGGAAAAAAGTGGTTAAGAGAGTAAGAAATGGTGGAAATGAATGGAGAGCAACAAAGCATAGTTTTATTTGCAGCAAGCATTTTGAAAAGGATGACTACATTAAACCCCCAACGGCTGATTCACTTGCATGCAAGCTTAGAAGGAATGCCATACCCTCATTATTAAAGATACAAGAACCATACAGGAATCCATATCTCAGAGGAAGCAAAAGAACGACTGCAAAAATGTGAGAACACACCAGTTTACACAGGGCAGAAACGAGCCTTGCAGCAATACACCACCTCACAGCCAGCAAAAGTACAAATAAACATGAATTATGAAAAAGTCTTTAGGCTGAAAAGTAATGATATACAGAAATATCGAAAAGGCAATTGAAGTCTAAAATTAAAAACTTACAACAGCAACTGCGTCGATGCAAATCAAAAATTGCTAACATGTCAGATCTGATCACCAGCTTACAGTAGAATTTGATTGTCAAAACCGAAATTGCTGACAGATTACATGCTTCGTTCGATAAGTTGCAACTATCCATTTTCAACAATGCCAAAAACAGCTCCACCATCTCTCCTTGTGGTCGACGATACAACGACGACATCAAAGAATTCTCACTAACATTATACTTCTACTCCCCAAAGGCATATGAATATGTGAGGTTGATCATACCATTGCCAAACCCATCCTTAATTCGTAAGTGGTCAAGCTCAGTAGATTGCAAGCCAGGTTTTCTACAGGAGGCTTTCCAGCCATTGCAAAGTGAGGCAGACAAAATACCATCCAAAAAAGATTGTTGTCTCATTATTGATGCCATGACAATAAGGAATCAAACATTGTGGGACCCAAGGAATGAAAAATACTCAGGTTTTGTTAATTATGGCCCAGTACCACCTGAAGATCCTGAAATCCTTGAATCTGAATCGTTAGTTTTCATATTGGTTGGAACAAGAACCCGGTGGAAGTGTCCAATTGGTTATTTTTTATCAGATAAGATGAATGCCAAAACCCAAGCACAGCTGGTTAGGTTGGCCTTGGAAAAAGCAGCAGATGCAGGATTAAGGGTATGGTCAATAACCGCTGATGGAACATGTGTCAATATCAGTACATTTACTCACTTAGGATGCATATTTAGTACAACATATGACTCTATGGTGACCACATTCAAACATCCATCACAGAATTACAATGTCTACATAATATTGGATCCATGCCACATGTTAAAACCTGCCAGAAATGCCCTCGCCAGCATGGGATCTTTTTATGATGAAGACGGGGGTGAAATTCAATGGAAGTTCTTTCATCTTCTTCACAGTCTTCAAGATGAACAAGGGTTGAAATTAGGGAACAATTAAATTCTCGGCACAACATCTAGAATATCAAAAATACAAGATGAATGTGCGTTTAGCTGCACAAACTCTTAGCTCATCAGTGGCAGATGCAATCCAATTTCTGGAGTTTACACAGTTACAGAGTTACCACAGTTTAAAAATAGTGGGCCAACAGCAAACATTACAAGAGTTATCGACTGAACATTTGACATTCTAAACTCAAGATGTCCTCAAGCTAAGGGATATAAGCAGGCTGTGCAAACCAAATTACAAAACACATGGGAAAATCACCTGAAATCAGCAGCAGGATATCTACTATCACTGGCTACAAAACAAATAGGAAAAAATAAAGAGCAAAAGCTTCTTTCTACTCACAAGAGAAAAACATTTATTATTGGTTTTGTTGCCACCATAAAATCAACAATCCAAATGGCAAATGAAATGTTTTCACTTCAAGAAAATCCTTTTCACTATCTTCTAACCTATAAGTTCTCGCAAGATCACTTAGAGTTGCTGTTTTCTTGTCTACGATCAAAGGGTGGTTGGAATAACAATCCCAACAGCATCCAGTTGAAATACACCCTCAGATAAATGCTTTTCAGGAATACAGTAAAAGCCTCGAAAAATTCTAACTGCATAGACTTTTCAGAAAGTTTTACCTCAGGAATAATTCCAATTTTCAACAACAGAAAACACAGATCTCCACTTGTCGACGAAACACCAGAAAATGATTCCGGCTTCACACCAGAAGAGCGAGCAGCTGCTTGTTGAACAGTTAGAGGAAAGCGGGCATTCAGAATTCATGAAAAACATTCTGTTTCACATCAGTGGATATATAGCAACCAAGTTGATGAGATTAATTTCCTGCACAGCTTGTGGAAGGTCTTTAATTTCAAGTACGTCAACTCAATCACTCGATCATGATTACTGTGGTATGAAAACCACACAACAGTCCGATGCTCCAAGAGCCTCGGCGTTCACACTGTTTATCAACAGAGGTGGTTTAACCATTCCCTCGCAATCAGTCTTCGCTGTTGTCAAGTATGCTGAACATATTTTTAAAGCGTTTGTCGTCAAGGATGGGAGACACATCAATTCAAGCGAGAAGCTACGCAGTAAAATGATCATGGAAGTCTGTCATCATTTTGTTGTCAATGAGTCATGCCATTCGAATATCTTTGGAGATCATGATCCCAGAATGAACGAAGTTGGCTTCGATAAAGATCACAGGATGAAATTGATCAAGTATACTGCCGACAAGTACTTCACACTCCGACTGTTCACGTACGGCAAGCGTTATTGTCAAACTGTAGTTGTTGAAAATGGAAAACAAAGTGACAGATTTCACTTAACTAAATTGTTTCAAAACCAGTAAAATATAATAAATATTTGCACTTATCTTTGTGTGTTTTACTGTTTTTATATGGCGTTCTTAATATTTAACCGACACGGCGTTTTTATATTCCGTTTAAAATAACATTGATGGTTCTCATTTTTACAATCTTTCAACTCCGTCCCATTTCTTATAAGCTGAAGACTTTTCTAAATTCATACACTATCCAAAACACGGAAGAAAAGGGCAGCAAAATTGTACTATTTTACATCGAACACATTTTGCCAGTTTCGATCATCTCCAGCACGCTCCCTTCCCGTTTCCAGGGGAATTGAAAACCCATTTGGGCAAATTGGCTTAAACCAATCATAGTGCTTAACTTTAGCAGTTAGCGTTCCAGTTTTATTCACTTCAATGGCTCAAACATGCAATACATAGTTACAAATAACAGCTCAAATCAACACAGCCCAGCACAACAACCGCAGACTAAAGTAGCCAAAGCAAGATTATACTTAACTAAATTCAGAGGTGACGTTAAAAAGTGGAGTGCATTTTCGGAATCGTTCGTAAAAACGAAGAAATGTCGCCCATAGATAAGTTTAACTACGTGAATTCACTGCTCGAGGTTGGAGCAGCTAAAGCAATTCAAGGCTTACCATTAACAAATGTCAACTATAACGTTGCCATTGACACATTAAGAGAGAGATTTGGCAAGCTCCAGACCATAATTGCTACAAATATGGACGATTTATTGAAATTACCAACTTTAAGTCCAACTTGTCGTGTCAATTAGAAACTTCGGTCGCTTGTGGATCAATTAACTATTCATTTACGAGGTCTTGAGACACTAGGAGTTAATGCCCAGCAATATGTTAGTTTGTTTACACCCATTGTAATGTCAAAATTACCTTCTGATATTCGATTAACTGTTGCTAGGAAAAGTAATGGTACGGTGTGGGCACTAAAGGAAATCATTGAAATACTTAAGGCTGAAGTAGATGCCGTGAGGTTACTGAATTATTGGAAACAAATGAGCACAATCATGATAACGGAAAGTATGGTGGCAAAACCCGGCCATTTGGGGGTAAGGATATTGCGATTTTTCAGTCTATTTGCAATTTGAGGAAATTACAAGAGCGGACATCCAATGCCAATGAGAAATCTACCCAACAGCAATTGCCAGCGAATGATTGTCCTGTCGAAACAGAGGTGAGAATGCAGATGCGCTTTCTGTTGCCAATTTGGTATCAAGATCTGCAATGGTCTTGCAAACTGCCACAATTTAAGCACGTTTGGTGATAGAATGCACCACAAGCAAAGATATGTTGTAGAATTTGAATTATTCAAGTCCGACGGTGAACCTGTGTGTGTTTCTGCGTTAACATTGCCCACAAGTTGTAGAGTTCTATCTTCATTAATTGACCTTACTCCGTATGACGAATTTGCATCACTAAATCTGGCAAGTGATTCAAGTCTCGATGACAAACCAATTGACATACTCATTGGTTCGCGAAACGGAAGACCTTGTCGCTATTGAAAGCAAATTTGGAATTTTGTCAGGATCTGTTGAAAGCTCATATGGGAATGTTATCAACGAAAGTGATAATTCTATGCCTAATTTCATCATAGAGCGAGGGGTTGCTGGCTGCGATCAAGTCGACGACCTAAAATTAAATTGCGAAGAAAAGCGATTGAAAGCGATATGCTGTTAATCTCCCTGGAAATCGAATGCTAAATCCTTGACTGATCATTACAACTTGTCCGAAAAAAGCTTAACTATTTACAACAGAGTTTCAAGAAAGATAAGGATTTAATGGAAAAGTACAGTGCCATCATCAGAGAACAGCTCGAGTACGGAATCACTGAAACTGTTTTGAGTGAGTCCACTACATGCCGTAATCATGCCCTACCAAGAGAAGATAAGTCGACAAAGAAAGTTCTTGTAGTGTGTAATGAATGTTAATTAATGTAAATTTAATGATTGAGCCTAAGTATAATGCTCAGCAGCTGTACACATAAAGTTACTTCGCCGCCATGTTGTTGTTTCAGAAACAGCATGAATTTTATTTTGATTAAAGCCGATTTTGAAGGCATTTCTTTTCTGTTTATATAACAATTTGATCAACATAAAAAACTATGGATAAAGTACTACGGCCTGAACGCTTAGAAACAGATCCTAACAGCAGTACGGCCGCTAACGAATGGTTTCATTGGAGACGAACATTCGAAAATTTTTTGATAGTATTGCCTGAGGAAGGACTCGATAAGATAGTCAGAGTATTAACTAATTTTGTGTCGCCTTTGGTTTACCAGTATATCGAGGAAAGTGGAAACTACGATACAGCAATTGAGACATTAGAAACTATATCGGTGAAACCTAAAAATGAAATTTATGCTCGCCACTTACTCGCGACAAGACGTCAACAGGCAGGAGAATCTCTTGATGAATATCTTCAAGCCTTAAAGACCCTTAGCAAAGATTGTAGCTTTAAAAATGTTACAGCAGCTCAGTACCGCGATGAAAGCATTCGAGATGCTTTTATAACGGGACTTTTATCTAATTCAATTCGTCAGCGATTACTTGAGAATAAAACGCTATACTTAAAGACAATGTTCGACCAAGCTCGTTCACTTGAATCAGCGATGAAAAGTTCTGAATCCTACACAGGGTCTCAACCGAGTTTTAACTCAGCAGTTCCTGATTCACCATCAGCGTCCGTGTTACTTCAGTCAGAAAATTTGGATCCGACCTCTTTAGCCGCTTTGCCCAACGAGGGTACTGCATCTTGTTTCTTTTGTGGAAACAGTAGGCATGCTCGCTCAAAATGCCCGGCTCGAGATGCCATTTATATGAAATGCCATAAGAAAGGGCATTTTGCAAAAGTCTGTCGTGGAAGACCAGCCAACAAATCTACCACATCAGCAGCGTTTTGGTCTCCAACGTTGGCTACTGTTTCGCCAAGAAATCCTGTGTCTTTAGCGATTACAAGTCAAAGCACTGTTCGATAGTGGCAGCAGTGAAAGTTTCATTCATCCTAATTTGATCGAAATGGCTTCCCTTTCTATTCAGCCTTTTTCAGGAACTATATCTATGGCTACATCTTCTCTTGTTACCAACATCACTGGATACTGTCAAGCAAACCTTGAGTATCAAGGACGTACCTATGAAAATCTTCGCTTGACTGTTTTACCAGACTTGTGTGCGGATCTTATATTGGGCCTTGATTTTCAATCAAGGCATAAGAATGTGGTGTTTAACTATGGTGGTCCTGAACCTCCCTTGTCTGTTTGTGGATTCAGCACTTTAAATATATCTCCTCCTGAACCTTTCGCTAATTTATCAGCTGATTGTCATCCAATTGCTACTAAATTACGACGATATAGCCGGGACGATTTAGACTTTATTGATAAAGAAGTACAGAGACTTTTGAAAGAAGGCATTATAGAGCCAAGTAAATCTCCATGACGCGCACAAGTTGTGGTTACTAAAGATGAAAATCATCGGAAGAGAATGGTAATCGATTATTCACAAACCATCAACAAGTTTACTCTCCTCGACGCTTTCCCTTTGCCAAGAATAGATGATTTGGTAAACGAAATGACCCAGTATCGTGTCTTTTAGTGCCGTCGATTCACGCAGCGCTTATCATCAAGTACCGTTGAAGGACGAAGACAAACCATATACAGCATTTGAAGCAAGTGGCTGCCTCTATCAGTTTACTCGTCTTCCGTTTGGCGTTACTAATGGTGTTGCCTGTTTTCAGAGGGAGATGGTTAAGTTTGTTCAAGAAGAGAATCTCAAAGGAACTTTTCCTTATCTTGATAATATTATTATCTGTGGGAAAGACCAGGAAGATCACGATGCGAATTTAAAAGAGTTTTTAGAAGCTGCTAATCGCAAAAACATCACGTACAATGAAGAGAAGAGTGTTTTCTCGACAACATGTCTTTCTATTCTTGGATATAGAATAGAAGGTGGGGAGATTCGGCCGGATCCAGAGCGCCTACGACCGTTACACGAGTTGCCTGTTCCACACGATGTGAAGTCTATGAATAGATGCTTGGGATTGTTTTCCTATTATTCCAAATGGATTCCAGCATTCTCCGACAGAGTTAAGCCCCTTTCGGGTTGTAAATCATTTCCATTATCACAGGAAGCAGTTGAAGCCTTTGAAAGCCTTAAAATCTTGATCGAGAAGGCGGTGGTGACTGCAATTGATGAAAATGTTCCCTTCGAAGTCGAGACTGATGCCTCAGAAGTGGCAATAGCAGCTACTCTTAACCAAAATGGAAGACCTGTAGTCTTTTTCTCAAGAACCCTCCAAGGATGTGAGCTGAAACATGCTGCTGTGGAAAAAGAAGCGCAAGCAATAATCGAGGCTATTCGTCACTGGAGACATTTCTTGACGGGCAGATACTTTACCCTTAAAACTGACCAAAAATCCGTGTCTTACATGTTTGATGCTCAACACAAAGGGAAGATTAAGAATGACAAGATCTTACGCTGGAAACTTGAGCTTGCTTGCTATAGTTTTGATATCGTTTATCGACCAGGAAAGTCCAAAATCCCACCTGACACGCTGGTTCGTGCTACTTGTGCTACTGAATCTGGATCACTTTACAGCATCCACCAATCTCTTTGCCATCCTGGAGTCACAAGGTTGTACCATTTCGTTCGTTCAAAGAATCTTCCTTATTCTCTTGAAGAAGTTAAAAGAGTTGTTGGCACTTGTAAGATATACTGCGAATGTAAGCCTCAGTTCCATCGCCCCGAAAAGGTTAATCTCATAAAAGCTACGAAGCCCTTCGAGAGGTTGAATATTGATTTCAAAGGTCCGTTGCCTTCCCAAGATCGTAATCGGTATTTCCTGCAGGTTGTTGATGAATTCTCAAGATTGCCATTTGCATTCCCTTGTCCTGACATGACAGCATCTACTGTTATAAAGTGCCTTACCACGCTCTTCTCGCTGTTTGGTATGCCAGCTTATGTTCACTCAGATCGAGATTCATCATTTATGAGCGAAGAACTGCGAGTGTTCTTAATCGAAAAAGGTGTTGCTACGAGTCGTACTACGGGCTATAATCCTGAAGGGAATGGTCAAGGGGAACGGTGCAATGGCATAATTTGGTTGGCAATCTCTACATGTCTTAAGTCAAGAAATTTACCAGTGAAAAATTGGCAAGATGTCCTACCAGACGTTCTCCATTCTGTTCGCTCTCTCTTGTGTACGGCCACGAATGAGACATCTCATGAACGTTTCTTTAGTTTTCCAAGGCGATCCTCTGTTGGAAGTTCTGTACCTTCATGGCTTCTTAAACGTGGTCCTGTTCTTATCAAGCGTCAAGTTCGATCAAGTAAGACCGATGCCTTGGTCGACGAAGTAGAACTATTGCAAGCAAATCCTCATTTTGCGTATGTGCGTTTTCCAGATGGTCGGGAAACTACAGTATCTACAAAGCAACTCGCGCCTCCAGGACAAGAACAAGTCTGTCAGCAAAGTTTAGAGTCTAATGAAGCTGTAAACCCTGCACCGATTCCCGGCGTGACACTTGAACATCCGGAAACTACTGCTGTTGAATTGCGATCTTTGGATATCTCAAATGAAAGAGAGCTGGATACGAATTCCCCGCTTGAATCGCCTGCGACTGAGAGTACAAGAATGAACCAAAGCCCTTTAAACTTGCCACCTTTAAGATGGTCAAAGCGTGTACGTCATCCTGTAGGCAGACTGAATCTTTAAATGACGAATTTGCGAATTGTATCATTTGTTATTAAATGTATTATTAGTGCATGTATAAATTAAGGACGGTGATTTAAGACGTGGATGATGATTTAAGAGAAGGATGTTAAGAATTGAGGGCGAGGAGAATGTAATGAATGTTGATCAATGTAAATTTAATGATTGAGCCTAAGTATAATGCTCAGCAGCTGTACACATAAAGTTACTTCGCCGCCATGTTGTTGTTTCAGAAACAGCATGAATTTTGACCAATTTTATGTTGATTAAAGCCGATTTTGAAGGCATTTCTTTTCTGTTTATATAACATAGTGTTTAATGGTTCTGCTAAGTCATCCCAAGAAGAGTTAACGAATTACGAATGCCTTGAACGAGGACCATGCCAAACAAATTACGATCACTGTTTGACATTCTGGTGCGTTTTAGATCCCATCCCTATGCTCTTGTTGCGACATCGAGAAGGCTTTCCACACGATTTAAATAAAGGAAGAAGATCGGGATGCCTCACGTTTCCTTACGTTAAAGATTGTCGATCGTAGTGTATCGTTTCTACCGTTTTGTGTTTGAACTGAACTCACTGAAGCCCAGTTCAGCTATTCTTGGTGCCAATATTAATCAATTGTCGGGTAAATACAACAAAGATTCCTCGAAAAATCCTTCGAAGAGAAATCAACAAGGCGAATTTGTTGACCGGAAGTGAAACAGCAGAAATTCACGAGACCGAAATAATGCACCCAGAGAAAATCGCAAGTGTCGGAACTGTGGCAAGAGGTATCCACCTCCGGGAGGAAAAACTTCCTGTCCTGCTTATAGAAAAATTTGTCGTGGGTGTGGGAAGCAGAACCACTTTGAAGCTGTATGTACAGCCAAAAACCCCAACAAGAGAATTGATCCCAAGAATCGAAAACGTGATGTTCAAAACCTGGTTGATGAACAATCCAGTTCAGAAGAATTAGATGATATTGCTTAAACATTTTATGTCAATAGCGCTAGTAAAGAGCAAACCCAGCCTCTGTTCAAAGTCGTCGTTCATGACACTCCAATGACAATTATGGTCGACTCTGGTGCAAGTGCAAATGTTTTGGATGAGATAGAATATCAAGCGCTGCCCCCCCCCCTGCTTCAGCAAACAAAAGTGAATATTCACCCGTACAAATCAAGCGATCTCTCAAGTCAACACGCATCAAAGAGAAAATCTACATGGCCCAAAGCTCTGGTACTTCCTTACTCAGTTGGAAAACGTCACAGGAACTCGGATCTTATGAAAGCAGTGCATAACGTCGAGGAAGATATCTCTGCAAGTTAGTCGAGGACTATGATGAGCTGTTCCATGGTCTAGGAAAGTTAAAAGGATACCAAGAAAAGCCATATCGATGAAGGTTTTTCAGCCAGTCGCCCAGCCTCACCGAAGAGGACCCTTCTACGTATGTCAGAGGATCGTGCAAAGCATGGTTGTTTTGAAACAGTAATTAACGCTAGTTGAAAGTCAACGTTAACAGCAAATCGTCAGCAACTAGTGCAAAGTCAACATTAACAGCAAATCGTCAGCAACTAGTAGATTCCGCGTAGAAGAGAAGCCCTGAAGAAGTTTAACAGGAAATGTGTGATATATAGTGGAAGACCGTTTCCGCATTCTCTTCCACCAAGTTTGCCAGAATGTCAAGTTGATGATGGACTATATATGCAGGTCCATTGTAAGTTCGAAAAAGAAATTTATCAAATAAGGGAATAGTGCCCTTCCACTATATAGTGTTATCGGACTTTCTGTGAAGTTTGTTGAAGATTCATCGCAGGAAAGTTATGTATTTTCGTCACTGTATGCTGCCCGAGTCAAGGGATGCTCTTTGAGTCGCTCAAGAAACTTGGTTTGTATGTTGCTCATATTGAGTGGTGATGTGGAGATATGCTTGGGTCCAGAATCGATATCAAGAGAAGAATTTATACATTTTCTATCGAGAAGAGGCTTAAAGATGGTACATCAAAATATACAAGGTTTGCGTAAGAACTTTGATTTAATTCAGGAATTTATAACAACACACAAAGATATTGATATCTTTAGTGTGTCCGAAACTCCATTTGAATGATAATGATCCAAACGATTCTATGTTTGAACTACCGGGATATATGTTTTATCAAAGAAATCGAACGAACGGTCCTGGCGGAGGAGTTGGGATATATGTTAAAGAAAGTTTGAAGCTAAAAAGACGGGCGGATTTAGAACATGCTAATCTCGAGGGTTTATGGCTAGAGATTCTTGTCAAAAACTCGAAATCGTTTCTGTTTGGCTGTTTTTACCGGCCCCCAGAGACTTCAAAGTATCTGCCTAAAGAATATAATGCTTTTGTATCTGAAAACCTGCGGTCCATTGATATGGAACAAAAGGAAGTTATTCTAATGGACGATTTTAATGTAAATTACAAGGATAAATCAACAAAGGGGGAATTTAAATCTATATTCCGTCTGCAAGGATATAAACAAGTTATTAAATCGCCTACTCGAATAACAAAGGATAGCTCCTCGCTGATTGATCTGATTTTCTCAAACAAACCCTCAAATTTGTCGTCCACTGCAGTTGTATCTGCTTCGTTAAGCGACCATGATCTAATCGGCTGCATCCGGAAAATAAACTGTCACAAACATTCATCACGTACAATAAAATGCAGGGACTATAGAAATTATGATTCATATAAGCTAGTAAACGATGCTTATAATATAGATTGGAATCCCATATATAACAATAACTTTGATGTCAATGCTGCTGTTAATTATTTTACTGGCCAACTAAAGGAGTTATTTGACGAGCATGCACCGATTATTGAAAAACGTGTCCGGGAAGGAGGAATTAAACAAACGTGATAAGCTTTTACGTAAAGCTCGACAACCGATCCGAACGTTGTATCCCAATAAAATTACTGGTCACAACGTTTGATAATTCCAATGGTTACTGGAATTGTCATTTCATGCATATAAAATGAACCCTGACCCAAACCCCAACCCTGACCCTAACCCTAACAATCCCAATAATTTATTGGAGACAATAATTTTATTGGGATACAACGTTCGGATCGGGTGAGCTCAAAAATCTAATGAGAAAATCTGGTGGAAGCAATATAAAAACCAAACAAATCGATGTAACAACAAAATTAGAGCAGCCAAAACCCTCTATTATCAACGAATTTTAAGTGATGCCCATCAAAACCCTAGAAATTTCTAGAACGCAATTAAAGCAGTATAACCAATTGAAAAGAAAGTGTTTCGAGCTACAATAAGTAATATTTCTGAGAAAGTGGAAAAATTTGCTGATTATTTTGTCAATGTCGCTATGGAGCTAAAATTAGCCGCGATTCCTACGATGAATTTCGTTTGGCGTTATAACCTTACACAACCGTTACGTACGCACGAACTGTTTAATCTTTCTCCTGCTACTTCTACTTTTGTTCATAAAGAGCTCCCAAATCTAAAGAGAAACAAATCTTGTGGTGCTGATGAACTTCCTCCTAATATGCCGAAGGACTGTGCTCCTGCGATTATTTAACCTCTAATACATATTATTAAAGTGCCTATATCACTCAGGGGATCTTTACGGATTTGGAAAGAGCCCAAAAAGTTAGTTAATAAGTTCTTCAACCTTTTTTGATGTAGTTCAATCGTTTCCGAGATATGGGGCGCCAAACATGGCATTTTTGGCGTTTTTGAAAAAAATTTCCGTGGTGCTTGGGGGACTGGGACTCAGGAACACGAACGTAAACAAACACTATAGATTATATTACATTTCACCACTATAACTTACTAAAACGAGAATTTCTGTATGAAAAATAAGTTTATTTAGCTCAAACTCGTTTTCCAGTGCTGACAAAAGTTCCTGCGATTGCGCTGAATATAAAATCGAGTTTGAAACGTACAAAACGACTTCAAAATCAAATCTGAAAGTGAGTCTCTTAGTGTTGTCGAGAATTGGTCGAGCATGAAAAAGTTGGCATTTGGAGCTTAGACTGACGAAGTATGGTTGAACAATACGTTAAAAAGCTAGAAGAATAAAACAGGGATGTAAAGAAGTTATTTTTTTTTGATGAAATCGGCATAATTGTGTTAGTTCTTGGTAAGTGAAACGAATATTTTCTATTTGTAAATATCGTGTGACCTTCACATTACATTATGTGTGTATTTTAGATTCACGTTTTGTAGGTTTATATAAAAAACAATAAAATTTGATAGAGACATAATATGCAGGATTTGATACTGTTTGTATAGTCTAAATTGAAAACCTGTGTTGGACAAACATATGGTTACATGTAAGTTGGTTGAAAGGAGTTGTAATTTTCGTTTCGAGGTCTTAACTTAATGGTTTTTATAAACTTTGGACATATTTTTGTGAGGGACAAGTTACCACACTAGATAATTACTATCAAATTCCTGTTTATTATAGAAATGCAATAGTGCAACAGGTTAATGCACCTTGCCAAGGCAAAAAGCCTTTGTGAACTGCAACAGATCACGGTTTGTCTCATGGAGGCAAGTAACACATCAAAGCACAGACTGTAGGTTATTATAGTTATAGTCTTATCTATAATCTGTGATCTAAGTGTATGGTGGAATTCTTTGTAATTTTAGGTGCTTATACCATTGGCATACATGTGATTTACCAGATCAGTCCATGGTTGTAAAAAAGGCAACATAATACCACTGTGCTCTTCTGTTTACCATGGTACCTGTATCTGCAGCTTTTAAAAGGACAGATGATGACTTCAAAGGATATGAATATTTGGAGGAGAATATAATTTTAATTAATGCATGTTTTATATATTGTCATTAGTTACTTGGATTTCTGTGTCTCTTTATCAAAATAGCTGGCATCAATTCAGACAATCTCCCCTTTATTATTAAAATTATCAGGTGTTAGGGGTCGATTACATGATCTGGTCTAGCTCGCTTTACTGGGCTAGCCCAACTAAGCGAGACAACTTTGGTATTGCAATTATATGGACTCATTTTATGTCCACATAAAAACTGTGTGGGTGCTATTTTTAGGTATTTTTCAGCCCAGTTTGCTAGAATGAAACAATTACATGGAAAGTTTCATCCTGGGAAAGTTTCATCCCGGGAAACCGGGCTAGCCTGATTACGACAAACGAGACATCAGAAAAGCAGGCTAACCTGGCTGCCATGTAATCAAAATTCCAAATATATATATAAGACTATTGCAGTAAGCGGGCTGGCCCACCAGAACAGGTTAGCCTGGTAGCGATGGCCAGCCCAGCCCATGTAATTGGCCCCTTAGACTGAGGTGTTAGACAGTATATTTGGACAGTATATAGCATATTTGGTGGCAGCACTTCCCTTGACAGGCAAAATCGCCTGGCATTAGATAGAGCAAAAAGTTACAGAAGACATGGCCACATGTTTTGAAAATAATATTTATGTACACCAGTGTTAAAACAATCTTTATTTTTTGTCAGTTACACTTAATGCATTTGTAATACTAGTTAATACATATAAAATAACAAACAAAGATTGCCAATGTCTATCAGAACACTAGAATAACATAGTTAACATGATTTTGTGACCCTTGATTGGTATTTTTCCAGCAAGTACATTAACCTATTCTTTCAGTATCCTCAGGATAAGGCAAAGCAAATTGACCAAGCAAGGACTAAAATGTAAAAAAACCCCATCTGAATTAGATTCAACTTATAATGAGGTCTAGTAATAAGAATAGAATAATAATTAGGTCAATTTTTTCTAATGTTAGTCTGAGTGTGTATCCACACCAAACGAGCAAAAAAATTTGTCTGATCATGGTGAGAATTGAACCCCCAACCTTTGATATACTAGTCCAATGGCATGCCAACTAGCTATGAGGTCAAGTTGGTGCAAGTAGGTGATATTTCAGAACAGAGCCCATCACTTACTCTAATCTTACAAAAGGGGAAATTCATACTACTGTGTGTAGGAAAAATGTTTCATTTAAAAACTACTTGATCAACAAGAACAGCTTTTAACAAAAATATTCATTCTGTTAACAAGGTCAGCTTGGTCAATTGGGCTGGCAACTAAAAGTTGCTTACTGGTGCCCCAATTTTTGTTTGATAGAGAGATTGCTGCTAAACAAGCTGGCTCAGTTAGAATGAAAGTTACAAACTTTTTATGAAGGAAATTATCAAATTCTGCCTGGTAAACAGGACCAGCCCTGCATGCAAACCAGGCTCTCACAAACAGCCACTAAATCGGGTGAATGCTGGCTTCGATCCTTGCAGACGTCATCATGACTCCAATCTGCACAAGTTTAGGTTGTTTGGCAAGGTTTGGACAGTTGGGCCTTTGCCATTAGTGGCAAACATTGACTATAAATTTAACCCAAGTGTCTATTGCAGCAATGAGTTAGTACAATCATTGGATCATGAAATGTATTGTGATTTTCAACAGTCTAACATAGAATCTTTCATAATTTATATATCTCAACAGTTAAACCTGCAAAACATTATCACTTAAAGACACATCAAAATCTATTCTTTTAATCCCAAAATATGGTATAAATTATAAACACAGTATGGCCGTCACATTTACATATACTAGGAAATACTTCATTCACCTACCAAGAACACGATATAATGTCCGTTTCATCTAAAAATTAATTTCTTTGTTATATTCTTCAAGCTTCCAAACGTATTCGTTGACCCATACTTGTCAATGTATGCTCTAAAACATGCCAACCTTCTCATTTAGCTAGACGACATTTGGAAAGGCTCCATCCACGAGGATGGCTGGATGGGAAGGCTCTGACACTTTCAAATGGATTTTGAAGTCATTTTGTACGTTTCATCCTCGATTTTACATTTAGCTCAATCGCAGGAACTTTTTTCAGCACTGAAGAACGTTTTTGAGCTAAATAAACTTATTTTTCATGCAAAAATTCTCATTTTAGTAAGTTATAGTGGTGAAATGTAATATAATCTATAGTGTTTGTTTATGTTCGTGTTCCTGAGTCCCAGTCCCCCAAGCCCACGGAAATTTTTTGAAAAAGCCATGTTTGGCGCCCCATATCTCGGAAACTATTGAACTAAATCAAAAAAGGTTAAAGAACTTATTAACTAACTTTTTGTGCTCTTTCCAAATCCGTAAAGATCCCCTGAGTGATATAGGCACTTTAACCTGTCAATCCAAACTAGTATGTACTGTCCCGTCTGCTTGGAAACTAGCAAAAATATTTCCTGTCTTCAAGACGGGTGACCGTGAAACAATTGAAAACTACAGACCGATTTCAATTTTACCAGTGTTGTCCAAAATCCTTGAGAAAGCAGTATACAGTCAATTTTAGTCGTTTCCTAAAGAAAATAAATTATTACGCGACTGTCAGTTTGGGTTCAGGAAAAAGCGATCAACAAAACTTGCAACGACTTTGTTTTGTGACCAGATCCGAAATCATATGGATAAAGGAAGAATGGTGGGTTGTGTTTATTTAGATTTGTCGAAGACGTTTGACACCATAAGTCACAGTATTCTTCTTGATAAATTATCTCTCTATGGTGTTCAGGGATCTGAACTCGCCTGGTTTACTGATTATATTTTCAGTACAACCCAGCTGGTGGAAATGTTCAATATTCGATCTAGTGTTAGAAGTATAAATACTGGTGTGTCACAAGGGTCTATTTTGGGCCCGCTGATGTTCGTTATTTATTTCAACGACCTACAAGATCATATTATACATGGTGATATAATTCAGTACGCTGACGATACAGTCAAATTTTTCACTGATAATAAGTTGGAGACAATTCAGAAGGCGCTGAACGAAGATATGGAACAAATTGGTGATTACTGTAGAAAGAATGAGCTGCTTTTGAATTTAAAAAAGGGTAAAACTGAAGTAATGTTATTCGGAACAGCACAACGACTTAGACAACAGAAGGAAAACCTAGAGATTGTTTATAACAATACAGTTATAAACTTTGTTACAGAATATTTATACCTTGGAAATATTCCGGATAACCATTTGACTCTGGCTAAAAACATTAATCGTTCGTTTAAAAGAGCTAGTAATCGTCTGCGCCTGTTGCAATATGTTCGTCGAAACCTTACGGGAAAATCAGCCGAGTTAATTTACAAATCGATGATTCTTCCTATCCCAACGCATAGTAGTGCAATTAAAACGTCCATCAATGACTCGCAGAATGCTAAATATGAATCGCTGGAAAGGCGTGCCTCAAAGGTTATTGGATCGAACACTATTCCAAAGACTAGAGTGGTCATTGAGTCGCAGATTTGCTCACTCGTGCAACATTGCCTTCATAAAAACTTGGGTCATGAGACATTTGACTCCTATTTTGAAGTCATGAAACATTCAAAGCACACGAGAAATAACAATTTTTCTCTTAGGCTCCCAGCAGTTAAGCTAGAAGTAGCTAAACAGGGCTTCTCTTATTGAGAAGCAAAGCTTTTTAATAGTCTTTCGTTAGAAAAACGAAAAATTCTTGTATAGTCTATGAAATTTTTACTTAATTGTATGCTTTGACGACATCCTAATTGTTGTTTCGATATATATCTAGAACTAATTCTTAGTCTATAGTTTCTTCATTCTCCCATTTTATTATTTATGTCTATATGTATTTATATAAGTTTTATTAACGTGCTAGATCGAGGACACATATTGATAGCAGTATTTCTTTATACTGAAATGTATATCCTCTGAAAATATTCAACAACAACAACAGCAACAGCAACAGCAACAGCAACAGCAATAACAATAACAATAATAATAATAATAATAATAATGGAAACTTTATTTATTGATTATTAGATGATATACAACTACAATGATAAACCTCGCTTTAGAGGTAGCTTATCAATGTCTACATGAATTGACGACATATTACAATATATAATTTCAACAATTATTTTAAAATGATTATATTGTCATTAGTTTTGGGTAATCCCACTCCTTGTTCGTGTACAAAATATATAATACGATGTTCGTATACACATATTCACTATTTTCTTTTTTATATATTTACTATACTGAGCATCAAGTTTTAGACTTCTCAGCATTTCGTCAAAATTTTCCGCTGATCGACTGAAAACTCCAAGTGTACTCAAGGACAAGTTAATAAACTTGACTTTATCATAATTTGTTTTCTGCTCTTCAATTAAATCAAGGTACTTTTGGCGTTTGCGATTGGCGTTGACTTGTAGATTGGATTCAAATCCGACAGTGAGCTCGAGAATGTATAGGCATTCGTTCTCAATCGCTAGAAGTAGGTCAGGTCGTAAATTGTCACCGGTGAGAACAGATGGGTTCACAAAGCCAGGTATGTCAACGTAAAGTCTGGAATTTTGCACAGCAGTAAGAGTGGAAGCGAGGAAATTTAAAACAGAATCGTGTCGCCATGTAAACCGGCCTTCATTTAAATATGTCTCACATCCAGCAACGATATGAAGCAGCGTTTTGGGTGAGGAGCAAAAAGTGCAATCAGATGTCGATGATAGTCCCCATTTTGATAGGTTTTTTCTTGTCGGAAGTGTGTTATTGATATACCGGATAGTGAAGTTAAAGGACATTGGCAATAGATTTTTTTATTCTTTATATCTATTACACATACGTACGGAATACTTAATTACGTATTTTGACTTGTCCATCGCGTTTAGTTGCTTAGAAATATCGTAAAACTTTCTACCTTCGTCAGCCATCTTGAAAAAAACCGGGTATGCTAATTTATGCGGAAATAAATTTGTGACGTCAGGTGCAGGGGAACGAAATAATATCAATATACGATAGTATTAGAACAAATACATTCTAAGACGATTTTGATCCAAAAAATACAGATGAACTCCAATTTTTTTTGTATAACTGCGTAAATATTTAGTGCCACAACTGTACTATGTGTTTCATCTGTGTTTCTAAAATAAATGTGTTGATGTGATGTGTTGTTGGAAAATGTGCCACCAAAAATGCAGTTGTAGGGGTGAAGATTTAATGTGTGACACAAAATGCAATTGTAAAGTTGAGAAGTGTAAAAATCGTGAGTGAGGCAGATTTATATGATGAACAACTTTATAAACTAACATTTTAGAAATTAATTTGGGGATTGTATGCACATTAAAGCTGATTTAGTACATGGAACATCTTCGACATAAAAACATTTCAACGCTGTCAACAGCAAACGAGTTAATTAATTAATATCTCATGGTTGAAATGCTTCATATGGTAGCACAAAGTTGGCCAAATTTCAAAAATTTGGAAAGCCTACACTCAACTGTCTTATACAGTAAAAATACAAAAAAAAGCTTACCGTTTCCATTTTTTGGCATATTTAAAATGAGTATAAAGGCCGTCATGCGACGCGAATCGTTCTCTGATTCTTGTGTAAACACATGCAGGAAGTGGCCTTCGGTTCCTTTTACCCAAAATCTGAAATACCCAACGCGAACAGTCTATAAAGTTTGTGCATTTTGTCCAAATCTTCGTCATTCAAGGGCCAGTTATCCTCAAGATAGCGACAAACGTCTATTTTTAATACCGCTTCTGACAGCATGTTCGGCTCAAAATCTGCATGTGTTCATTGTGTTGTCAACACTTGCCCCCTTGTGCTTCGGCTTCCTTCAACAATGCGTCATACTCATCATATTCTAACGCTTTCTCGTAACAACAAAACGATTCTATAGCCTTTGGTTTCAATGTGCAATGCCCACATTTACACCAGCTCAGGCTTTCAAGGCGCCAAGCATTTTTTGCCTCAAACACATGGTCGATTTCCTCGTCAGACGATTCGGCACCCTCTTCTTCCGAGTCGCTCTCCTCACCGCTATTGCTTGTTTGTAAGCTTGGTTCAGGTTCAAATTGATAGGGTAATACCTGAACTACTTGATTCTTGTGGTATTTTCCATTCGAATAATCGAAAAGCACAAAATTCTTCACTAGAAGTACGAAATCCCGAAATGCGCCTAATAAAGTATATTTGTTTAATTTGCTCTCCCCTGCACCTGACGTCACACGGGTCATGTGACCCAAAAGATAATTTTTTTTAAAATCGATCCAAGATGGCGGACGAACTAAATATTTAGGGTGAGATATCTCGAGAACGAAACAATTTGGCTGAAAGATAATAGCATATTCGTAATCAGGGGGTCCAATTCTACTAATATCGGAAATAAAAAAATTTATTGCCAATGTCCTTTAAAGATGTTTTTCGGAAGTTTGCTTTGAACGGATGACCATAAGGAGTTGAATGTGGATGTGGAATTATTAAGGATACTGGAAAAGAAAGAACCTTGCGAAATTAGTTGGTTTTGGAGTCTCTCTTCATTCTCTTTTCTAACCGCCTTAAGAACATCTTTTGTGTCGTTGTAAATGTCATACTGTATGTTCTTGTTGGTGCTCGTGACCGCCCATAAATTGTTTATATCTACGTTCGGTGAAGATCTTAGAGCTACCCGAGAAACAGTTTGACATTGGATAAATTTTGTCGAAGGGAGAATAATATTCCGGCCAAATTTATTTTGTGGAAGTAACACGTTGCTAAGGGTTGCAGAGACAGGAAGTTCTAGCCATTTTCGGAAATATTTGGACGCAATACCGTCTAACGTTTCGCGGATCCATGTCTTAGATGTATCAGAAACAGTAAAATTCCAGGATATTTTTGACAGCAAATAACGACTGTATAAAAGAATTTTGTTTTTCGGGTGCAAGGGTAACTCATCAATTTTGTTCATGATGTCATTAAGCACTTTAAATAATTCTGACTTGTGTTCCTCGTCAGACATATTGTAATCAAAATAGCGACCTAAGTAACGGAAGGATTTGCCCATTTCGATTCTGGGTACAAGATGGTTATTCACGAAAGCTTGGGCAAATATTGGATGGATTTCGTTAATTGTTTTTTAATGCCAAATGTTGAACATTTGTCAACGCGTATAATCATATTAGCCCATTGACACCAGATTGTAAAACGATTAAGACCCCGTTTACACGATACCGACAGAGTTTGAAAACGGTATGAAATTCTTACGTTTAGGGGTTGCGTTCACACGATGCCGGTATGAAATTGTGTGAAACCGTAATGCTAACCGTAAGAGTTTGAAAACGGTATACGTACCGTAAGACTTTGAAAACGGAACGAAATTCAACCGTCAGACTACCGTGTGAACGCTTAACCGTACGAGTTTTATTACGGTTGTGCAAAACATTTTAGCGTGCGAATTTCAATAATGAAATGAACAAAAGTTGTAACAAGTATAACTCTACCGGTACCGTGTGAATAGTTGAAAACGTAATGATTTTTAACCGGCAGAGTTTCATACCGGTATCGTGTAAACGGGGTCTAAGGAGCATTTGATTTTCTTTCGCTTGGCTACTGATGACAGCAGCGTCGTTTGCAAACTTGAACCAATGGATAGGATTGCATGGAATGCCAATTTCGCTTAATTTCCAAAATCCAAGCTGACGGTATTTTTCAGATTTTATATGTTGTATGAAGGTATTGAATGCCATGTTGAATAATAGAGGACTAAGACAATCGCCTTGAAGGACCCCACGACCGACTGTAATAAAGGGGGTGTTAAACTGGTTCAGTTAAGATGGAAGTTTGGAAATTAGTGTAAAGACTGCCGATAAGGTTCTTTATGTGATTAGGAACGTGATGATATTCAAGGACTTCGTGTATAAGATTATGATGGACTTCGCCAAATGCATTTTTAAGATCGAGTAATGTACTAACAATAGATCGTTGCTTGGTACATGCTGTGTGCACGAATCATATGTGCCATCTGAGCAGTATGCTCTAGTGTTCCTGAAAGTTTCAGAGTGAAACCTTTCTGGATGTTTTGTTCTATGTAATTATTGTTTAAGAGGTATTCAAATGTTTTATTACGAAGACATGATGTGAGGATGACGATGACGATGACGATGACGATGACGATGACGATGACGATGACGATGACGATGACGATGACGATGACGATGACGGTGACGATGACGATGATGATCATGATCATAATAATAATAATAATAATGATAATAATAATGATAATAATAATGATAATAATAATGATAATAATAATGATAATAATAATGATAATAATAATGATCATAATGATAATGATAATGATAATGATAATGATAATGATAATGATAATGATAATGATAATGATAATGATAATGATAATGATAATGATAATGATAATGATAATGATAATGATAATGATAATGATAATGATAATGATAATGATAATGATAATGATAATGATAATGATAATGATAATGATAATGATAATGATAATGATAATGATAATGATAATGATAATGATAATGATAATGATAATGATAATGATAATGATAATGATAATGATAATGATAATGATAATGATAATGATAATGATAATGATAATGATAATGATAATGATAATGATAATGATAATGATAATGATAATGATAATGATAATGATAATGATAATGATAATGATAATGATAATGATAATGATAATGATAATGATAATGATAATGATAATGATAATGATAATGATAATGATGATAATGATACCTATGTCTGTTTACCTGTGCCTCAACGAGAGGTATTCACCTAGAACTAGCAGCAAAATGGTTCTGCCGAACAGTTGGTACTTGCATTTTGTCGTTTTGTAGGGCGTAGGGCACTACCACGTTTACTAATGTCGGATAATGCAAAGAACTTCAAAACGTCAGCTAAGGAAATTAGCGAGACTGGAGTTCTGAAAAGTCAACATTAGTCCAAGAACACATAACGAATGCCGGAGTTGAATGGATGTTTATCGCCGGGAAAGCTCCATGGTGGAGTGGGTCCTGGGAACGTTTTATACAAGTTACGAAAGATTGTACTAAGAAAGTTGCTAGTTGCTCGTTGAAGAACTGAAAACATTGCTAATCGAAGTTGAGCTGTCGTTGTAAATGCTCACCCCTGACGTACATGGTACATCGTGTGTTTTATCACCTTCACAATTGATGCAAGGAAGAAGACTTGTGGCGTGTCAAAATGGGAAGAATTACGAATTCACCAGTACTCACGAAAGTTTGACGAAGCGTGAACGGCATCACAAAGGGAACACGCGTACTTGGCAAGTCTGAGAGAGAATGTCAAAATTACGAAGGAGAACGAACCGCTTATTGCAATTGGTGACATAGTTCTGTTAAAGAAGGTACGGCGAAAGTTACTACAAGCTTCTCAACAGTAAAGATGATAAAGTAAGAGCGGCAGAAATATAAGTTACGGGAGAAGAAGGAAAGAGAAACGCTATCACTCCGAGAAGACCAATACAACTGCTTATACCTATCGAGTTGTCATCTTCAAGCGAAAGCAAGAAAGTTGAATCAACGACAAGGGACCTTAATGACGAGGAAAAGGAATGCGCACCAGGGAGAGCGAGATGAGAAGCTGCAATAAACGCGGAGAAATTCGGAGAAAACGAGCTATGAACATGTGAACAACGAACAATAACTTTATGCTGATGATTCACTAAAAAATCAACTCGGGGAGTGTAAAGAGCTTTCATTTAGTTTACATTACATTTCGGTCAACAAAACATTACGTTCGCGTTTGTCTTGTAACGTTTTCCTATACCTGTAGTAGAATGGAGGATTTTCAAGTTTGACAAATAAAATTATATATTCCGTAAATCTGAGGAAGAATTTTTTTAATATTACAATGCCTGCTCGGATGTCAATAGATTCCATGTTATACGAGCCTACTTAATATTTGGGCATTTTCCAAAAAAAGTCGATGTATAATAATAACACAGGAACCATATGATTGGTAATTTGCCGCTAGTAGCAATTAGGCTGGGCTAACTAAAAGTCTTAGTAAATTGTGAGCGCTCGTTGGACAGCTTACCGAATGTTTTCCCGCCAAAAAAATATATCCTTGACAAAAAACATAGTTTTAACGAAAAATGTTAACCTTGAACGTTAACGGTAAAAAACGTTATCCTTGACAAAATTTTGTACTTTACAATTTTCGCTCCCATGGATCGAATGGATTTTGTTGATCAAGATGCATCGATGCAAAGGTGTGATTGACTTTTCGATGATGAGCTTCATCTGCGCGAATAGCAAGAATCACGTCCCGCATTGTGCAGTCATCCTGAAATTAAAAGTACTTCTCTAATAATTTGAAAGTTGCAACGAGTATTGAGGTTACTTAATATTAAAAATCTGGAAATAATTATGTACTTATGTAATTTATACCCATTTAGTAAAAAATTATTGTTGCTTATTTATTTCTCGCATTCTCATTGGCTGAAGATTACTCTCTCTAATGTTATAGTCACCTTCCAGGATGAGACTTTGAAATTTTTCAAAATGGCGGCTCGTTCTTGCACGGTTATATGTAATGAAGTTTTGTTCCCCAAGAAACAAAACAAAACTTAGTTGTCGCGTGATTTGAAAGCTTGATACAGTTATAGTGAATAAATTTTCTGAAATTTTGAATAGCATTACCGCAATTTTTTAAATGTTCTACATATTCGCCAAAATTCTTTCAAACACAAATTCAAATTTGTTGCGCAAACAATTTTTATATAATGTTCGAAAAGATAACCCCCCTCCGGATTTTAAAAAAATTAAAACTAGCGAATTCATATTTTTTCAGTTTTTTATACATCCCGTATACATGGACGCTTCGTTTTTTTAAACCCTTCTCTCGATATTACCTTTAGTCTCCAATACTTCCGGGCAATGACTGGTCCAGGTTTTGTTTTCCATATGTCGAGTGCGCCTGAATCTATTGTCTATAAAAGTGAGAATTAAAGAGAAATAATTACATTAGATAGACAACTGACAAACGATGCGTATTTCTAATTTATTGACTGCAGATACAGGCCTTCGGATAGCACATTCATAAACATTGCAAGTTTGAAAAGTCGTTCTTCTAGAGACTTTAGTTTGTTGTAGTTACTGGTGAGATTTTACGAAACCGTGAGCTAATGTTGTAGTGGGGGCGCGAGTTTACTTAGTCTATGTTCAGCAGTCAGCAACCATTTCGTTTTCGCCTTTTACCTCCAAGCAATGTGTGTACGTCTTGACAGCTTCTTCTTCCAAGTAGCCAACAAACCGATGACAAAATCGCGGACATAGGAGATAGGAAAGGAAGAACATGTTGACAAATACCCCTAAAGTTAATCATATCAAATTATATGATGGCTGTTCAGATATAAGTTGCATTTACATTATTAGCACTGATGAAGATCCAATCGTACAGATCGAAATCTTTAGCGGTGTTTTCACTCAGATTGTAGTTCACCATACAAAACAGAAAATCTTATACAGATCGAAGTCTTTTGCGGTATTTTCACTCAGATTGTAGTTCAGCATACAAAACAGGAAATCTTGTACTTGACTGGGTATGCTAAAGAAACATGCTCTCCTATACAAACCTTGCATCATCAGCACCATGCCACGGAAGATAATACCAGGTCGTTTTAATTCCAAAGCAGTCATGAGATGCATTCGTTCATTTTCTGCCTCCTCTAACAAAAGGATATGGTATGATAATTTTTTATACCTCCCACTGCAATGTATCGAAAATGAATAGCCATATATTTTGTTTTGTGCAGCAGTATATTGTGTTTTCAACATATGTTTATAATATGATAATTACGTGGGCAAGAAAATGTTTCTGAATTCCATCTGATTATGAAGTCATCTATTTGCAGATTATAATTATGTTTCTCCTCCAGTGTACCTTCTTGGTTTTCTTTAATTACACCAGCATATATATTGTATACTGTCGTTTAGGAGCGTAATTATAAACAGCTGCCAAAATTAAAGAAAAACTCTTTTGAAACGGCACATCGACTTTTTATCGTTTAAAGGTTTTTAGTTGCAGATATATAGAGCTACGCACATGCACTCACAGTTATTCATTGGTCAAACTCATTTTTCAAATTCATAATCCATAACAAATTGATAATACGAAAGAAGAAGAAAAATGAAACGGTAGGAACAGTTACCAACGAAGTTTTCGTTGCAAGCGTGATGAAATAATACTTCCAAATATGGCACAAAGTGTCCCTAACTTCCATTTTGGTACAAACCTTGTCCAAGTAAATAATGCTGTGCGTTAAACGTCTGACGTAATCACGTAATACAATGTGAATTTATTACATGCAGAGTACAAAATTAGAAAGCAAATTGGTTACATACAGTAGGTAATATTGCTCCTATCCTTTTATTTTTCTTCTCGTCTCGTATTAGCATATTAATAGTTTTCATGAGGGAATTTTGAAACAATCATAAATATGGCTTTCGTATAAATTGAAAGTCTGAAAAAATAAAGCATTGTGTTGTTTAAAAGATACGGCGAGTGTTTTGGTGCTTTATGTTTTGACATTGTGCAGTACAAATTTAACTCGAAACAAATTGACACTACGCATTTTTCTTATACGCCCGTGATATGTTAGGTAGGTACATATTAATATACTCGTGCAATGTACATGCCCGTGATATGTTAGGTAGGTACACGCCCGTGATATGTTAGGTAGGTACACGCCCGTGATATGTTAGGTAGGTACATATTAATATACTCGTGCAATGTAATATACCGAGCAATGTATGTATCCAACCATGGTCTCGCCGCATTCGCCTCAGAGAGTGAAAATGTCTGGTCATTGCACCAACCATACCAGGAACACCAGCGACAGTTTCGAGTAGGATAATTCGCCTACAAATACAGGTTAAATAAGTTAACACAGTCGTTCATATATGAAATTTTGATAGGCTGTCAAAATATGCTGACATGCTTGCATCACAATTCAAAGTAAAAATTGACTATCAAATCACTGTGATATATAACGTAACTACACTGGTAGGTCTCTACACTGCACATTCAAAATGCACAAGTTGTTACTCGTGTGGAAACGATTTGCTACAAATCGGTTTGCAAACTGTCAACAATTAAGATGTTCGTGTCAACACTGCTTGTTTCTAGTTGTTGTGACAAACTTGCAACAAGCTACACATTTTGATAAACTTAATGGCATGACCATGCACTAGTTTCAAGCTTGTTTTAAAAAGTCTGATAAAATTAAATCATGGTATAATACATTGTCAAGTCACAAGGCCAGTAACAAATAATGTTATTATATATTAACTGTTAAGGGCCAAGTTCAATTATGCTTGCTTCTTGTTGGTAAAATCAACCCATCGAAGCGGTGGACATATAACTTTTATTGACCGGTAAGTAACAGGTCGATAGAGCCAAGGCTTTGTTTTTCATTTAAAAACTTTAATTATATATATGATAAATAATTTGTGGTATTTTTCTTCTCCTTTGACACTTAGTATAAAACAAATACTCATTGACTGTGCCTAAGGGAATGAGTAAGTTTTGCCAAAAACAAACTCCACAAAACATGTATATAATGTTCTTCACGGTCAATACGTTTTAACTATTATCTCATAACTGTACCGAGACTGCTGGAACATCCTTCCAAAAAGTGTAATAACATCGCAAATCCCACCTAAAGCCCTTTTTACACGACCAAATTTTCGATTGATATATAGTACTATTGCTATATGGTCTAAATTCTACTAAATAATATACTTGATTTTGCAAAAAGCTGACTACATAAACCTACGTCAACCACTTGTTTTCAGTCATTTTACCAAACTTGTACATGGAAATAACATCAAAAGCAACTCGCAGCGTTTGGACAGTAAAATAGGCAAGCTGTTAGAAATAAAAAAACACATTTAGTGGCTGTGTGTTATACAATATGTATCCTGACTTTAATTACTTTATAAATAATTAATAATGAATAAAAATATATTTTTTTAAATGAAATGGATAGGTGATTCGTATACTAGAAAAAACACTGAAACAACCAAGGATAATTTACAGAATATCAATTCAAAGATCGGAATGTATATAATTAGGAGTAATAAGGACTGTTGCAAACACGGACGCAAGGATAAGAAATGGCTTCTCAACCTCATGAAACTCATTGTATTTATGCTGACGAGTAATACAACTAAGCCTCATTTCTGAAACAGGAAAGTTATGAAATGGCGCATGTGTGGCACATGATTTGTATACCCACGCATACAATGGCCGTGTATTTCCTGCTTGCCCTGGAAAGAAGTCAAACCCACATGCTTAGCTATAAAAAAGCTCTGAAGGACTGGTGAGAATGATATGCTGGTTGCTTGTCATGAACCGTTCTTACTACTTGGATATATCCACTGTATCCACCCCGGAAAATGTTTTATAACATTTGTATGTACAAACATTTTCATATAAATGTTTTATAATATATCCATGCAAATATAATATTATAAACAGCGCTGATTTTACTATTTCAGGTGGTCATGTAATGCCAAGTACTTTAAATAGAAAGCTGGTACAACAAGGCACAATTCGCACATGTTCGTATTCAGTTAAACACCTCTTGTGTAATAAAGCAGGGTTTTAACTTTATATTAAAGACAGGATGGACGGTGATGTACTGGTTTCACTGATGCAATTTTCGAATTTGCTCTTTTTGAAGAATAGCATAAATTGCTTTTGCCATTCACAATGATATATATACTTGAAAAGCTACATATGAGTAAAATCGTCCACAAGAAACATTTTTGTTAAACTAGCTTTAACTTTGCTAAGAGAAAATGAATATTCTGGTAGTGCTTTAAATTTTCGTGTAGTTATCCATGTACTCTATAGGCCTACCATTATTTGTGATTTTTTCAACTCAATATTTTGCACAAAATAATTTTGAAAAATAATAAACCTTATCCACTTTTCCCTTAGGCTTTCTATGTGAAATTGAAACATGATAAAGATCCTCTTCAGTCCTGCAAACACAAGAAATAAACTACATCAACAACTAAACTGGAATGCGGTTAGTGTCTCAATTGGCGTGGTGGGGGGAGATCTGAATTGCAGAAACCTGCACAACGATACAGGGGCATGTTGTTCTGTTTAGAGGCCCTTCCGGTCAATCACTATTTTGTGGCACAGGGCTTTTGCAGTGAACGCTGCATACGTATACACAGCCAGAAACACCGCAGACTTGCTACAAAGTTGTGGATTTTCCCGGCTTGCTGGAAGTTGTCAACAGGTTGCAGCAAGTCTGTTTACTTTATCAAGTTGCAGCAAGTTTGTTGGAATCAGACTTGTTAGAACTTGAGTTCTACAGACTTGCTGCAAGTTGAATCAAGCTTGTGGACTTCATTTGCAAACCATGCACAGATCAGATCGTATTCGTCTTTTGACAAAACTATTCAGGTTTCGACAAACGGCAAACAAGTAAACAACAGCAAGAAAGATATTTTTAAAATAAACAAAAGAAGATGTCAAAACGTTTGAAAGATTGAAGCGAAAAATAGAGGTGGAGGCGCAAAATGGAGGTACAGTTAAAGTATAGTTCTTTACTTGGTGTATAGATGCGGGCTCAGACTAAAAATGACATTTTAATATTTCTTACGATTTTCCTAGGCGAAATGCCATTTCGTGTTTCGAATTAAGTTTCACATCGACAATAGTGAAAGGTGCAATATGAGCAACCAAAAGAATAATCGAGAATATGTGCGCAGTTTCAAATAAAATCAGCACATTGGTGGTCTTACAGGATAACAATATAGTATTGAGACTTGAGTATGATATATTTTTACATTTGCATGTGAAACTGTGATTAATCCCATTATTTTTTGTCGCTGCATATTGCACATTTAAGTATTGTCGACGCCAACCTTAATTGAATTGGCTGTATTTGCTGAAGACATTCAACAGTATCTCACCGAAAACGACGAAGAAAAGTCACGCTTGCATGTGGCACGCACGACTGCGCAATAAGTTAATTCTCATCTCAACGTGTCCTTTATTTGGAAAGTGTACAGGCTAGCATAGCTCTAATACGTACTGAGATTAGTAACGAAGCTGGTCGTTTCGGTAATTTTGCTGTTTTGTTTTTAAGCAATTTGATAATGCATGCATGTGTAAAATAGATCTCTGCGTCATTATATATGATATACTTGACTAAAATAGAAAATACTTAACTAGAAAAGATTCAAACTTAACGGTACTGTCCACTGAGATTAATAATTGTATTTGACATTGTAGAGAAATTTCAAATACAATAATTATGGTTTTAAGGAATATTAAAAGTGATGCATATGATCTTGAACTTGACCATCCTACCCAAGTGAAATGTTGACTTTATATGGAGGAGTATACTTAAAAATCAACAGCGTCGAATAAAGAAGAAGACTGTGCCAACAGATGACAATGTTTTAGTTACTCTGCTGGTAATAAAATGGTTCTTAAAGGTCTTTAATATTAATGCTTTAATAGATCGTAGTTTTTTCAATGTTATTTTTACATAATGTTAACATAATAAATTGCAAATGCATACGAGTATATACTATAAGACAGATAAAATAGAGCAATTCATTTATTTCCTGTGTTTTTAATGGTTTTGTCAATATGTTATTGACACCTTGCATCAAGCCTGATTTCGACAACTTGTATCAAGTCTGCAGTTCGTAACTTGCAGCAAGTCTGCAGTTCACAACTTGCAGCAAGTCTGTTGACAACTTGCAGCAGACTTGTTATCATCAGGTCGCGCGGAGCAAGCGATGCGAACGCATCCTGATATCGGCTTGATGATCGCAAGTTGCGTGACTTACTGCACTCTTACTGCACTAATGACATACCATATTGGATGGGGTAAAATATAATCTTTTTCTTTCTGTCGTTCTGCTTGCTTCTTTTCTTCAACTTCAGGAAAGAGATGTTTAGCATTCAACTCTTTGAAGTGCGTTGGTGTACTATGTTTTTCCTCCCTGGAGATATTGAAACTTGTCGAGAAACATTTCTGAAACTATAATTGATTGCCTTTGTTATATATATATACATATATATATATATATATATATATATATATATATATATATATATATATATATATATATATATATATATATATATATATATATATATATATATATATATATATATATATGTATATGTATATGTATATATATATATATATATATATATATATATATATATATATATATATATATATATATATATATATATATATATATATATATATATATATATATATATATATATATATATATATATATATATATATATATATATATATATATATATATATATATATATATATATATATATATACAGTGCCCCTCCTCCACCCTTTATACACGCACATTTACCCAATTGTTCTAAATGTGCAGTATACCCACAATAAACAAGGACTGAAGAGATGGGGGAGGAGCCCCCCAAACATTTGTGCTGCTGCAGATGAAGATTCCTGATCCCCTACAGGGCCAAAGAGTTACCAAATCCTGCAAAATTACTAAACTGCTATCAAAGCATCCACAAATTGCAAGAAGTTGTGCTTCCCAAGGTCTAGTTTTCAATCTCTCATGAAGACCGTGTGCATCCTCTGTAAAGCTCCCTGAATGGCTTGTGCCTTCGATATCCTCCCCCTCCCCCCCCCCCAACTTCCTGGATAAATTTTTGGTCAAAAAATATTGATTTTGTCTCCTTATTGAATGAATTTATGATACTTAACCAAATGACTGACGATATGTGACATGTTATAATTACCATAGGATGGTTAATGGAGAGTTAATATACTCATGCACTTGTGATTCATGAGATTACTAGAAAGCCCCTTCAATTAAATAAAAGGTCTAAGGAAACATGACCTGCATGATCCTCTCCTAAATTTATACCCTAATTGAAATTCAATCCATCTATGATTTTGAAAGCATTATTCAAAGAAAGCATGAGTTCTAGCCATTCTTTGCCAAACAATTCAATTGACAACTACAGTAATGGCACTCAAAGACAGTCGGCACAGTTCTCCACAATTAATTCAGGGACACACCACAATTGACAATTGTAATCCCATTCATCTGATTAGAGGGCTAAAGTAGGTGTGATATGGAGTGGGGAATGATAGGATATAATCCACTAAACCCCTAGTTGACGCTGTTTTGCCCACGGGGATTGTTGCATTACACGACTATATTCTTAAAGGGAAATGGCAACAAAAATTTTTATCGTCTCATTTGAAAGAGACTCCAAAACAATGTATAGAAGTCAATTGCAGAATTTTTATATCTGCCTTATTTCATAAAATATTTTGATTTGAATTCTAAAGTTGTCCGCCATCTTGGATATTTCTGAATATGTATGATACACCACAAGTGGGGTCACGCAATTATTTTTGTTACGACACAATGATTAATATGCTCAGATGACAGCACGTACGGTGTTTCGGATTTCAGGACCGACTGAAAAGGTTTAAAAAATTATTTTGATTGTTTTTAGGTATTTAGGAGCAGCTTCGACTGGCTTATCCCTGTTGTGACGTCACCGAAACATTGTTAATGAGGTAATGAGGTAAAAGATTAATCCAAGATGGCGGACAGTTCGTTGATTTAGGTGAGAATGTCTCCCGAAGTAAAACAGATCTAAAAAAATTGTTATAGACTTTTATATATTGTTCAATTTGTCTCTTTCTATTATAAGTCTCTTTCAAATGAGACAATAAAAATTTTTGTTGCCATTTTCCTTTAACTGTCAAAAAACCAACTCATAGGTATAAAAGTGTTCATTTGGCGCAATTATCGCTTTTAAATACTGTGGCTTAATTTCATCATTATATATTCTCAGTTTGAAAATGTTAATACTGACCTTGTTGCAGCGCGTGATTATAACAGGCCTTTGCTGCCATAAGATATGTGACGATTGCTGTCGTTTGATCGCAACAAGATCATTTGTATGATTATAAAAGCGGCGAACTCCGTGACCGTGAAAACTTCTCAAATCCCCACTGCACTTCCTCGCAATAAACTTCGTTAATTCTGCAAAACGGCTTTGCCGAAGCAACGTCGACGAATTCGCTACCCTTTTCATTTTTTTAAATAATGTGTTGAAACTTTTACACAACTGCACAACTTGCAGACTGCACTTGGAATTACTTAATATCTGTATAAAACTCGGTATAAAACTCTTTTATAGAGATAAGTAATTACAAGTGCAGTCAGTCAGGGTTGGTAGATTGCCTGCATAAATAAGCCAAATTTTTAACAATGCTCATTGTTTTCCTTTTCGTATTTGCCTTTTGTTCTCTTTGTTATTTCATGGTACTAATGCGGTTTGGTTTATTTATTCATAAAATCTACTAACCCTGCCACAGACATGTTGCACTGCTGAGTGGCCCTACTGTTTATACTGTGACCCTGCATTCTGCAAGTTGTGACATCATATATCCGTCCTAAATTTCATAGCTTTCCGTTGTATTTGCGTCATGATCACTGATCTGATAGTTGACTAGATCAAGCCTCTAACTGTACTGTAGAAAATTGAAGCCAATTTCAACCGGCACAAAATTACTTCATGTTACCACCTTGCAGCAGCCTCGTACCCAGGCACTTTATGTGCTTTTAATACAGTTATAGATATAGAGGCCAGCTAATATGGAGTTGTATCAAAGAGTAGAGACTATAGTAGTCTCTATTCTTTGGTTGTATCAGTTGACCTGCATCTAAGGACATATGGCCTCATTATTTCCTCATTATCGAGACATAGTATAAGCAAAATCATCAACTGTTACTGGTTGCCGCTGCTGAATTTGCATGCTTTAGGCAAAATACTTCGTTAAATACATCGAATGTAGATCAGTACATGCATGGGTGTTTTCTTTGTATATCGAGTAAAAGCCTCGGGTCTTTTGAAATTATCTTTTACTGCTGGATTGATCAAATGAATGCGCAATATTTCTCGTAGGTGGCAAAATAGGAAGAGAAGATGGGTTCTCTACAATACAATTATTCTGTTTATATTTATTGATGTCAGAGCCGTAGCTAGAACGTTAATAGGGGGGGAGGGGGTTGTTTATTCATATATTCATGTTCTGCCCGACTAGTTTCTTTTCAAATTGATAAATTTGAATTTGATTTCAAAAGAAGCTAGTCGGGCAGAACATGAATATATGAATAAACACCCCCCCTATTAACGTTCTAGCTACGGCCGTGATTGATGTGCGACTAAATACCTTCGCCGGTCCTAGGCCTTTTGTATAGTCTATTAGTTCGTGTTTGCAATCTCGATTACAATAAACAGGGCATGACTACCACAAATTTAAAATACTCTTTATTTTTCACGAATTGTGTAAGCACAATGATATTGTTCCATGCATATATCATTCAAAATAATTTACGCTCAAGTAATGCTTCACAGCATATGGCTATAGAATCGATATAGAATCCTACAGGTATGGCTGCATTTAGTTGCCAAGTTAATTATACAGACAACTTACGTCTGTTAAAAAAGGGGCATTATTGCAAGTTAGGCTTGTTTTAAAAGAAGAATTTTCAAACAATGGATAATGAGAAACTAAACTCTCATTACTTCATTGCTTAAATTGCACTAGTGGCATTCAAAATCTGACGTTTTAATTAAATAAGCCTAACCGCCCATGTACAATAGAATCCATGCTTATCTGTGCTTATCTGTTCAAAAATCATCGCGCACACATATTTACGGCCCCTAGGACCAATAACGGTGTTCTGTTTGTAATTTTCGCCGATATGTAGTATCTTTCAGTCCGCTAGGTCGAAATTAGCATATATTACTTAACAAAACCAATGAGATCTTGGATTTTGACAAAAGACATTGCATAAATGAATATGTCTGCATATTTCCTTAGATGCAGGTCAACTATTACGAAATGAGTCAACGAGGTGGGTTTATCGCAATTTTGAGTAATTTTCAATGCGCTGAGCTGAATCGTTGCTTTGGGTATAAAAAGAACAAATATTTTCTCTTTTTTGCAAGTATATTTTTTAAATTTTGTCGAAATATCCCTGCTATAAAGACGTTTGGTAAGTTATATTGAAGTCTATTTTCGGCAGAACTCTCTGCATGGCAACTGGTCTTTGATGATGGTATTTTCATTAACCTGAATACTACATGCAATGCTCTGACAGAATATAAACAGTGTCAAATGGTCTCAACGAAAGTAAGGAATCTGTTTCTAACATTCTATCAAGCCGAAGTATAGAATTTATAATCAGCGTTCAACCTCGTTCCAGGGCCTCTTTGTTGTGAAGCATGTGGTGAACAGAGGCCCTGGCAAAGGCTGGTTGTCACATGACCAAATTTTCGAATATATTTGGAAAATTTATCACAGAAAGTACCCAAGAAGTTGTAAGGAAAATTTTCCAACTATATTGGAAAATTAGGTCATGTGATAACCAGCCTTTTCCAGAGGCTTTTACCTCACGTTCCACCACAGAGGTTGGTCGGCGTTGTTCAGGTTCATACAAATTTGTTCCTCGCAGCAAGCTAATATTACAAATTTTTATTGACTACTTTTCTAATAAGCAAGTTTTGTATCGCTCATACTGGACTTTGTAGTTGTTTTAAATCGGGATTTGATTTAATAGTATCTACACTTATTGTTGCTTGTATGCAACGCCAGCAACAATAAATGTCTGGAGCAGTGTTGAATTAGGAATTCTGACAGTTTTTATTTTGCACAATTATATATATATATATATATATATATACATATATATATATATATATATATATATATATATATATATATATATATATATATATATATATATATATATATATATATATATATATATATATATATATATATACACATATATATATATATGTATATATATTTATCACATACTTGTGCCTTTATCTGGGCGATAACACGGTGACATAAAAACGATATGTCCCGTGATATCGTTTTTTGTCCCGCTCAAAACAAAGATGGCGTCCGACTAAAGGATCGATAGAGAGATAACAATGAAAATATAAAATAATACAAGGAAAATAACACAAAGAAATTTGCAGCTATTAAAAGATAAGTTATTTTTGGTTTGTTTTTGTAATTTCTACCTGTTTAGCGTATTCTAAACAATAATTTTGAATTCATTTTGAAATGTACTCGAAGTATAAGTAATTTGAAAACATAATCTGGTTTTTGCTCTAGATAAAGGCACAAGTATTTGATAAATAGGTTATCACATTCGAGACTCGGTAATATCAGTTTTATCGCTCCAGTTACGATATCATATTTTGATATCGATATCGTCTCTCGAGCGATAAAACTGATATCACCTCGCCTCTCATATGATAACCTATATACATATATATATATATATATATATATATATATATATATATATATATATATATATATATATATATATATATATATATATATATATATATATATATATATATATATATCCTAAAAATAGGTCAAATAGATCAATATCCCTGTACTGCAAAATTGTGTTTCGCCTTCCACTCGCCAGCTACTATTTGGATTACCCAAATAGCCCGGGCCCTTGTGACACCCGGCGGAGGTTTAAAAGGTGAAAGACTACACAATACACAAGTTTAAGGAGATGTTATTCATTCATACGTTACATACCATGACGTTCTTGTCCTCTTGCGTCATAGCTGCTACAATCAAAGCGCTAGCTGAGAGCGCTTATATACGATCGCAAGTCATGCCCTTTCGGACATCACGCCATATCATGATGTTAACTGGTATTATGTAACGAAGTACAGGTCTAGATCACACATGAGCTATACACATGATGCTTCCCACGCACAAAGCACGCAGAGCCGAAACTGACACCACATGTGGAATGCCGTACGCTTAAGAGTGCACAACCCGGAGGGTGCATATAAGTTAATAATATATATATATATAATATCTAGAGCCAAGAACTTTAAATGAAGTAAAATAAGCAAGACATTTCAGGGATAGTTTGTGGACCTAATTATCATAGTGTTGTTAAAGAGTCTTACAAAGTCCAGTTGGTGAATGGTGATGAATGGAATTATGGAAGGGACAACGGAACTGTGTTATAAAATATCAAGTTCTTTTTTCCCTTCCTGGAGTTGGGAAATATTTTTTTAATTAAATGAACACGAATAGATGACATGTTTTACTATTACATTTTAGTATACACTCGACTATGGACTAGTACAAATCCAGAGTTTTGATTGGCTTCTCAACCATGGACTATTCGTAATAATCCATGGTTGAGAAAAGCAACAAAATAAAGCTTCAAAATGGCGTCAAATCATCGGTTTGACGATGATTAGAACTAATCATCATAATTAGTTCAGAGTGTATACCAAAACAATTAGACAACTCGGCCTCGTTGTTTATGAGTAAATAGTCATTGTCTAATTGTTAAATATTATATTTCACCAACATAATTTATTATATTAAATGTGGCATCAATAACCTTTTAGGGCCAATAAGACGCCTCCTAAAGCGTTCACTCCACCTGCCAAAACGAAAATGGGCACAAGGCGGTAACTAGAGCGTTTATTGGGGGTGGGGAATATTCACTTATTTCTGTTCTGCTCAACGAACTCCTTTTTAAATCAATTATTATTAGGGTACCTTCCAAGGCATTTTAAGACATTGCTAGCACATCTTATGAAATCACTAAGATAACCAAAAATCAATGTCTGAGTGACTTGCCAGGCACTCTGCCCAGAGTTCTAGTAAGATTGCATTTTTTTAGAATTTAGTTTAAATTAAAGACTTTCATAGTACATACAGCTGTATACTAAACAAGATTTTTTTGTCATAATACCACCAACATATGGCTGTTTTATTTTTGGGTAGTTGCAAGTAAAGAAAATTTTACTAAAAGTGTATACAATACATAAATATGTTAACCTGATAGCATCATTTAAATCAGTTCTGTAGCACACTGCCTGAAGTCTCCACGATATAATTTGTTGGGAACTTTAGACTAACATATGTATTTCTGAATTGGAATGTTAAATGTCTCTTACCTTTTAAATGTATGAGATCCCACAAGCAAATAAATCATTTTGCACGAAATATCAGCATCTCAACATAGGTATAGAAAACCAAAAAAAGAAATCACAACGAATACTTCGTGATTAGAATTAGGAACACATTTCCTAGACTCGCTCCTTGATCATGGAATGATGGAGTCTATAAAAATTTGCCGTTTTAAAACAATTCTGGAGCAACATTTTGATAAAGAACCTTCCTTTCCCTTTTTGTTCACTATTACATGTTAAAAATTGTGTTTTGTATATAGATATTTCAGTAGAATTTGCGTTTGATTCTTTTGTAGAAATTCCTAAATTTCTTAAAAGTGGAAACACAACAGAAAATGACGGAAACACGCTCTCAAAACTTCACCGCGATACATCGCTCCTCGGTAAAGTTTCGCGGTGGAATTTGTCGTTTTAAAACATTTTGCATGAGAATCTTTGCACATCAAACTTTCTTGCGGTTTAGATGTTCTATCATATATGTTAAAATGCGTGTTTTGTTGGCACATTCCGCTAGAAATTGAGTTTAAACGCCGTGTTTAGGTCGGTTCACGCGGCTTGTGCCAGCGGTATCACCCATGAGCGCCTCACCGGACTTGTGACACCGACAAAAAATAAAAAGAAAAAAAAACAGAAGCAGGACAAATTTAAACCTCCGCCTCGCCTACGGCAGGCGGAGTAATAAAATTATGTCAAAGCCAACAGAAAAAATAAGTAATTTTGAGTAGAAATACCTGATTATGCTTGATGTGTTAATGGACACTTATTGACTATGCTCAATGTTTTTTGTGGACAAGCTTACAATTAAATACAATAAGTACAAAGCAATGCTAAGTTTTAGAGAAGAAAAATGCCACAATGCAATTATCATTAAATGTACATGTAATTAAATCTTTCAACACAAAAACAAAGCCTTGACTCTGTCGACTTGTTATTCATCAGTGAATGAAAGTAACGACCGCACAGATGTTTTGCTAAGGAGACATTTAAATTTCTTTCATATATCATGCGATAACTTTTTGACTTTTGCTTTTTATTTTACTTTCATTGACACTTACTATATGATAATTTCTTTGTTTGCATGTTCTAATCTGTCCTAGTTATACTTGTATCAGGTATACTTGTATGACACCTACCATGCATACAGTACATACATTTACCTGAAATAAATGCTGTGCGACACATTTATCTCATTGTCTACTGTACTCCAGTTGGTTTTCTGTCAGTTCTGTTAGTTGTTCTCAAAAAGTCTTTGCAAGTCACAAGTACTTCTGTATGGCTATAAATAAACCAAGAAGCTGGTTACCAGTTTATAGTTAATACTGTGGGGTCTAAACTATCAAGTGTTTAAAGTTTGCATATAGTGCTTTCTAAATCATTCATTACATGTCTAAAATAGATACGGATCACCAAATTATCTCATTGTATACTACTATCCTTAGTGTCTCGACACTCGACCATTTATCATAGACAGAATCAAGAGGCGATTTATTGTGAACGTACAAAAGCAGTTCTCATGAACAAAGAATTATTTAACATGTATCAACATTTTTATATTATTCAAATTCTACTTCAATCTGAGAATCGTACCAGTCAATATCCCACTAGTAGAGGAGCCAATCAGATTACGGAATACTTAATATCCGTTGGCAGTCTATATAATAAGAGTCGATTAAATTTGTTAAAACATTCTTTTTAAATAACGATAAGTAGTGTTTCATACAGTATAAGTTCAAGTTTACATTGCTAAACAGACTATGTTTCAGTAAAATATAATATGGATATGTAAAAATGACGTAGTGAGGGTCAATTCACCATTTTTGAATTTTGATTATTAGTCATGGCTGATAAGAAATTGCAGAAAGTTGTATTGTCATTTCTTTACTTCGAATTATAGAATCCTACTAGCAGAATCTACAAATCTCAATCTTGCAAGCCAGCGTCTTTACCTCCGCCCGGCTCTAAAGACCCTGGCTTGCGAAGTTGCCACAAATTATCTGCATTGTTGTCTAACTTCAGTTAAATACGTGTGGTTAGAGATCAGTGGCATTAATAATTCATTCAATACAAAAGAATCGTGTTCGTGTATGCTTGTGTAGTTGTGTCACAGTCGATCGACAAGATATAAATTGATTTCCTATAAAATTGTTCAACTTTGTAGGTTAGTCAGTTTGAATTAAACTACATAAGGATGAACTGCTTCAGGTGCAAAGGCGACGAAGTGCCATTTGACGGAGTATTTGACGTAGGACGGAAATGTATGATCAAGTTAAAACCACTTCAGCAACACGTTGCTTCGTGCTCTGTCCCTCTAAGTGAAATATGTGCTACACGAGTCCACGAATCCAAGCGCTGTCTTTGACAAAGGTATGTGTGTATTCTTCTAGTCTTATAATGGACGTTTGAGAGCAGAGGGGGCCCCTCCTGACGACGTGTCACTTTACCAAACAAGTCATTTTCTAGGAGGTGGGGCGAGTGTTGGTTGCACAAAAATAAATCATATATATAATTTGTAAAATTTGAATGCTTATTGGCTGAAACCGGTGTTGACCTAACTCTTTGTCAACCCAGAAAAAAATCCAATCGTCCTTCTTTTAAAGTAATTTTAAATTTTATGTGAGCTCACAATTTCTTGTTCACACAATTTCTTGTTTTTCTAATATCCACTCGTTTAGATAATGGACTGCTTGTTATTTGTTATACATTCAAACTTTATTCTTGATTGTGATTGTTCAACAACTCACAGACAATTTGACATGATGCCAAGCAATCCTCATGAATGTTCTACGTCATCAGCATCCAATAATTTTTATTTTAGACTGAACTTTGATCCAAAAAAAAAAATTATTGGACGCTGATGACGTAGAACATGACGAATGTAATAATGTATGGTGCCCAGGTCCCACACATTGACATCTTTGTAAAAGTGCATGAAAATAAAACAACAACAAAATGGCTAGCTTGCAGCAGACTTGCCTTGTTTGAGGAAGACAATATTGTGGTATTAATATCAGAAAATACAATACGGAAACTCTGAAAATTGACATGATAAACTTTTATCAAAATACCAGTGGTTCCCGTAATATCAGAAAAAGATAGCAAAAACACTAAAGGTTTGTATGAAAATTTTACAAGTACACCACTAAACGTTTGCTAAGAAATTTTAAATACAGATACGGTAATTTTGAATTGTTAGTTGTTTGAATTTTTTCACTGTACTACAATATTTTTAAATGTATAATAATTATAACAATTATTGAATGAGGCTTTGCATGATATCGAGAATTATTCAGACCTTGTTATTGTTATCCGCCTCAGCTTTGCTTTGGCAAATAACAATGACTCGGTCTGAATAACTCTTGACATCATGCTCAACGCCTCATCCAATAATTGTATATTGTACTGGGGAGGGGGAACTGAGGAGAAACTGAGGTGGCCTTTTTTGAAACTTGAAGGTAGGGGGTCTTGAAAAAATACAGAAACAAAAGAAGCGGGGGGCTTTGAAAGGATCTACAGAACTGTAATAGTTTGGAAAAAAAATTAAAGAAATAATGTGTGAAAATTGATTCAAACTCAGAGTAACATGTATACAACTTTGAGAGAAACAGTCAGAGCAACACAGATGACAAAGAGAGTGAAAGACAGTGATGAAAGTGATGAAAATATTTTTGTACTGAATGTTATTTACCAGTACTGATTTTTAATGGAACGCAGAGGTTTTGGCAGGCAGCAACAATCCTCTTGTAAATGTAGCTTCTGGTAGAACTGTCACAGGTCCGATTACACATGCAATGTGACATCAATAAGTTGTAAGATCTAGTAGAACTGCTGCAAGGCACTCTGGGAAAGTTTACAAAATTACATATCTTAAAAATGACTACTAGATATTATGCAATCATATATGCTTCTCAATTTTTGGATAAAGACTGGTAACAAACAAAGAAATTGATCTGTCTCCAATGTATTGCTCTCATCAAATAGCAAAGCTACTAATGGGGGATCTCCAAAGGTGGCTTTGAGAATTCTTCTTGTCTTAAGGAGGGGGGCAACAAAATGTTACTGTAGTTTTTCCTTAGCCCCCCTGTATAATGAATAATCAGCGGTCCCCAACTGTACATGGTTGTCAACATGGAAAATGTTTAATAGTTCTTTAATATGAGTATAGTACTTTATAGGGATTTTGGGCACTGATAAAACTGATAATCTTACATGTGAGATTTTTTTATAATCTCATGTGCGAAAAGTGTCACTTTTTAAATTAAAATTGTCAGCCATAGCTTATAGATATTTTATATAGCCAAAAACGATCGTAGTTTATATAATAAACAGACAAATACAGCTAATTCAAATAAGGTTGACATCAACAATAGTCAAATGACAAATGTGCAATATGCATGAGCATAAAAAAATGATGGTAATAATATAGTTTTAAATAAGATCAACCCATCAGCAGCCTTGCTGGATTATAAATATAGTATCTATATAATGATATCTTTTACATTCGCATGTAAAGAATCATCATTCTTTTGGCACTCGATCGATCATATTGCACATTTCACTATTGTCAATGTCAACCTTAATTGAATTAGCTGTATATGGGTGCTTAGAAATGCTACATTTGTTTCTTATGCGTTGAACATGATGTTTCTCACTTCAACATGTCGACTGGCATTTCATACTCACTGACATTTCAACATATCATGTTGAACACTCGAAATAAATCACCTGTGTATTATTCTCTATTTAAAAAGGATTCTGTCAGAATTATTTCCCACCAATGGATTGGAGATGCCCTTTTTAGATTTTTGATGCCGCTTTGTTAGTAGCTTGCCGAAGCAAAAATATTTGAGTTTCGAGATCTGTGCCTTGCACTGACTCATTGATTGGTATGGAGAAACAAACAAAGAATTTCTACTTTTTACGATTTTAGTATTGATTCGTAGCTACAAGTAAGCATCCAAATATATTACACATGAACATAAATATTGTAGGATCCTTGCAGGCTCCCCCCCCCCCCCTCCTAGAAAGTCTGCCTGCAGCCTAGTCTGACAATCTGTGTTTATACACAGAGTGGACAAAAACGTAGCACCACATCAAAACCGGCTTACCTGGTTCATAATGGCATTATTAGATAAGGAAACTGTTAAATGTTGTGTTTTTGTACATATACTTGCTTAGGCACCTGTGTGTAATTGCAATTCTTAGTGAAATATTTGAATAATAGATACATTTAATGGGTTTTAAACCAGAATAAAGATGGCAGGTTTAGATATTATTTGAATATTATTGAAGCGTGAAAAAATTTTCAATATTCAATAATTACTCTGTGATGTAAACCAAAATGTGAATGCATGTTGTGCCATAAAAGCTTATTTTTATGTACCGTACACAATGCTGTCTTCAACAGAAAAATGAGTCACTAGAATGTGATTCATTTAGGTATATGCTTCCTTATTGTTATGCTTCCTATCTCCACGTACACACTTATTGCATGTTATTGCATGCACACACTTATTGCATGCACAACACAGTTAGTACAAGTGTATCACAAGATTCTTAAGGCACTGGACAATAAACACTCTGTTGATGTAATATATCTTGATTTCCAAAAAGCGTTCGACAAAGTATCTCATCGTTTATTGCTCCGTAAATTAAGGAAACATGGTTTCTATGGTTCTATTCTCAACTGGTTTGAAAGTTAATTATCAGGAATGACTCAAAGGGTTGTGCTAGACGGGCATTATTCGGAATGGTTTGAAGTGGCCTCGGGAGTTCCACAAGGATCTATTCTCGGTCCACTACTTTTTATAGTGTACATTAACGATCTCCCTGAGCAAAGTCAGCAACCAACAGAAATGGCATTATACGCTGACGATTCAAAATTATACAGAGTAATATTGTCGGACGCTGATACTGGAGATTGACAGCAAGATTTAAATGAAATAAACTCTTGGACAGAAACATGGCACATGAAACTTAACACGAACAAATGTAAAGCTATGAGGTTGTCGCGAAAAAAAACCCAGTCACCCCTGACTGATTATAAATTGGGTCACGAATCTTTAGAATTAGTAAAAACCACCAAAGATCTTGGAATAACTGTGAATGATGACGTCAGTTGGGGAAAGCATATAGCAAAGATTACGGCAAAAGCAAATCGGACACTCGGGCTTATCAAAAGAACTTGTAAAGATTTTGAAGATCTAATTGTCAGGAAGCTCCTCTACCTTACATTGGTTAGGCCGCAGCTGGGATTTTCATCTAAATTGTGGTCCCCGTCAGAGGTGAAATACCAACTGATGTTGGAAGCGGTACAAAGACGAGCCACAAAGTTTATTTTAAATTACCCTGCAGACATGGAATATAAAGAACGTTTGAAAATTCTCAACCTTCTCCTACTCGATATCAGGAGAAGTATGAAAGACCTGCTGTTCTTCCATAAATTTAAAGCAGGCCTATTGGACATTCATCTACCGGATTATGTACCGAGCCGACCAGCGCCTAGGTACAACATTAGATCACATGACGTGAATAACTTCACTGAACTAAAATGTAGAACAGAATATTTTAAAAACTCCTATTTTTCTCGAGTTGGGACAAAGTGGAACTCGTTAGATAGTGATCTAAAAACAATTGATAGCTTTAGTATTTTTAAGTCTAGACTTTATAAGAAATTTTACTGTGAAATTAATGATTATGAACTTCCACACAAGTAGTTTGTAGTGTTTCTTTAGTTTTTTAATATGTATATAACATGCACATAGCATATAGTCTTAGTAGTAAATTAAAACAGGTTATAATATATCTATCAATAGGTTATTAAATTGGTAGTCGTATTCATTTGGGCTGTGCCCTGTTTGGCCACCAGTTGTTTTGAATTAACTTTTGCATTCTTGTTAGCATTATGTAGAGTAGTATTGATAAGACATGTATATACGGTTTTTGAAAGCAACAAAGTTATTAAATAAATGAAATGAAAATGTTTCACTCTATTGGTTGTGATCCATTATTAACTCATATACACAGAGTGTAATCCAAATGCTTGCTTGCTTAAAGAATCTGGTTTTTGAAGCAAAATGTTACCAAAATTTGGTTTCTGGATTAGAGATTTGGAAGTAAAGCTCTACGTCGTCAACCGATCCGAACGTTGTATTCCAATAAAATTACTGGTTACAACGTTTGATAATTCCAATAGTTACTGGAATTGTCATTTCCTGCATATAAAATGAACCCAGACCCCAACCCTGACCCTAACCCTAACAATCCCAATAATTTATTGGAGACAATAATTTTATTGGGATACAACGTTCGGATCGAGTGACGTCGTATAGTGGCTCGTTGTCACTGAAAAAGCCTCAAGACTTGCCACTTGAAATTAATAATTTCATTAATTTGCATACATTTATGGTGAAACCCTAGCTTGTTCAATACTTAACAATCAATGCAGACACAGTTAATCGAAATGAGTTGGTTAGGTTAGCCTGGAACCACTTTTTATTTTGTTATGGGATCAATAGGCGGTATGAAACAACGAGGGTTTTGATGTAAAATGACGGATGCTTGTTTGAAAATGGAAATATTTCCTCTTTGTTTTGACAAAAGCAAGGAAAAATTGAGACAAGATGACCAAATTTTTGAATAAGGTTTTTCCGTAATTGTTTTTTCTTGCCCATTATCTTCTTGCCAGGCAGAGTGAACGCTTTAGTACATGTTTTGTTAATTTAGATTGCAATTAATGATTGAAGTTACACACAAGTGTGTCTTGTCTAAACTTACGTTTAGTATTTAATGACTCACAGTTTTACAGTAAATCCACATTTCGCACTAATTCAACACTTGCACACTGTGAAAAGTTTTGTGACAAACGTGCATGACATGTTGAAAACTCAGTGAACTTATAAATAAATGCTACGTGTCTATAAAACTGATGCTTCTGTTGTTACTCTGAAGCCTACATCTATCTACACTACTAAGAAAGCTGAAAAATATGCCTAGAAATTGGAATCGATCCTTAAATGAGCTCAGCATTATATTCCGCCTTAGTCTGGAATATTCTTCCGCTTGTCAAGTGTGGATATATTGCTCAAAAATGAGATCGTTAAAAAATTGGAGTTGCCATTTCGTTTACACTGTACTCGCAATGGCTTATGTACTAAGTCTTCATGAAAGCAATGTACTAAGTCTCGCAATGGCTTTTTACAATGTAACGGCTGTGACAACAAAAGACTACAAACCATTTTAAATATTTTGACTATGGACATTTTGCTTCACAATTTACACGTAGTGTCACATAAGTTAAGCTCCATACTATGAACCTCGTTTACCTGCAAAAGTAAAATTTTAATCGAAAACATGAACATTATGAGTGTCGGCACTGCAGACAGCTCACCACAGCGTATGATCTTTCACTACCTGAAACAATATAGGCTCGTGGAACATCCCAGTAAGGGCAATTGATCGAAATGTTGAGGGCTATTTTTATCATTCATCTGGTACTGAAAGATCTAGTTATGGTTTTAATATTGAAATATGACACGAAAATCATTCGTGTTATTTTACGAGGCAGCCCTTAATTAAACACTAACTTTCTACCAACGCAGAAAATTGGCCTGATTAATATGCAGTTTCTCATTACATCTGCATGAATGTATATTGATTGAAATCAAGTTATTATTAGTTCGCAACTCTAAATATGGCAATCACAAATTTTCTTCGGATTTGTAAGTACATGCACACAAAGCAAAATTACCATTCGTAGTAAAATAATTTCTAGACTATGGAGATCTTAAAACTCGATTAAACGCGCTTCGCCCTGTGCAAACAAATCCCAAAATTGCGCAAAATTTACAAATAGTCTCTTTAAATCGCATTGAAGCATGGTTGAAGCATGAAAAGATTCTTACATGATGGGTTTTATATTGACTTTTCTTCCTTAGAGTTCTCCTTTGGGGATCATATTCAATCATATGGGCTGCTGGCCAATGGGTCCCCAAACCACAGGATTCAGGAACTTCGGTTAAACTCAGAAAGTGTTTGGAAAGATGCTGTGGAATATTCATCATTGAATATGACAGTGGAGCAGTGCTTATTCAGTGATTATTATTCAATTGATGAAAATATTGATTATTCAGCTACTTCAAGTAACAGCGACCGAAGTTCTTCCATTATTGGTGCCCCTGTATCAACATCTAAGGGAGAGTGTGTGAGTGAAAACAGCGAGGGCAGTGGCATGCTTTCTTGTGCCCAGCAACTGGAACGTTGTTTGAGTACAAAACGAACAAAGAACAACGAAGCATCCAAGAAATTTCGCAAGGCTAGAAAAACGCGCCACGAGCAATTGTATATTATGGAAGAAATAATGTTGAAAGAAAATTCATTTCTAAAAGATCGAATCTGTGCCTTGGAAAAAGAAATCGAAAGTTGGAAACAATTTTTCAAAACTAGTTCAACCTATAGTTGTTAATTTGGAGTTAGACCGTTTGTGTATCCGCTTTACGGTAATGTGGCAAGTTGCAAAAAGATTATAGCTTTTTTTGTTTTAATGTTCTTTGCAGTTGAGTAATAGCTATCATTAGAACTTCAAAATCTAACTTTCATTTGTCGATAATATGTTGATGTATAGTTTTATGCAAAAATGAGCAGACCTGTATTTCAGATCTACGAGGTCGAGTAGCAAAAATTTTTAGTTTTTGAAACTCTGATACGCTATTCCCAGCATTATGAAGACAACAACTTTAAAAGCAATGACGCAATTGTTAAAATGTCACAGCCTTCCGACTGTAATCCAATTCCATCATGAAAGGTACATGAGAAAAAATTTTTGTGAAAGAATGATAAAAAGAAGGAAAGGCTAAAAGATATTAACGTTTCAAGCAGCTACATATAAAAACGTGGATGAACAATTAAATGAAATGAATTCATTTCATAAGTTCTTTGTGCATTAACTGCAAGTTTTCCACGAAATTGTTACCGAGTTCATTGATTAGTGACTGACAGCTCGTTACGGGAATGGTCTGTCCAATTTCGTCTACTGTGTTGGCATTTGTTTAAAGCCCAGTAATGGTCATTTCAGGCTCAGTCTATGGATTGTATATGTTTCTTTCATAAAGTCTATTTTCATGTACGTATAAGCCTGGGTCAGAATTTCATCAAAAGAACGAGTGCTGAATGGTTTATGCACTCCAGCAAATGTTTTAAGTCATTTAGATGATCTTTAAGTTGATAATAATTAATAGCTGTGCTATGAACTCTACTTCGAGAAATGTTTATTCTTAGGAGTTTAAAATCACTTAGCATTCATTCTTGTGTAGAAATTCTGACGGCGGCATCGCAAATTTAGATTCCGTAGACGGTCGTTAGCATCTTTAATGGTCGGCAGTATCATTGATCTCGTTCCCAAGCTTATGTGTCTGATAAAACTAATAGATTTTGCGTTTCAAAACTTCAAATAATGATGAAATAAGTTAAGAAAAAAAGTTTGACGAACTTTAAAAATAAAAAAGCGCGCAGCTGGGATTCGAACCCCTGCATGTTGTGCTAGACATCGCATTCCTAGACGACTGAGCTAACAACCGTAAAACCAACCAAAAAACCGTAAAAATGTCTATTTATAATAAAACGTCATCTAATAGAGACCAGAGCGGTGGAACCAGAGAGCTGGGAACGAGATCAATGATTCTACCGACCAATAAAGATGCAGCGGACCGTCTACAATTTCTAAACAAGCGGTGGCGTCGACCTTTTTGTGTCGTAGCTACAGCTTAAGCTCTCTTATTAATATTTTGTTAGCTATACGGTTAGTCTATATATCTGCGCAATCTTGGCCAAAATTGTTGGGACACATGAGAGTGATCATTATGTTCCTAGTGCTGTTGTAATTACCCCATCTCCCCCAATCCAATGTCAAGAGCACACCAATGTTTCAGACATGCGGCTTTCAAATCATATCACAATTGGACGGGGGGAGTGGAGGGGTGGGCATGAAAATTGTGATTATTTTGAACATTTGAGAAGAGCTCGCGTCTGTTGACTTCCAAATTCCAATGTGTCTAGTGTGTCTCAACATGTTTTGTCCAAGATTGTGAGTATGTGGATGAACATACTCACAATTTGTGATTTATTTACGATATAATATAATAAATGTAGCCTTGTTCGAGTTGTCCCTTGTGTCATCGTGACTTGTCCAAGCATCCACAAAAGTTTCAAACTAAGACCATGAACAGCAGCCACTTGCCAACATATAAAGGCTAAGTTCATTTCGCATTCATAAATTATGTTATTATCACTCTCCTCGTGAGCATTTTTAGTTCTGATTGGTCAATTTGCCTACAAATCATGTGTTAAATAATACTCTGAGCATGCGCATTGCTTTCAATATTGTAAACAATGGCTGCTCGCTTTGCTAAACTTTCAGAAGCTGAGTTGTCAAGTTTACCTGATGAACAAAATGCAGGAAGCACGAAAAAGGCAACAAAAACTGCCATAAATTATGCCTGACGCAATGGCTAGTTCCGGTTTGGAGGGGTTACAGCTGATTCCGTTTGATAGTTGCTAAGTGGTGGGGTTTACGCTAGCACGTTTAAATAGGTGTTTCGTTCACATTTTCATTACTATTTGCCTTCAACTCTCAAGGTTACTGTTTGTTTTTGGTTTTACACATCTAAACATTTGTTTGTGCATTTAAAATGTTGCGTTTGACATCTCAAACCTACTGCGTTTGACATGCACTTTGCTGGGCGTGATATTATAAACTCAAAACCAGCAAATGGATAATCTTAAAACAAATAAGATCATGGGTATTAGTGAAAAGCCTATATCAGAGGACTTATAACAACATATCGATAATCGCGAGAAGTGAACGTCAATGATAAAAACAATGTCAACAAAGCACGTGTAAAATGCGGCAACATAAACCCCGCCTGTTAGAAACAAGTCGTTTTACCGCTACCAACTGTAAATTTTGAATAGCCCAACGTGCGTTGCGAGCGCATGTTGTTTCACGGTCAAACGGAATCGGCTGTAAGCCTTGCGCGAATTATGTTTTTTGTTCAGTTGGTTTTGTGCATTCGTGCAAAATCACTGTTTGATAGTTCGTAAATCTCGTCGAAAGTTTTCTCAGTTGTTGAAGCACTTGGGCCATCGGTTTGTGTGTAGTTAATGTATCAGTTTTTACTATTTGTTTCATGATAGCATATTGCATGATATATTTCATGTGCATGTTCATAATTTAGTTTTAGTGTTTTCTAGTTTCTCTGTGTAATCTGCCTAGAAAGTTAGAAAAGATTTTTCTTGCTTTGGAAAGCTATGCGTGAACATTAGTTTTTCGTTAGTATATTTCTCATTTTAGTTTACGACAACGTGCGTATGTCATGTGAAAACATCTACTGAGAATTCGAACATTTTTGTCGTGTTGTGTTTAAGAAAGTTAGAGTTGCCTGTGAAGTATAACCTCGCCTTTGATTCTTCCAATATTATTCAACGTGTCGTGACCTAAGCAAAATCACAGATATGTATGATCAGTCTCTGATAACAACATTTTTTTGTGTTTCCTGAATAATTATCTGCAAAGTAAAGCAGTATTACTCGAGCTGAAGCGTGAATATCTGGTGTACTACCTAAATCAGACTAGTTTACATAGCAGTTCACAAGTTACCGTACAATAGCTCCATTCTCGTTCCCAGGTCTTATTGGTTGCCTGCGGCAATTTATCCCAGAAGACATACAAAAACTTGTATATTTCAGGCAATTAACAGTTGTACTGAACATACTAAGTGTGGTCAAATTTGACCAGGAACTAAGGTATGTGGTCAAATTTGTTGCCCAACAGTGTTTACAATGACCATAATTTTGCTTGGCATGCTCCCCGCAGGAAATTGTGAAAGTTTCACTCATAAATGCTATTTCCTGCGCTCTGAGCCACGCATGAAATCACTACCTGATCCTGATATAAACACTAAAAAGCCCTTCAGAATTTTATGCAGTGCCCTTCAGAATTTTATGCAATGCCTTTCAGAATTTTATGCAATATGCCCTTCAGAATTTTATGTAATGCCCTTCAGAATTTTATGTAATTAATGATCTCACAGGATAATAACCTATAACTATGCTAGCTTGGCATGTCGCCTGTAACTCTGTAGTAACTTATAGTAATTATGCCCGCTGCCGATCGGTAGGGATGGAGACGGTAGCACGGCGATGCGATCGAGCTTTGGCGATGCGATCGAGCTTCGCGATGCGGTCGAGCTTCGCGATGCGGTCGAGCTAGGCTCCGGAGATGAGAACCTTCTTTAGGCTTGTCCTCGGTCATAACTAACATCAACACATCTGGAACCTAAACGGTACCCTGTCCAAACAGTCTCCAACGCCTACTGGGGTTAGAGTAGGTTACCGTTAACCTACTCCAGATGTCTCCAACCCTACAGCAGCGGGGCAACACTCAAAAACGTGTCCGGGGCAGTACGAATATAACGACGATACGCCTGGTTTTGGAAAACTTGATGCGAAGACGGAGTCCAGGGGAAGGTTCGCCCGGCAAAAACTCGACGTCGGTGGGAGCAAGATGACGAGCGGGATCGAAGGGGGAGAGGACCTAAACTCGCTCACTCGTAGGAAGCCAAAAAAACGCCAAAGAGCACGCCGACGAAAACATTAGTGAATCGAAACCAGAATTAGGAAGCGGTGAATGGAGCACAACGTGTCGCGGGTTATCGGGCGCCGAGGGGGGCGGGCCACCCCATGAGAACGATGGATGCCTTGCAGAACTCGGCGGAGTCTCCGTTTATTTTGCGTTGGGTCGCTGTAACCCCAGACAATATGATAGGAACGAACGGCTGCCAAATAAACGTCAACGCTGGCCGGGGAGAAGAACTGGGCTAACCAAGAAACAAACATCATCGGTTGAAATTCAGACGTAAGAACGGGAGATGATGGAAACAAGTCAGGGAACAAAGCGCAAAACGACCAAAACTTTTTCATTCCGGAGGCATACGTACGGCAAGACGAGGTAGCTAAACCCTGGCATAAAAAGGCTAAACACTGCGACTTTAGCTCACGATGAGCAACGCCGACACGAGAGCTGGAGGGACGAGGGTGGGGTTCGGGGCGGCGGTGGGATGAAGCCTGCGGAATTCCTGAAAGTGAGAACGAGAGAGCGAATCAGCGGCGGCGTTGTGACGACCGGGGACATGGCGAGCGGAGATCGAGAAATGGAATTGGCAAGCGACAAGAACAAGGCGGCGCATGAGATGCATGGACAAGGGGTCACGTGAGGAACCAGAGTTGATGATGGCAACGACGGCATGGTTGTCGCAAAGGAACTCAACTTGTAAGCGTGCCCATTGATACCCCCAAACGTGCGCCGCAACCACGATGGGAAATAACTCCAACGCCGTGATATTGGTGGCCGGCACCGACGTTGGCCAAGATCCCGCCAGCCACGCGTTGCGCCAAATTGCACCAAAACCGAGGCTTCCAGAGGAATCTGAGGCGACAAATAGACCGGGAAAGGAACAAATCGACGGCATGCGAAAGAAACTGACTCCATTCCAGGATTGTAGAAACTCCAGCCACCAGGCCAGATCGCGGTGGAATTCACAGTTAAGGCGAATAGGGTGAGACGGTGACCGAAAGGCGCACAACAGGTCGATCATGCGGCGGAGAAAGGTGCGACCAGGCGGAACCACCTTAGTGACGTGATGAAGGGAACCAATTAACGACTCCAGTTCTGTACGGGTACACCGCTTCTTGGATGCCCACTGATAGAGTAGCTCCAAAGTGCTGATTAACTTGTCGTGGGGTAAGCGAGCCGTCTGAGTGAGGGAATTGAGCTCGATGCCAAGAAAAATTAACACCGGGGTGGGACCTTCACACTTAGACGGATGGAGTGGCAAGCCAAGACGAAAAAACACGGAACGAGCGATCGTGATGCTGTCGGCACAGGCAGACGAACCCGCAGGACCGAGAGACAAAAAATCGTCGAGGTAGTGTAACAAATAGCGGACAGTATAATTGACCTTGAGGATCCATTCGACCAGGTCGGCGATAGAATTAAAAATGAACGGGGCCGATCGCAAACCAAAGGGAAGAGCCAGATCGACAAAGAACAAATCGCGCCACCTCATGCCAAACAAGTAGCGTTTGTTGGGACGCATCGCGACGTTGCGATACGTGCTCTCCACGTCAAATTTGGCCATAAGGGCCCCCATCCCTAGCACCATTAGAATCTTAATAGCATCGTCGACGGAGATATATTGCAGCGAAAATGGGTCTTTAGGAATACCGTCGTTGACACTGTGCTGAGCGGGGGAAGATAAATTCAGGATAAGTCGCGATTTTCCAGGCTGACCTTTCTTGGGAATCACTCCGAACGGGCTGCAATGGAGGTTGGGAAAAGGAGGGGTGGCGAACGGGCCAGCCAAGCGGCTTTTGGCGATTTCGGTGGCCAAATACTCGTCAATGACGTCAGGATGGTCGGTGTCGGAGCGCATATTGCGAAGAGACGACCGTAGAGCAACCCGAGTTGGATCAAAACCTGAGGAGAAACCGTGAGCGATGCCGTCCAGAACGTATTGAACTTTGGCGCGGTCAGGGTGATGAGCCAGTTCTTGCTGACAAGCCGCCAGCTGAAGAGGGGAAACGCGGTGAACGGGTGACAGTGGTGCAACGTTGAAGCCAGTGAATGACCCTACAAGTAAGGAACAAGAAAACAAAACAAACAAAACGTGCAGGATATTGCAAGTAAAGACACACTAGAAGGAAAAATATATAATTGCACAAATAGAGATTCACAGTGGTATGATACATCACGCTGTCCCACAAAGGTACAAGATTAATTACAGTTAACAGAAATAAACTACGATAATGCAAGCACAGCTAGGAGCTATCCGTGGTACGTAATATGGAACACGGGCAAACACACAACAACAACAAAAAACAAACTGTAAATAACTAAGCATCCACTATGCACTATACGTCCGAAGACCGACGCCGTTTAAACGGCGGTTCGGGAGCTGGTGATTTTGCGGCCTTCCGATGCGCCACTACACGACGATGCAAAGCGGAACGTCCCGGAAAGTCACACGAGTGGCGTCAGCGGGGCGAGACGGCTTGGTCGGAGAGACGGACTGGACAGGTGGAGTGGCTGTGGGATGTTCGACAGAGACGCTGCCCGAGACATAAAAATGAAACAATTCGGGGTTCAGGTGAGACCAGTCAGTGAGTTTGTAAGCTGCGGCTTACTAATAGTAAGGTTAGTTTATTATCGCATTACAATATCAACGACAAGGCTTTAAATTGATCTAAATTGCATCTTAATGAAGCTGGTACTAAAGTGTTTGCTAAAAATATAATTAATTGTATTAATCGTTTTTAGCGGTGATTCGGTTGTTCCTGACTCTAGCCAAAGCATTGAGAGATCACCAATATTGCATTTGATCCCTGAGGTTGAGGAACCATTGGATATTATCAATGGTTTCTCTATAGACAAAGATAAATCATTATTGGATGATAAAGAATTAAATTTGAAAGAGAATAATGCATGTCCTTTGGAAATTATTCAGAACTTAAAGGGCTTTAGAATTGGTCATATAAACATAGCATCTCTAACTAGATATATTGACCAACTCCAGATTTATCTCCGCAAAGAATTCTTTGATATTCTGAGTGTCAATGAAACTCGGTTAGATAAGCAGATAACGGACTCGATAGTTAATATAAATGGCTATTCTATTGCTAGACATGATAGAAATAGGGACGGCGGAGGAGTAGCAATTTTTTATAGAAATTGCATTAATGTAGCATTAAGAAATGATTTGATACCTGAGGATTTAGAAGCTATTTGTGTTGAAGTAATGCAGGCTAAATCCAAACCCATTTTAATTGCTACAGTTTATAGACCTCCAAATACGTCAATGGATATTTTTGAAAAAATTGAAATTTTAATGCAGAATCTAGATCAAGAGAATAAAGAAGTAATAATACTTGGTGATTTTAACTGCGATCTTCTCTCGTCAACAACTAGTAACCATACACGTAAGTTTCTTGACCTAATTGAAGTATTTCAGTTTGATCAAATAATAACGCAACCAACTCGTATTACTCAAAATTCTGAAACTTTAATTGATGTTGCTTTGACGAATAGTCCAGAAAATATAGCTAATTCTGGTGTTTTACATATGGGGATAAGTGATCATTCCCTTATCTATATTTGTAGAAAGATTTCTTTTATCAAATCTCAACCAAAGCTTGTTGAGAGTAGAAATTATAAAAACTATAATCCTGGATACTTCAATGAGGATCTCGATAACTTACTAAATCAGTATACCTGGGAAAGTACTGACCCAGATTTGCTGTGGTCTCAATTTAAATTTGTATTTAACAAAATAGCAGATTTTCATGTTCCTCTGAGATCTAGAAAAGTTAGGAACAAATATACTCCTTGGTTAAATGATAATATTAGAAAACAAATAAATCATCGAGATTACTTGAGAAAGAAAGCAGTTAAAACCAAATCTACATATTATGATAATGCATATAAGAAAGCTAGAAATAGAATTAATAAGATGATTAAGAATTCAAAGCAAAAATACTTTCAAAATTATATTGACGGCAACCGAGGAAATCCTAAAAAGATGTGGGATGGTATAAACCAGTTACTAGGTAAAGGATCTAAAACAACGCATATTACCTCTTTGAATGTTGGTAGCACTAATGTAACTAACAAGACAAATATAGCAGAATCCATGAACGAGTATTTTACAAGTATAGGACCTAATCTTGCTGCACAAGTCCCTGGTACAGATATTGAGCCTGAGTCTTATGTTGATGGCTCCGAAAGCACTTTTGTTTTCAAAAGTATCAATATTAATGAAGTTTATAATATGCTTAGTAACTTAAAAACGTCAAAATCCTTTGGTCTTGATAAAATTCCAGCCAGGTTACTTAAAGATTCTTGCTATAGTATTGCGCCTTTCCTAACGAAAATTTTTAATGCTTCGTTAACATCAAGCGTTTTTCCACAAGAATGGAAAATTGCCCGCGTATCACCTGTTTACAAAGCAGGTGATAAGCGAGAACGTGGCAACTACCGACCGATATCGGTGTTGTCAGTTGTCGCAGGATTATTTGAGAAAATTATTTATTTGCAACTAAATCAACATTTGGCTGAAAATAATATCCTTTCTGTTCATCAATCTGGTTTTAGAAAAGGCCAATCTACTGCTACATCGTTATTAAGTACGACTAATTCATGGCTTATCAGCATGGACTCAGGCTTAATAAATGGGATTGTGTTTCTCGATTTGTGCAAAGCTTTTGACACGATCGATCATGAAATTTTAATAAATAAATTATATTTATATGGTGTCAAGGGCTCTGCATCGATATGGTTTAGATCATATTTTACGAACCGAGAGCAAGTTTGTAAAATTGATAACATAATCTCTACATCTCAGGCTGTCAAATGTGGTGTTCCTCAGGGATCAAATCTTGGGCCTCTCCTCTTCTTGTTATATATAAATGACCTTCCGAATTGTTTGGTAAATTCTGTACCTGCTATGTTTGCCGATGACACAAATATTACTATTTCTGCGGAAACAGCCAAAGATTTAGTAGAAAAATTGAATAATGACTTAAATAATGTACACAATTGGCTTTTAGCTAATAAATTAACCGTAAATGTTGACAAAAGTGAATATATGTTAATAGGGTCACGGCAGAGATTAGCGGGTATCGATTGCGAGCCAGCAATTAATTTAGGAAGGAAAAACTTAAGGCGTGTTTCCAAAACAAAAAGTTTGGGAATTTTAATAGATGAAAATTTGAATTGGAATCAGCGAATTGATAATATTAGTAAGAAAGTTTCTCAAGGGATTGGTATTTTGAGGAGAGCTAAGCATTACATCTCACAACAATCTCTTGTGACACTTTATAAATCATTAGTTCAACCATATTTCGATTATTGCTCGTTAGTTTGGGGCAATTGTAACCAAACATGCAAAGATAAGTTGCAAAAGCTGAATAATAGAGCAGCAAGAGTAATAACGGGAGACACATATGAGGTACGTTCAAGTGAAATATTGTTAAAGTTAAAATGGGAAACATTAGATAAAAGAAGAGAAGAACAAATGATATGTTTGGTTAATTAGGCTTTAAATCATATGCGCTCTCCTGCTATTGCATCAATGTTTCAAATTACGAATAATGAGAACTATAATCTGAGAAGCAACAACAAAATGTTAATGTTGTCAAAACCTAAAACTAACGCCATGAAAAGAAGCTTTAGTTATGCGGCAGCTAAGGTCTGGAACAGCCGAGTCAGAGATACAGTTGTATCACAAAGTTGAAATTGTTAGTTGATTGTAAATATTTTGCACTGTTGCTTTGGGAATGTTTTTTATACTTTTTATATCTAATATCTTAATATCTTAATATTATAGCACTCCCAAAGTAGCGGTGTGTGTCAAATTTTGACAGCACGGCCTAATGGAAAACAACCAATTTATTTACTTAATTAATTATTTTTCTTGTATATTTCTAGTATAGTATAAAAAGTAGTTAAATAGAGTGGAAGTAGTAATTTAATATATAGGTTGATTAGTTACCGTGTGTAAATAAGTTTAAATAATAATAAAAATAAATAAAAAAGGCACGATCGTAAGCTAGCTAAGCAGAACCGGAAAATTGCTGGGCTGTACGCATGATCAACAACTGGTATTTCAGTAAATCGGTCACCCGAGTAGGGTAATAGGCTGTCACAACGAGCGTGTAAACTGCGAATGCTTGCATCCAAGAAAGAATGTCCGTAATTGCTTTGCACCGTTTGGTCGGCCGAATGATGAGCTGGTCGGCAACGAGTGTAAAACACGGTTCGGCTTCGATGTGGTCTTCCAAGAGCGAGGCTAATTCAATAAATTCCCCGGAGACTATCGCAGCAACTATCTTGGGAGCGACGGGGGGAATGCCCAGACTCACAACAAGGGGGAAAAATTAGCAGCTGGAAACGCCGAAGCGCTAGCGGAGGACAGATAACCTGGGGCAAACGACGCCGGAAGAACGTTACCAGGACCGGCGACCGGGTAGTTACTAGTAAACAAAGATGGCGTACCTGGGATGATAACTTGTGGTGTTTGTCCTGGAGGGAAGGAAGCACTGTAAGGCTGAAATCCTGGAGTTGTAGCAGGCCACTGGGGTACTAGAGGAGGATTTGACGATGAACCAGCATATGGACCCATCGAGGGCACCTGAACTGACAGGGGTTGCGGAAAGTTCCCCGAGTGAAAATTTGACGTTGGTCCGGGTTGACGTTGACGTGGAACGGCCATTGCTGGTAAGACAGGAGCCAACGATGGAGATGCCACTCGAGCCGGGAAGATGGGCGAAGCGAGCAGGCTTGAGACGTAAAGATGCGACGGCAAAGCTGAACTAGTCGAAGTTGACACAGACGGCGTAATGACGGTTGGAACCAACGAACTGGAGGCCGCCTGTGAAGGCGACGTAGGCGAGGCCATTGCAACTTCAGGGACAGAAGACGGTGAACTTGAAACACGAGTACGTGAGGACCTTGCTGAGCGATGCATAGCAGCGAACGAACAGTTAGCCACTGGCTAGGCGCAGGGTAAGTGATATTTATACTGACCTAGGGGGCTACAAAACCCGGTACGCAATCCTCAGTCACGCGACTAAGTAGCGAGCCCTGTTCGACATTAACTTCCTTTATTGAACCAATGAATACATTTAAAGATTTCACTGATATGTAAACTACGCACCTGGGGTTGAAAAGTGAAGCCGCGAAGCAAATCTGAAATTTGTTGTTTGAGGTCCCACTTCATTACGGAATCCATCATAGCTTTTGCGCGTTTTTTGCTGTTACGTGTTGCGGACACGGAGATTCCGGTTTTATTGGCTTTACAACGTTGAAAATGAGATTTGAAAGTTCGAAGAAGTGAAACACCACTGCTCATGGCTTTGATAGACACCGTGTTGACTATTTTTGAGCGACGTTATGGATGTGAAATCTGATCACTCGGAAAGGCACACATTGTAGTTGAACGAAGCGGGTTTTGATACGAACTGGCGAAATTGTATTATCGTTATAAATTTAAAACCAGAAAACACTACATTAGCGACGAGGAAAAACTTTTTTTACTTCAGCCGGAGAAGATATACAGCTGACTAAGCGGGCTTAGTGGAGCGAAACCGAAGCGAAGTATCGAACAGAATTACGACATAGCAACGCCATTGTTTGAAAAAAAATCGACCAGTTTAATGGCGACAACGAAGAATGGCGCCACTATATCGAAAGAATGAATAACTTTTTCACAGCAAACGGCGTCGTCGATCAAGAGAAAAAACGATCAATCTATTTGGTTGGGCAAAGACATATAAACTGATTCGAAGTATGATGGCCCCGAGAGATCCGAAAAGGAGCTGACGTGTCATCGTGGAACGATTCAAATTCAACACCCGCTGGCAAAAACTAGGTGAGACAATTCCAATGTATTCAGCAGATGAAGCGTCTCTCAGAAAATTGCGAATTCGGCACCAATTTGAACAAAGTGTTGCCAGAACGCATTGTATGTGGGACAAGTGACATGAAAATTTAAATACGTTTGTAAGCGGAATCTAAATTGACTCTCAAACACGCACTCGACCTTGCTATAAGATTAAAACATCTGAAAAGCACGCTTTAAATCTACGAATGAGTGGTTTACAAGACGAGGATGTTGTACATAAGTTAGACGATATAGTTAGAGATCGTAAGGGCCAAAACACCCTTTAAAAGTGCTTTCGGTGTGATGGGAGGTACAGTCCTACTTAATATCGTTTTAAGAAAGCTAAATGCATGTGCAAAAGTTGGTCCTACAAATATATCCTGACCATGTAGAAGCAAAATGATGGGAAAGAAAGATAAGAGGGGATAGGAAAACAGTGCTTTAGGAGCAGGGGAAACAGTGGTACAAGGAAAGCCCACTCACCACTTTTCGTAAAACCGACCGAACAGTGAAGTCTCCAACCAATGCACTCATGTTCAATTTTGGTCATAAGAGCACCACGCATGCAAAGTGAACATATCGATCAATGGGACACCTGTAGGTATGGAAACTGACACTGGTGCTTCATTGTCTGTTATTAGTGAAGCAACCTATGCTTATTTACAAAGCCAAGGGTGATCCTCGCTTACAGGGTACAGATGTAGTCCCCCGTACATACGCTGGAGAGGAAGTGAACCCGGAAGGGTCTTTGGAAGTAACAGCACCATATGAAGGGAAATAATTCAAATTGCCTTTTCTCATGGTGTAAGTGAAAGGGTCCAGCTCTTTTAGATGAAAATTGGCTGGAAACGTTTAGTTCCAATGGACCTGCATCTAAAGAAGGTTGTTCGAAGTTATTCACCTTAAAGTAGTCAAAGCCAACATCCTTGTTGATCCCTCAGTCGCCAAAATAGCAGTGTATTTTAAGACGTAATTAAATATAAGTTTAGGTAATCATGCGATGGCGAGTACAATTTGGGATTGATAGTACGAGTGATGTTTGGAAATTTTGCCAAAATTGGACGAGCCGCCGGGGCGAGAACAATGACAGGATGTTCTTAAACTAAATTCAACGAATCCTGGAGTATTTAAACTCCAATCATGCAATAATCGTGTTTATTATCGTGCCTTATATATATATTCATTAATTCTAGGCTGAATTTACATTTGAATAAGTGATAGAGTTTGCCTCTCTCGCGTTTCTTCAATGGCTCTGCCAATAGCGTCAGTCAATCGATCTCCTCGTCATGTTTTACGAATTCTCCGCCACAATGTTGTCTTTCGAGCGTATAAATCAATAAAACCGCACAAACACGAAACATGTGAGCAGTGATTTAGACGTTAGCAATTTTCAGCCTTTCTGGGGGAGGCTCAGTGATTTAAATTGCGTACGGTATGGTATGGTATGGTATGGTATGGTATGGTATGGTATGGTATGGTATGGTATGGTATGGTATGGTGCGGTGCGGTGCGGTGCGGTGCGGTGCGGTGCGGTGCGGTGCGGTGCGGTGCGGTGCGGTGCGGTGCGGTGCGGTGCGGTGCGGTGCGGTGCGGTGCGGTGCGGTGCGGTGCGGTGCGGTGCGGTGCGGTGCGGTGCGGTAACTTTATTTAGCCTCGGTGGACTCATCAGGATAAAATATATACATATATAATGGCTATATAAATTACATTAATAACAGGACAAACACTAAATTAACGCATATAAACAAATATAAAAAATTGAGAACCTGCTTTACATGAGTGCCGTGCATTGCTTCTGAAATATTCACTGCAGCCAGATCGAAAAGGGTTTAAAAAATTAGTTTGCCTTAACTTTAGAAAAAGACTGTTCCATATTACTGCACCATTGTAACTAAAAGAATTTTTTAGGTAGTTTGTGCGAGGAAAAGGAACAGCCAGTTTGCCAGTAATGTCTCTAAGAGAGTAGCCCGAAGCGCAGCTGCGCTCGGAAAATTTGGAACAAAGATACTCAGGAGCCAAACCATTTACTGATTTATAAACCATAATAGACTTTTGAATTTTCCGTTGTGTTTCCAGATTTTCCCATCCTAGGCCTTCTAAGAGGCAATCAGCATTAGTGTCATAACTAGAAAATGTCAAAATTCTAGCTGAACGATTTTGCAATTTCTGCAATTTATCAGGAAAAATTTTATTACAATTCCCCCACACAAAACTGCAATAATCAAAATGTGGTTGAATTAAAGAATAAAATATTGTATGCAGTGCTGATAGAGGAACAAAAGGCCTAATGCGTTTCAGCGCACCAAGGCCAGAGGCAATTTTTTTAGAAATGGCATCAACATGAACAGACCATGAAAGATGCTCATCAATGTTAAGACCCAGCAACTTGGTTGACTCTACCTGTTTGACAGGAGCCCCATTAATTAAAAATACTGGAGCACTATCAAACGTATAGAGTCTCTGTCTTGATCCTATCACCATGAATTCAGTCTTGAGCATGTTCAATGTTAATTTATTAACAATAAGCCACTGACTAATATGTGCAAGATCATCATTAAGATTGCGTTCAATTTTTGTGATATCATTATCCGCAAATGTCAGATGGGTGTCGTCTGCAAACATGCGAGGTTGTGAATGCAAAAGGCAATTCGGCAGATCATTGATGTACAATAAAAATAACAGAGGTCCTAGGATTGTTGCTTGAGGCACTCCACATGTTAATGAGCGGCTTTCCAATAAGCACCCATTCACAAAACATTTTTGTTGGCGGTCTTTCAAGTAGGACTTAAACCAATTGTGTACAACCCCTCTAATACCGTACGCGTTAAGTTTCGAAAGTAAAATGTCATTATCTACTGTATCAAACGCCTTTTTAACATCTAAAAAAACAACGGCATTCACACAACCTGTATCTATATTGTAAGCTCAGCTATCAACTGTCTCTAATAGACTAATAGCAGTGGAATGAAGGCTGCGGAATCCTGACTGACAATTCGAAATCAAATTATGATTAGTTATATACATCATAACTTGATCATAAACAATTCGCTCAAAGACTTTTGCCACAATAGGAACAATAGAAATTGGTCGATAATTATTCAACTCAGAACGACAACCCTGTTTAAATAAAGGTAAAACTTTGGCACACTTCCACTCATCTGGAAAAATACCAGTAGAAATGGAGCGATTAAATATCAGACAGAGAGAGTTCGATATAATATCAGAGCATTCACGTAAAATTCGTGCGGAGATCTTATCAAGGCCTGTTGCTTTAGATTTACTTAGCTTAGATAGCAACGAAAACACTGTGGAGTTATCTATTGTTTTTAACTTAAACGATTCAAGATCACGTAAATGACCACTTAAGTAGTGCAACGGAGAGTAATTGTTTACATTAGACGGAATTTCCTCGCCCAGTTTCTGGCCAGTTGTAACAAAATGATTATTAAACGCATTGGCAAGATCTGGAGAATCAGTTACTGTAACGTCTTCAAGTTTTATCTCCTTAACAAAGGAGCTTTCCGAATTTCTAGAGGTAAGTTCATTTATGACTCCCCATGTTTTATTTGGATCGCCCACGCACTCGTCAAAAGCCTTATTATAATAGTTTTCTTTAGCCAATTTAATTTGATTGTTTACATCATTACGACAACGTTTGAAAGCATGCCAATCGGCTGGATCATTTGAGCGAATTGCTGTAATCTTTGAAGCATCTTTTTTGTGCATGCATTGTTTTAGGTGAGGCGTTATCCAGGGTGATTTTAAGATGCCACCCGTTTCGTTCTCCGCGACACTTAAAAACATATTATTCCAAATATGCCACATGGTGTTAGGATCATTATGTTGACGAATAGAATTCCAGTCCTGGGAAGAAATATCATTGTGAAACAAAACGGAATTAAAATTTTTGAATTTACGGTAAGTTACAGTTGAATGACGACTATTGGATAAGCCAACTGCAAGCTTACGATAAACATAAATTAAACTATGATCACTAATGCCGATATGGAAAACACCGGAACAAGCCACTCTAGTAGAACAATTGGTATAGATTAAGTCAATCATTGAGCAGGACACGTTAGTAACACGAGTGGGTTCATTAATTAGTTGTTGGAGACCATAGACATCCGCAATATCGGTTAAGAGACGTAAATTACTGCCTGAATTGGGAGAACTAACGTTAACATTCATACCCCCCAAAATATAATACTCCAGACCTTCAGCATCCATCCTACCAACAAGCCTCTCGAACAAATCGAATTTATCAACACTGGAGTCAGGAGGTTGATACCAGCTGGCAACGAGAAAAGGCTTGGAACGAGGCTTGTGAATTTCGATACATAAATTTTCCAATTCCCTTACATTCAGATCATGACGGGGAATACAATTTACATTATTTTGTACATAAAAACATACTCCACCGCCATGTCTTCCGTTAATATTACGATCTCGACGAAATATTTCATAACCTGGTATAAATAGTTCACAATCAGTTATGGAAAAGTCCAGCATTGTCTCGTTAATAGCCAAGACATCAATAGGATTATTACTTAGAAAGACTTTAAGTTCGTCCAGATGTTTCAATAAACTAGTTATATTTAAACTAGCCATTTTGAAACCACGAGTTGTTGGTATAAACATAGGCGGCCCAATTCAGTGTGTAATTTCATATAGAGATCAGTAGCGAGCGGCAGCGTATTATTTACATATATAAGATACATAAGGTTGGCAACTAAATTTAAACCTGACGAACATATGACTTTTGTTAAACACAAAATACATCGCTCGTCGAGTTAAAAACAGGTAAAAAATTATAACACATTAATCTCCGATAATTTTACTACACATACTCACTGAAATTTGTCTTCAATGTTTCCGAATGGCTGCAAAATTTGAACATATTTTTCATGTATTGACAAAAAATATCTTGTCCCAATGCGGGAGCCAGAGGTGGGCGTAAACGTCAGCATTTAAAAAGCATTTATATGCTCCTATTGGTGCACTTTCAACGAAGTATTCATTTAGACCAATAGGAGCATATAAATGCTTTTTAAATGCTGACGTGTACGCCAACCTCTGGCATCCCGCATTGGGACAAGATATTTTTTGTCAATACATGAAAAATATGTTCAAATTTTGCAGCCATTCGGAAACATTGAAGACAAATTTCATTGAGTATGTGTAGTAAAATTATCGGAGATTAATATGTTATAATTTTTTACCTGTTTTTAATTCCACGAGCGATGTATTTTGCGTTTAACAAAAGTCATATGTTCGTCAGGTTTAATTTAGTTGCCAACCTTATGCATCTTTATATATGTGTAAAACAATACGCTACCGCTCGCTACTGATCTCTATATGAAACTGCACACTGAATTGAGCTGCCTATGGTATAAATGGCATAACGGAATTTTTAGTGACTTGAGCAGATAGACATGAAGTGCCCATAATTGGTTGCTAGTCAATGCCTATTGATGTGTCTAGAAAAATTTGAAGACAAGATATTAGTTCCACTGACATTAAGATGCAGACCACTGCCATTCAAATGCGAGGTAGTGGTGTTAGAGTTAGACAGAATTGACCAGCCGTTTTGTCTAGCATAGGTGTTTAGATAGGAATTAACTTGTACAACCTTATCATTTAATAATATATTATCCGATCTACAGGTCAAGCTTGAAATTGTTACCTTCGTTGTATGCGATTCAGCGACAATACTGTGACCAAGATCTGCAATGCGCTCAGCAACATATTCTGCCTAGAATATTTCAAGTCATTCGTACCCACATGAAGAATTATTTCATCAGGTTTTAGCTCCAGTGATGGCTTCATGTAATGAAACATATGATCAACCCTTGAACCAGAAAAGGACTTAACAACTGACCTCACCTTTGTAGAAAGGTTTCGGCCTTGTACATACTTTACAATTGAATCCCCCAAGACAACCACAGTCTTACGATCTTTCTCACGATAGCTTTTGCTTTTATTGGCTTCTTCTGATGGTTGAGCATTTTTATCTTGTAAAACATGATTGTCATTAGAATTTAGGTCTTTCTGTCGTTGTTTCTTTGCCTTTTGTGTTTTGATTATTCTTTACATGTGTCTTCGCTCTTCTTGCGGGTTACTTTGTATGCTACTCGTAGGTTTGTTAGAATGTGATTTAGATTTAGCACGAGGTTGATCATTGTCCTCTTCAATATTTAAAACTTCTTGATGACCAACTGACTGTTGATCAGCAGATACATTCGTTTCGCTCTCGTCATCATCTTCTATAGTAAGATACGAGAACTGATTATACAGACTTACGGCATCACTGGCAATTTGATTCTCGCTACTTCTATGGACCGTGCACCATGGATTTTTCGGTTGACCCGATTTAATGCGATCGCTTTTCCCAACGACGTTAACAACATTAGCACAATCTTCATCTAGCAATTGGATAACTGCCACAAGGCTTGCTTTTTCATTTTCTGCAACTGATAATTTAGAGCTCGTTTCAGTTAGTAAACTTTCAAGTTTCTGTAAATCAGATTTTAAAGCCTTGTTTTCTTTCTTCAATGAATCATTTTCCTGGGTAAGGTGATTAACTCTCATTTGGTCATTTCGAATTTCACACGCATGAACGAGCTTGTTCATAACAATGGTTGTCTCCGATTTGTACTTATCGAATTCATTTGACAATACATCTATACGTTTCATAACATTATCCAGTAAGTTTGCTTCCAAACATATCGGATTATCTTTAAAGCTTTGATCAATTCCACTTGTACTGGCGTTATCATTTAAACTAATTGAAAGATGGTTTTGAGAAGCATCAAAATTTAACAATTCTGAATTCGACAAGTTCGCATTTACCATGAAGTTATTATTATTCTGCAGGGAAGGCTTATGCGCGGGTGTGACATCGAAAAAATCGTCGACGCCTAAATTACACTCGCTATCCGATGAAATGGTGGCAATTTTCTGCAGAATGTCGATATATTCGTCTTTCATAGTGCCATCTAACAACACACTTCGACTTTCTTACCACCGAATTGTGATATCTGGTGTCTTTAGCTGTTTGAAACCGCCACGCGGAACTCTCCACTCAACTTTGATGTTTAATATCTCATCGACAAACTGTTGAAAAAAATCAAAATCTCCTTGCCATTTAAGTTTACTATTCCTGAAAGTCATTGGATTTATTTTATTACTGACACCAAGAGACATATTGATCGATTCTCTTAAGAAGTTCTTTAAAAATATAACGGAGCTTGTAACACACGTCCGCACGCTTCAGTTATTATTAGGATGTCATTTAGCGCGTCAAGTGTCTAAAAATCATTTGGTTATTTATAAATAACCAAAGTTGAGCTTGATTTTAAAAGTGGCTATTTATTAAATAGCCAGTTTTGGATTAGTTGATTATTTGATAAAAACTGAATTACTGTGAGCACAGCAAATGGTTATTTATTAAATAACCAGTTCGTCGTTATTGGTTATTTCAAATAACCAAAGTACAAAAGTTGGTTATTTCAAATAATGAAATAAATAATGATTAAAAGAAAGGAAAATTAGCCGAATAATAAAAAGACATTTGGCGCCCCATACTGTATTCAATTAAATTATAAAAGTCGCAAGACTTACAATGCGGCTGCTTGATTTCTTCAAATATCCAATTATATTTGCGCTTAGTAGCTGTAATTATGTATTTCAGTTGCTTGGGAATAAACTATCCTCTATTTATCAAAGCCATGAGCAATGGTGCTTTGCTCCTTGGAGCTTTCATATCTTATTTTTAATGTTGTAAAGCCGAAGCTTGTGATGTAAAAATCAACCCGATCCGTAACACGTAAAGCAAAAAACGTGCAAAAACTATGATTCCGCAATATAAACATATAACTACGTGTGACCTCAAGCAACAATTTTTACTTTTCAACTCCAGGTGCGTTATTTACAGATTCGTGAGGTCTTTACATAAAAATCTTAAGGACGCCACATAAAATTATGAACGTATTTTCATAAAATTCTGAAGGTCTTTTACTCAAAATTCTGAAGGCTTTATTTACATACAATTCTGTAGGGGGTTAGGATAAATGGCAGATACGGATGGCGGATGGATTGGCAGATACGGATGGCGGATGAGGGGACAAAAGGCGGATGAGGGATAAAAGGCGGAAAGACGCTGGGTTATTAAAATATGGCACTCGTATATTAATATATTTGGGTCATTTATACAAGAAAAAGTCACCTTACATAAGACGCAAGCTTGACGTTGACGTATGTTGGCGTGTTGAATAAACGTCTAAAAAGACTCTGGTATAAATCTTATATATATTGCATCTTATGCCTTTTATTTAAGTCCTGGGTTATTTCGTGTTATAAGTTTGACAAGAAAGATTTCACAACAGCAAAAACAGTGACACTTAATGTATAATGACGTTTGATGTTTATTTATATCGCAATTAGCAATATGTTCATAATATAAAGTTCACCCATTCCAATTAACTAATATAAATATTTATTGTTAGAATGAAAATTAATCCCCAGCATAAAACGCATGAAAAAGCCATAACAAGTTTGTTTAAAAAAGATTTGTTAAGGAGTGGACCTAACGTTGACGTTTCGTCTTTAACTTAAGACATCTTCAGAGTAAATAATAATATAAAGTCACAAAGTTATACGAATATATACACTAATTTACATAATATTAAATTACACTTGGGATAAGGACAGGAGACAAACGGATTTCAGAGGGTGGAAATAGTTTTAGAGCAGAAAAAGAGGGACAGAACTACCATGTACAAGGGAAGGTTTGTGTTTAGAAATAAGAAGGCTTTCACGGATGATAAGTTCGTCAGAGGAGAAACAGGAAGACAGAATCTCAAAGTCATCAAGAGAAGCAGTATGACCGGTATTATTGAGATGTTGGAGGATACTAGTCAACTTAGGAATGCTACTTTCTTTACCTGTAAGAGCAGAAATGCCTAGGTGTTCAGAAACTCGTGTGTGCAAATGACGGACCGTTTGGCCCACTTACGACGCGGAACAGCATCAACACTTAAAATATTATACCACATAAGATTTTAGACCCTTGGGAATTTTATCCTCGAAGGAAAAGAAGTGAAGATAACCGTTGTGTTGGACGAAGGACAAATTGGATTTGTAAGTGGGGAAAAGCTGAGGAGCATGGGCGAGAAACTTGAGTGTGAATTTGAAGAGAATGCCTTCCAGTTTAAGGAAGGCAAATATAAATAATTTTCATAGGCACACAATGAACCAATTCCTTGGGATGAAACGTTTTATCCAAGAAGGCTTGCATCGGTCGAATATGCGAGTGGGGTAACCATTCCGGTTAAAAATCATTCTAAACTTGTCGAGTTGAGCATGGAACTTCTCATAGCTAGAGCAAGTGTTAAAGAAGCGGTGTAACAGAGAAGAGATTAGGCTGAGTTTATATCAGGCGCGGATCTAGGGGTGGTCAAATGGGTCGCTTGATCTACGTAAAAATTGCCAAACAAATAATTAATATTCCAAACTACTGGAGACAATCCAGTTTCATTTTTGCGTGCTGTTACTAGTAGCTATCCAGGTCGAAAATCGTTCAGTATCTGAGCCTTCTGTCACTTATTTTTTGCCACAGGTCAAGCTGCGGTTTTACACATAAATTTTGCCCCATCAGCTGACAAAATCGATGCACCTGATTGGTAGGATGAAAGTTTGACCCATTCGTGGGGAGTTCTGACCTGTTTGTTGCAATCAGGGGCTCCGTGCAAAGCTTCTTATTGGGCAATTTAAAAAAATTCTGCTACCTTATTGGTCATTGTTTTCTGACCCATTCTGACTGATGAGCGTATGCAGCCGTGTGAGGCATAGTGAAGGCATGAATATTAATTATCTGCCTTTCTGACCTAACTTCTCGTATATAAACAGTCAATTCGAAGTCCTACAGAAAACTTATTACAAAGCGATTTAGGCAGGCAATGGCTCGTAGTATCTGGCAATTGTTTGACATTGTGAAGTCCGCTATCGTATACAACGACGTGGAAAGCCTGCAAGAGATCTTTATTAAAAGATCTTATACTGCAAGTTCACTCTCCTCGCAAGTATTCGATCGAGGAGCTCTTGTGTGCCTACAAACAGCACACAATGCAGCATTAGTCGGCACATTGGAGCCGAAACATTTATTCCGAGAAAAGGCCAAAAGAAATTGTGTTACGATAAGGTAAAGAATCTATATTCAGCGTGTATTTGTAATTTGTCCTATTTATATGCATCGAATTTGCATGCATACGCGTCGCGGCGTCGGTCAAAACAGGTCACGACCTTGAGATATTTATAGAATTTAATATAGACTTTATAGAGGAATATTACTTTGCTTATAACCGTGTGTATTGTCTGATATTTGTTATTTTTCCTTAGTCTTCGCTAAATATTGATCTTGCTATTTGTGTGCTATACTAAACATATTGTCCACATAATTCATATAACAACAAACGCAAAGGAATATTGTATACGAGCTACACGGCAAAAAGCTTTTGCTTCGAACAGTTATTTTCTGGTTGTGTCTCTGAAGTAGTGAAATCGTTCCTACTTCCTAGATGCTTTTGTTGTGCTGTGTATTCAAGTTCATTATTTTGTATATACAAGTATGCATTATTTTGTGTATACTAGTTAACTATTTTTAGCATACTCATTATTTATTGTCTTTCTTACTTTTGCGATTATTTATTTACGTCCTGCAGTGATGGTTATCCCTTTGCAAGACTAATAATAAATTGTAGATGTAGATGTCATTAACTAACTTATTCAATTTTTCTAATATGGGGATGCCATATAGAATTACCCAGGCAAGCCAGCCTATCCATTTCACATCATGATTGATTGTAATTTGAATCATTGGTAATCTGAATCTGATATATGGTGTGAAAATATATTTGTCACAGAACATGATTTGTGAGTGGATCTAAAATCACTAAAGCTTCTCTAACTAGTAGCCTATATTTAAAAGCTAGCATAATTTTAAGTACTTTTTCTCCCCCCCCCCGAATGACGTCAAAAAATCTTGACCTACGTACGAAAAATCCTGGATCCGCCCCTGGTTTATATTGACTGGGAATGAAGCTATGAAAATTAGTGAAAAGACCTGTAAACGTAGGCGTTTGATATACGGATGTTTCAAAACGACCGCCTGTGCGCATGATACTGATGTTGAGAAAAGGAAGCGTAGAATTGGATTCGACTTCACACGTAAAGTTTATATTAGGATGTTGCTGATTAAAGTATGACCGAAATTGTGGTATGTGATCGGCAGACTGAAAAATCAGGAAACAATCGTCAACATAGTGGTGATAAAATAGAGGCTTAAAGCTAGTCGGGCAATTGTCAAGCCAACAACCTTCGTGAAGGGACAGGAAAATATTGGAAAATAAAGGACCTAAGGGACATCCCATAGCTACCCCATCAACCTGTTGATAAAGTACGCCATTGAAAAGAAAATGACAGTTTTTCACTGTCAATTCAAGCAACATCTTCAACTCATCTTGTGTAAGCTGGTGATAGCGAACGCAGTTGGAATATACGCGATTACAAATTATCTTAATGTCTCATCTAGTGGGATGTTGGTAAAAAGAGATTTTACATCAAAGCTGGCCATGACGATATTACTAGAATTAAAGCTAAGACTTAGCAATTCTTGAACAAAGGAGGAAGAACTCTTACCGTGTAAACACCAAAGGAGAACTTGGCAACCTTATAAGAATAACTATTTATACATGACGAAATAAGCCTTAATGGTGTATTGTCCTTGTGGATTTTCGGAAGTCCATATAATATACTGATCCGGGAGCCGGTGGGACGTAGTTGGTCGTATATCGCCTCTCAAATCGATTCCGACTTCTTTAAGGTTTTGAGTGACGAGATCAGTTTGTTTTTGCGCTGTAAAGTCAACTTCCGGGTCATCATCCAAACGCAAAAATTTCGTCTTATCTTTTGGGATATCTTCCATTTTCTTGTTGCAATCGCTGCGGTTTAGAATAACTATTCCATTACCTTGATCTGGTTTAACTATAACAATACTGTCATCGTCTTTCAGGCCATCAAGTGTTTTTATCTCGTCTTTTGAGAATAAAAAATTAGGGCGAGAGTAACTTTGATATCTAGAAAGTGCGATGCCCTTCAATTTTACCTTTACAGAAGCTGGAAAAAATCTCGACTTTTCATGAACATGTTCGTTCTTCAGCCGCTTGAAAAGCATTTCAAACGGTGAGAGAAAAGCGCAATAATGCAAACTATTAAATGGAATGGCAAAGTTTAGTCCCTTTGATAGTATTTCCTTTTCTTTGTCCGTGATTAGACGCTGTAAGTAATTTAATACTACGGTATTCGGGTCAATCGAGCTTTCGTTTTTTGATTCCGAACCAAGTCGAAACAGTTTGCAATCTTGTATTCTTTGGTGTTGGCTTAGTTTCTTAGTATTTTCACGATCAGATGTACTCTTCAGGTGAATAAAGTCAACCGATAATACAAGCGAAGCGAGGTTGGAATGCGCGACTGTCACTTGTGATGATAACACGCGTATTCTCGAATGCTTAGCGGAGATTTCTTCTTGCAATAGTTTGTTTTGGCACTGTCGGTATGCACTCGAGTTTCGTAGACGTTGATTGGTGACTTTAAACTGAAAGAAACAAGGTGTAACTAAACGTTTCTTGCAACTTTTCAGGAACTCTAGATCCAGCTTTGCTTTCCCAAGATTCAGTTCAAGGCGCTGAAATTTCCGAAATGCTTCGAGCGAACCATTGTTGTAGCGGTTTATCAAAACAGATTTGAGAGATTTACCAGGCGGGAATCGTACTCTTATAAAATGAAAATCTTCTATCTCTTCAATCCTATCTCCTTTCGTGTTTACACGGTAAGAGAAAGTCTCAGCTTTAATTCTAGTAATGCGTCATGGCCAGCTTTGATATAAAATCTCTTTTTACCAACAACCCACTCGATGAGACGATTAAGATAATTTGTAATCGCTTATATTCCAACTGCGTTCGCTATCACAGGCTTACACAACTTGAGTTGAAGACGTTGCTTGAATTGACAGTGAAGAACTGTCATTTTCTTTTCATTGGCGTACTTTATCAACAGGTTGATGGGGTAGCTATGGGATCTCCCTTAAGTCCTTATTTGCCAGTATTTTCCTGTCCCTTGACGAAGGTTGTTGGCTTGGTAATTGCCCGACTAGCTTTGAGCCGCTATTTTATCGCCGCTATGTTGACGATTGTTTCCTGATTTTTCAGTCTGCCGATCACATACCACAATTTCGGTCATACTTTAATCAAAAACATCCTAATAATTATAAACTTTACGTGTGAAGTCGAATCCAATTCTACGCTTCCTTTCTCGACATCAGTATCTGCGCACAGGCGGTCGCTTTGAAACATCCGTATACCAAAAGCCTACGTTTACAGGTCTTTTCACTAGTTTTCATAGCTTCATTCCCAGCCAATATAAACTCAGCCTAATCTCTTCTCTGTTACACCGCTTCTTGAACATTTGTTCTAGCTATGAGAATTTCCATGCTCAACTAGACAAATTTTGAATGATTTTTAAGTTTTAACCGGAATGATTACCCCACTTGCATATTCAATCAGTGCGTGCGAGCCTTCTGGGATAAAACTTTCCTTCCCAAGGAATTGGTTCATTCCGTGCCAAAGAAAATTATTTATTTTTGCCAATTTTGCCTTCCTTTAAACCAGAACGCATTCTCTTCAAATTCGCACTCAAGTTTCTCGCCCATGCTCCTCAGCTTTTCCCCGCTTACAAATCCGTTTGTCCTTCGTCCTACTCAACGGTTATCTTCACTTCTTTTCCTTCGAGGATAAAATTCCCAAGGGTCTAAAATCTTGTGTGGTGTAATATTTTAAGTGTTGATGCTGTTCCGCGTCGTATGTGGGCCAAACGGTCCGTCATTTGCACACACGAGTTTCTGAACACCTGGGTATTTCTGCTCTTACAGGTAAAGAAAGTAGCATTCCTAAGTTGACTAGTATCCTCCAACATTTCAATAATACCGGTCATACTGCTTCTCTTGATGACTTTAAGATTCTGTTTTCCTGTCCCTCCTCTGACGAACTTATCATCCGTGAAAGCCTTCTTATTTCTAAACTCAAACTTTCCCTTAATGTACATGGCAGCTCCGTCCCTCTTTTTCTGCTCTAACCCTATTTCCACACTCTGAACTCCGTTTGTCCCCTGTCCTTATCCCACGTGTAATTTAATATTATGTAAATTTGTGTATATTCGCCGAAGGCGAGGTGATTATCGGGAAATATTCACCGAGACGAAGTCGAGGTGAATATTTTTCGAAAATCACCGAGCCTGAGGCGAATAGTATTTTTAGCGTTTTAGTATTTTTACACAAGTCATTTTAATTTTGTTTATTTCTTTGTCCGTAATTTGTACAAAACGGCGGCTAGTCGCCATTTTGTAAACTTGTTTTTTACTATTATATTCACCTGTAGGTGAACATAAAAGAATGTCACGTCATATTGGACCAATCACAACGTCATATTGGACCAATCACAACTTTATATTATTATTTACTCTGAAGATGTCTTAAGTTAAAGACGAAACGTTAGTTCCTTAACAAATCTTTTTAAACAAATTAAACATGTTTTGGTTTTTTCGCATTTTATGCTGGAGTTAATTTTCATTTTAACAATACGATTTCCGCCTGGTAAATCTCTCAAAAATATCTTTTGGATATATATCTTTTAATTATATCTATTAATTAACGCCGCACTGAAATAGACATTGATTCTTTTTTAAACGCGCTAACCTTAACATTAACACGATTGAGAATTTGATCACAGTCAGTGTATAACATTAAAGTTTTATTGTTGCATATCTTTTACAACAGGGCTCATATAACAGTTCTGATAGTTTAAATTTCTCCTTCTTCTTAATTCCGCGTCTAACGGTCTAACACTTGTGCATGTCGTTGATTCACTGTGTATGCTTTGAAGATAGCGGGAACCACCAGCCCAACTTCGCGCTTTTTTTTTCTTGTAACCTCAACCAGAAGTTTGTCTGCCTTCAGAAAATATGGTAGCAGTGAAGATAATTCCATGGGGACGTGTCCGACAACATTCTTTCGCTACCTCTATCTTAATCAATCTTTCAGCCAATCAAATGAGATTGGTCTATCCAACTGGCCAGTCAAATTGCTTTTAAATCGGCATAAGGTAGACGACTGCAGTCAAGAAATAATTACAGCCCGTGCAATGTAATTAAGATGGATGAAACTCCAGTCTGGAGTCATATGGTATCTGAAACCACTGTCAATACAGCAGGCAAAAAACTCTAACTCTCAAAACAACTGATAATGAAAAAAGTCGAGTTTCAGTTTGTCTAGCTACTAAAGTTGATGAAGTGGCGGATCCAGGGTAAGTCAAAACAAATTATAGCAGCTCAATTTTACTCTGAAATTCAAATCAGCTAAATTCAAAATAATTTTATAACAATGTCATAGGTTATGAATTTCAAAAGAGTAAAATATAACCAATGAAGTTGCTTTGTGGGTATTTTAAAATGTAAATATATCCTAGAATGAGCTGTGGTAATTTATTTTGACTTACGCTAGATCCGCCACTGGACTTGATGGCACAAAACTGAAACCGATCATAGTTTTTAAAGGGGCCAAACGTTAAGTTGCCGTTCTTCGCCAGGAATTTAAATCCAAAGCATATATTGCCAGTGGCCAATGTTTTGCGAAATAAACCATTCAAATCCTCTTCCATAGAGAAAAATGACGATTGGATGGGTAAGGCCAACCTTAAGGCCAATCTGCAGCGAAACTGCTGCCGGAAATTTGAAGCCGCTTCCTACACTAACTGCAATTCAGGCGATCTTCTTCCTCCTCCGCAGGCCTGTCCGCGTGGGCGGCTCGGTGCAGGCGGGAGTAATTTGCAGGTGTGAAATTTGAGAATCAGGTAAGTGACTGACAAAAGGCCTATTGAATAATGTTCGGTTTCTGTGTGAAATTGACGTTTTCTGGGTCGCGGTTTTCAATCCTTTAAAATCTACGTGAAATATGAGGCATCATATCTCAAGATTATTCTCCGGTGTATTATCATAGTATTATCTAGTACTTGTGATATTTTTGAGCCGCTTGGGCCGTAAGCAGTGAAGATAAAAGATGAAGAAACTCGAGGACTTTTGGGGCAGGGTGTAATTGACGTTTTCTGGGTGTCAGTTTTCTGGGTGTCGGACTGGAGGAGTATTTTAGTGATGTTGACATTCTTAACTAATGATGTGTTCAGTGGCATGGAAGTAGGCATGTATTTTACCAGATTAAGACATGAAAATGTAGGTCATTTATGCGTTTTATATATAGTACATATCGTAATAATGTAACGTAATATTAACGTGCAGTGAAGCAGATGTAGTAGAGACATTACAAAGTATGATAATTATAAACAAGGCGCCTTGAATAATATGCGTTTTAATTCCCTATGACGTCTTAGTATTCATAACCTATGTACCCGCAGTACATTGCAACGTCGCCTTAAACTCATTGTATGTTTTGTATCCCTGCTAAGGATTTTGCACGCGGATTGCGGAGAACAAATCTGCCATCTTGCAAACATTAGTTGGCAGGCGTTTAACCTGGACGACCCGCAAACTTTTTCAGCCCGTAACCCGTAAAACGCCTGCGGAGGAGGTGGGTCGATCTTAGAGTCGTGGGCTGACATTTCAACCGAGCTCATTAATGGTCGGATGACAACAGGATTGTTTGTTTCCGAGATGACCAGCCTTGCTCCATCGGTAGAGAAATGCTCAAGACTCAGGCATCCATTCTGTTAGAACCTGATGACGATCTATTTAAAATAGCAGAGTCCGGTGTTGAAGAAGCTAATGATGCAAGCCGGATTATTGACATGTACAGTGATGAAGAAACTGATGAGGACATTGACATAGACTAAAATTACACTTTTGTCTGGTAAATTTGTCAAACACGGGATATAAAAATTTGTTGTTAATCACTTGATTAATTAAGTTTGCACTGGAAAGGAATTCGAGACTTCTAGTACGTCCTGGTGTATTCATTCACTTTGAAATAAGCGCCGCTGTCGAATAAGTGTCGCTTTTGAATAGAACGAAAAAAAAAACAGTCAGATCTTTTAAATCTACCGTAAAAAAAGCTTTATCATACACTGTTACTTTGCTCAATTTTGAAAGAGGAAAACTGTACATGTATCGGTTTTCCGTTACGTGTCTTTTTAAGCACGTCGTATCGTCTGAACCGTTTTTTCCCTAGATTAGGATCGGCATTAGCGCAAACGGTAAACTCGTAGGCTTGCACCAAGTCTACGCCTAGAATTTAATGGTGGGCGGGCGAAAAAAAATAGGAAACAGAGACACAGCCTTGTTTCTCTTACAGTGCGCTAATCCTACCAGTTGAAATTTAACCACTTGCTAATAATGCCCATCCCACAGTACGTGGTTATAATAAAAAAGTAAATAAACGTAATCATGCATATGTCTGTGGCATTTAGTTTCGATTTTAACAACGATTAGCAACGCTGAATATTTAACGAAAATAAAAAAAGTTAAGGACGCAATTTCCCGTCAAAATAAATAATTTGATTCATTACGCTACAAAGAAACAACTTTGTTTCTCCATTTCCTATTTTTTCGTCTGCCTTCCTAATTTCATGACGCAAACTTCAAGTTATAAAAATGAGATTTGACCTCATTGAACACTTTAGCGCATTACATAAAGTCCAAACATTTATATTCGTTTTATATCTATCTGGTACGGTGGCCCATAAGGGACACCTGAATATTATTTAAAGTTGTTGCATCTTTATTAAAGTTGCTGCATTTTTAATAAAGTTGCTGCATTTTTAATAAAGTTGCTGCATTTTTAATAAAGTTGCTGCATTTTTAATAAAGTTGCAGCATTTTTAATAAAGTTGCTGCATTTTTATTGAGCAGTTGCTGCATTTTTGATAAAGTTTCTGCATTTTTAATAAAGTTGCTGCATTTTTATTGAACAGTTGCTGCATTTTTAATGAAGTTGCTGCATTTTTATTGAAAACTTGCTGCATTTTTTACAGTGAAAGTTCATGAAGTACTTGTCGTATCCCAAACAACACCGAGTGCTCGCCTGCTCAGTCATGGTTGAGTTTCCATACCATGGCCAGAAATTTTAGATGTTTTCATGTCGATAGTTACGTACCATAGATGCATAGAACAGCAAAAACCTAATTTTCCAATTTGCAAGTAATGTTTTGTTCGAACTGCGGTATAGCTTTGCTTCTTGCCGCAAATTTTTGTCATTCTTGTGGAAGAAGTCTAGATCAAGAACGAACCAGTCAAACGGGAGGGAGCGAAGCAGCCGACGACGAAAACGAATCTACTGTGCAGCAAAAAATGCAGCAACTTTATTAAAAATGCAGCAACTTTATTAAAAATGCAGCAACTTTATTAAAAATGCAGCAACTTTATTAAAAATGCAGCAACTTTATTAAAAATGCATCAACTGTTAAATAAAAATGCAGCAACTTTATTAAAAATGCATCAACTGTTAAATAAAAATGCAGCAACTTTATTAAAAATGCATCAACTGTTTAATAAAAATGCAGCAACGTTATCAAAAATGCAGCAACTTTATTAAAAATGCAGCAACTGTTAAATAAAAATGCAGCAACTTTATTAAAAATGCAGCAACTTTATTAAAAATGCAGCAACTGTTTAATAAAAATGCAGCAACTTTATTAAAAATGCAGCAACTTTATTAAAAATGCAGCAACTTTATTAAAAATGCAGCAACGGTATTAAAAATACAGCAGCTTTATTAAAAATGTAGCAACTTTAATAAAGATGCAACAACTTTAAATAATATTCAGGTGTCCCTTATGGGCCACCGTATATCTGTACCATGCATGGTATATGTATTATCTTCAGTGCGGGTAAAAATAAGTAGCATTGCAAGTACAACATGAATATATAGTTTACTATACATAAACGTGTGAACATATATGAAGTAGAGAGATATGACTGTCTAATATTATAGAGCATTGTTGGTACTAGTTTTTGCGTCTGGTAGCTGTTAGTTTAACCGAATAGTTTTAAAGACAAATTGCCAATGAGTAAATTGCATATTTTCATCTGATACGCAATGCGTTAAGTGATTTTACTAAAATAGTTTGTGCATAACTGACCCAAGCCTATAGTCGTCTTCGCACTTTGAGACACAAAGCTTATGATCATCTATATCATCTATTTCTATTCATTCCTCACATTTTCGCATTAGACGAAGCATTCTGGTTTACAGCAAACTCTGTCATGCTTTTGTGGAAGAGAAACTCGAAGGTCAGTGAAGTCAGTATAAAATGAAACGATACACATCCAAGTCAATGAACACTTCAGATCTATTACTGTAGAGAAAATTGTCAGCCATATACATCATATCTTAGATTTAATAGTATGTTATGGCCTAAAAATAGTTACATATGTTTTACGTGTGTATATACTGTAGAAACAACCTTTATAAGCAATGACAAACATCTTAAAATATCAGCCTTCGACTGTAATCCAGTCACAGTATTAACAAATTTAGTTGTTTTTTTCACTTTAAACAGTAACAAATATGACGGCAAACGTCGCGTTTCAAATGACAAACGTCAATTTACAAACATAAACAAACCCGCGAAAATTGGTTGCGCTAAATGATAGGACGCAAATTGCTATACGTAAAACGGAATGGTGCTTTATTATTAAAAGTTAAATGTGCATGGTAATGTGAATACTTATAAGCACTTTATTTGCCGTTAATTATTAAATTTTTGAAGTTGTACGGGAACTTACTGGTTTAATGTTTAAAAAAAATTTACATTATAATTTGTCGTAAGCTCGTTTCGATCATCGCAAGATGTCCCGTATTTATGGAAATAAACAAAGCACCTGTTGAAAAGGATTGCAGCTACCTGCCGCGGGAGAAAAATCTTCATTTTTAAAAAGTTAAGACTGAATAGGGAAACAATGTTTTGCATTCCATTTCGCGAAAGATGGGAATGAGCCGGATGACAACGGAGATGAGGAATGTCAAAAATTTTGATTTTGCAGTATTTCGAATCATTTTAATTCTTCTGTTTAATAGCCTCGTTGTGTTAATCTTTTTAACCTCTGAGGGCTTATTTGAAAAACGCCTTTGTGTGAAATGAAATTCCTGAGTAAATATTATTATCTTTCTTTAATCTTTACTACCGTCACACTTTTCAAAAGCAGTTCCTGTATTAAAAATTTAATAACTGAATCGTGCTAAATTGTATAAAATGCTGATTTTTCTCAATGAAAATAGTTGTTCATTTCAAAGTCAATATCGAATTTAGACTTTTCATGTACGTTCAGTGGCGGATCTAGCGTAAGTCAAAATAAATTACCACAGCTCATTCTAGGATATATTTACATTTTAAAATACCTTCAAATAAACTTCATTGGTTAGATTTTATTCTTTTGAAATTCATAACCTATGACATTGTTATAAAGTTATTTTGAATTTAAAATTGAGCTGCTATAATTTATTTTGACTTACCCTGGATCCGCCACTGTGTACGTTCGTTTACAAATACAAAGCTGGAAAACAGCCCTAATAACGTCATCCAATTATCATTCAGGTAATTAGTTAAAACTGAGTAGATTAGCGCGATTCTGATCTTCAAAGCTAAGAACTTAATTCAATTAACGCAAGCCGAAAACAAACGATGATTAATTAAATAATATGGCTAGCTATAAATATATGTTTAATGATTGAATCTGATAGTGACAGTTAACATGCATATACAAAACTGATATTTATATTGCGTGAACTAAGTAAACGTTCTCACAGTGGCAATAATTCAGTTTCAACCGAGCTCGTTAATAATGGTACGTTTCATCAATAATGGAATTTAGCAATGTTTTTTGAATGGTTTTCCTTGTATGTGCAATGTGGCAAATGCAATTGGTAAACGTGTTTGTATGTATTTCTTTGTTTGTTAGTGTTTATGTTACTTTACTGCTATAGCTACGGGGGTTGCCTAGCATGGGACTTAGGGTCCCGTTGGCTTCTTGCCGCTTTGGTTCTAGTTATCAAATAAAGTTGTTAAATTAAAAAATTGAATGAAGACCTTGGGATAATTCTTCAAAAGACGATTAGCCCGCGTAATTTTATAGTGTATGGCTAAATGAAGCATGATTATTAAACCTAACTCACTTCCGCGGACCCCTGGTCATTTTCCGTCGATCAATTTACACCCATATATACACACCACAAATATATTGTTTAGAGATTTATGTCTCGTGCTCTCTGTCTCGTTTTTTTATTTTTGGTCAGCGGTTGACTAAATTCAATTTTATGTTATTTTCAAGAGCTGAGCTTCGCGATTTTGCGAGACATGATCCTGCGTATTTCAGCCTCAAATCTGCAATTCTTACATTTTTTCAAAAGTGTAGCTAGGGTACCATACGTTAACCAATCCGGACAACATTATTAAAAATTTTTGTTTTAGTTTCGCGTCATGCACCCTGATATTTAGTATCTGACCAGCTGAATATATGATTAGAAAGGTCAAGCCATGCTAAGGGTGGCTACTTCGAAACCCGGACCGGACTCAGACTCGGACTGGGACTCGGACCCGAAGAAAAACCGGACTCGTGCTCGGACTCGCGTTTGAGAAACCCGGACTCGACAATAGAAAACCCGGGCTCCAATTCGAAAAATACTGGATTCGACGAAACTGGATTCTGATAACATCCGGAATCCGGAATAAATTCCGATATTTATTTGTCTGAGCGAAACATATAATCGCAATTCGCCAATACTGAGATAAAGGTCTGATGATATCAAAATTTATTTTGTAACTAGTCGTTTATTAGTTATTTTATATATAGTAAATGTTTTTTGTAAGTTGCAAAATAATTTAAAAAACCCAAAACGCAACAGAATTTTAGGTGACTAGAAAATTTAAAATTTAGATTAAAAATAGAAAACTTAGCAACTAAATTTTGAATCAGTGCATGTGTTTGTACAGAGTATAGCCTGGTCCTCACTGGCGACATATAAGCAATATAACAAAGGATAACTTTTCCTCAGAGGTTTACAAAGACAAAGCCCAATTTTCTTTTGAGTTTGCTTTTGTTCTATCACCATAGCTTATGTTCCTAGTCTTGTGCTTGCGTTTGTGCTAATGTCGCTAGTGAGGACGCGGCTTATGATCAAATGTCACGTACAAATTCTAAAATATTAATCAACGTGAACGCTTAGTTTTCAGAATTGCTCTGATGTGCGATTGTTTGAGAAATGGCTTTAAGTCATCCGGTATCTAGATCAGTCCCGGCAAAAAGAAGGCATTTTTCTCCGCTACGCAATTTGGATTGAGATGGTTAATTTGAACCCCTACATTGTGCACAAAGGCCGCGGCATGAACATTGTTATAAATTAAAGTATTTTGTTTCAATATCAAGTCGGCAAAATATCTTGAGTCAAATTTTCTCAAGTCATAATTATTTTACCGCAAACATGAGTGCATTTGTATCGTAAACCGTTCAGTGGGGCTCGCTTTTAGTTTTTGAACAAAAAGACACTAACGTAAGTAAGCAATGGAAATTAAATAACCGATCAAAAAGCGTTAAAAACATATTATATTGCATTCTTAGTGATGCCAATAAAAGGTGTCGCGGTAACTCGGCTCAGTACACCGACAATTCCCACAAATACTTTTGTCGATTCATATCATATTCAGTTTTCCAGTTTGCTCTTATTAACCGCTGAGATGTAAATGTACATAAAACAAAACTCCGTTTACTTCATAGTATCGCGCTATATATAAAGTCATTACTGTCGTCATGTCAAATGTGTTCATAGAAACTATACAGCATGGAGGTATATATAATATAGCAGAAAATGTGTCTAAATAGATCGTCACATCTGGCTAATTTGGGTTACTGATCATATTGCATTGAATACTTAAACTTAATTCATAACTAAGCATTCTAACATGTTGGTAAATGAAACCCATTACACTGGAGAATCTATTCCGGATGTTATCAGAATCCAGTTTTATCGAATCCAGTATTTTTCGATTTGGAGTCCGGGTTTTCTACTGTCGAGTCCGGGTTTCTCAGACGCTAGTCCGAGCACGAGTCCGGGTTTTTCCCGAGTCCGGGTTTTCTTCGGGTCCAAGTCCGAGTCTGAGTCCCGTCCGGGTTTCGAAGTATGCCGCTAAGGGTACCGCTGGTGTCAAAGCCGGAAGTTCCCATACCTTGTTTAAGTGCATACAGTAAAGGAGCTTATGATTGCTTATTAGATTTACTAATAGCTTTAACCTATACTAACCCAGAGTTATTTTCTGTAACTATTTGATATTCAAAACAGTTAATGACAAATGACTTTTACCTGATCATCATTTAAGTAAACACTTCATTTTTCGGTATGCATTCATAAACCTGTGAATAAAGAGCAGTAAAATGCTGGCCTATTTATCAGCAAGAAAATAATTGACAACTTATATCTAACTAAATTGCCACCTAAGTCGCCAAAACGCTATTATAAATAGTCTGTTGCTGTTTGCACTTATTTTTACCCTGAGATAATTGCATGCATCTGTGTTAATTTTAGTTCCTGCTCAATAGATTCGGTGTCAACTAGCCAATATTTTCTGTCGTAATCAGCTATATATTTCCGCGGCGAATGTTTTGAGCGAAATCAATTATTTTCCACAGTTCTTTGATCTACCGCAATTTTTAACTCCGATTGTGTCCTTAAATAAATAATTCAATTACACTTGTGTCACCAATAATATTTGTTCGTGTATATGACTTGTCACATATTCGATATAGAACATCTTTACCTTTATTCGTGTTTCGTGGGCGTTGTTAAACGCAAGTTTCAGCTTGAAGCAAAAAGTATTTTTTGTATCTTCTGTATCATTTAATTAACCGTAGCAAAAAAGATAGCGGCATGTCGATTTACCAGAATGCAATGCGGGTATCAAGTAAGAAAAACTGGAAAATAGATGAAAGAGGTAACGCCAATGGAATTAAATTTCAGCACAAGTGTGAAAACGACCTGTTGTCTTCTGTCTGTTCTTCAAAAGACGTTAATTTACCCTTTTGAAGCATTTCAGACCGCAATGCATTCTGTTAAAATCGACATCTGCTATCTTTTTTGATACGGTGAATTGTATTTGTTATAGAAAATTGCCACATAAAAATTTCGCACGTAAATAATCTAAAAGCTACAGAAATTATTGATATACCGGCTATGCCCTTTCTGAGTTCAAATATTGTCTCCACAACTGTTTGGCAAAGTACCCAATCTATCATTCTATTATTCCTTTGAGAAAATCACATTGTTACGTATACAATGTCCAGTTGAAAAATGCAAACTTAGCCTTACTGCCGGGCTTGCTCTCGCTGTCACTGAACGTTTCTCTGAGAAAGACCTTGACACTGCAATTATTTCCACCATTACTGCTGAGAGTATGCACTCAAAAATCCCACAGGCGCGTTGCAAGTTGTCAATTTTACCTACTTCTTGCAACCTTGAGAAGAAATTGCAACAAACTTTTCAATCTCATCAAGTTGCAACTTGTTATTTGCTGACTTGTTACGAGTTGTTCAAACAAAGTGCAGAACACCTGTGGACAACAACCTGGAACAAGTCCGTTGACAACTTGCAACAGACTTCTCGTCAACAAGCTGTCGCAAGCCATGCGAGCACATCCTGATATCGGTTTGTTGTAACAAGTTGCTGTAAGATGTCAACAGACTAACTTGTTGCCCGTTTTTGGTTCTATAGATTGCTATATAAAGTCCAGGTATAATTGGGCCAAGTATTTAAAATATGAATTATAGTAATGTGGAAAGCCTAGTGCATTTTTTCTCAAGGTTGAGTGGGTGTGACTTTAGCTTGGTTAAAGTACGGAACAGGTCTGTTATAAACTGGAGGTTGAACGGCATCGCGGGTCGCCCTTTCATGGTGGGCAATTGCAGCTGCGGTTGTTCCCACGGGGTTAACAACGGTCTGACGCCGGGATGGCCTTTGAAACCAACGATGTAAGAAGATACCACCAGAAACAATAGCGAAGAAAATTGAGCCGACCACGGATACTGGGATAACCCATCCAGCAAGATATATAGCAGATTTCTTACATATTTTATTCGAGCCACAATATTCTCCTGGTCCACCACAATCGCGACTGGAGTGACATGTCTCCCCGACACAACTTCGTCTACATACATTGTGATCATCGATGTATCTGTGTTGACAACAATATTCTGAGCTGGCGCAGTACGAGTTTGAATGACACTCCAGGCAACCCACCTGAACACATTTCTTAGAACGGCAACATTCGGCTACGCCACCACAATCACCATCTGTTTTGCAGTCATGATCAAAACAGCTAGAAAATTGACAACTTTTTCCGTTGATTCCGGCACAGCAAACGCTGCCAGAACTGCAATCAGAATTTGAACTACACTCATCTCCTGCCAAAGCCAGTGAAATTTCATTCGAAATTATCACATTCCAAGTGAAAAAGAAAATCAGAGGTACGCTCCTCATTTTGTGCGTGACGGTAAACGAATAAAATAAAATAAGATTAGAAATTATTTGCTTGAATGACACGAAACTTCCTCTGTACTAAGCTTCTGTTCACGAGCACAAGGTCAAGATTAACATACAATGTACTTATAATCGGATCCCGCTAATCCCAACAAAATGCAGCAAGTAAAGTTTATAGTTTTTCGTATGAGATAGTTGTGCTTCGTGGAGATTATTCACGTATAGTTCTTGCCTGTATTGGCTTCATAACAGTCACCGTAAGAGTGGAGAAGATAGAATTAACATTACGGCTATTCCATGTCAATTTTTTCTGCCTTATTAATTTAAATACATGAGCATTAAGGCGCTGTTACACAATGCAACTTGTCTCGCAATGAATTTATTTTAAAAATTGGAGTATCATGATCAGATATGTTACACTGTGCAACGTTTCTTTAAACTTGCAATCTAAGACTGGGATCTATTTTCACATAGCGTGATTCTATTGGCTTCTCAACAAAAATATTGCGAGACATGTTGCAAGAGTGATGTTACACTGTGCAATGACTAGAAAAGGCGTTGCAGCGTAGCGGCAACCTTCACGAGATGTAGAACCTGATGCGTACGTCGTGCAATGCATCTCGCAACAAAAATGTTGCGCGACTTTTTGATTGCGAGGCATAGTAGCCTACACCTTGCATTTTCGTTGGCAACTTGTGCCGCAACAAAATTGCGAAACAAGTTGCGTCATAAGTTGGATAAATCTTTAATCTTTATTCATAAACTCATTAATAATTCATGAAAAAATTCAAAAGAATTAAATACGTGTTTAATGAGTGTCTTTATATGTGATAAAACGCGCTTCAAATTTCCACTTGTATTTTCTCAGCTAATAAAAAGTTATTTTTGAAAATTATTTCGCCAATGCCGTGATATAACTGAGACGTTTTTGGAGCCGTTTAAAAAACTTGTAGCTAGTTCGTGTTTTATCACATCTAAGAAACTCCGCAGCGCGTCGTGTTTTAAATATGATAAAACATTCCTACTCGTTTATTAAACATTATACATAAAATATCTTTTAACACGGTAGCCTAATTACTCTTATATATTCATTCTGATTTTCCGTGCCATATAACTATCACCCATTATATCTAATACCCTTAACATTAATTATATTTACATACATACATACATACGTACAAATATACATACTTAATTACTTTCAGATATATAATTTATATTTATTTGTTTATAAGGGTAAAGCCGCTTAAATTAAGAAAAAGACAAATCCTGTATATTTTTAGTCATTTCATCCGATAATTCGTTCCACCCATGTGCTGCTCTATAAGAGAAACTTCTTTTTAGAAAATTAGTTTTTGGTTTAGGCAAAGATAATTTAATATTTTTACTCTTCAGAGAATAATTGCACCTAGGAGAATATGAGGAAGTACTAGAGCATTGTACATATTGTTTAAAATATGTATTGAGAAACAAATGACTCTAGCTCTTCTCTATAACGCAATACCTTTTGAGATTTATTTTACACTGTGCGTCAATCGTGTGCATACCCAGCTAAAAATCTCTGGGAAATCTTCCAAATTTTTAGACGATATCTAGATCCTATTATCATATACTCCGTTTTGGTATCGTTTAGCGTGAGTTTATTGCATCAAAGCCAACTATGAACATTCTTAAGATCTTTTTAAGTTTAATCTCGATTTCACTAGAATGCAAAACTTCTCCAAGATTTCCCTCACCAGTTGATATATCTTCGTTTTTTTCAATATTACTCGCATGTTCATCCTCGCTAGCTCTCGTTAATTGATATGTCTTTATATAGATCGATTATTATTGTTTATATCCTAACCCTCGATATGGTTAACAAACTTTCGATGGACTTTGGCAGCTTAGAAGTTTGTGTCGGACATATATTTATTGCCGTTTGATCGTTCTGCCCGAGCGTTTGATTTAGCTACACAGGCATGTATCCGGCTGGTCAGACATTACCCTTTTCTGCCTGGAAATATTCGCTTTTACTATGCCATGTAACCAGTAGCACCTAAGAATCGAACCGCTATGTCCTGCAGCTCGGTGATCGCTATATGTACTACATTCGGCTATTCTCCACTAATTTCCGTAAGCACAAATGCTTTAAGGTTTTCTAAAGTTCCTGATCGTTTTACCTTTTATAGGGCAAAGTTAGCCATACAAACCTTGTTAACTGTTGCAGAACACATTTTGTAACACTCCAGGAACATCTACACCTTCTGCACGATTCCGTTGTGTAGTCGATTATTTAATGTGGTGTGTTTTAACTCTATTGCCAAAGTCTTTTCACTCACATATAATTCGGCAAATTTATCTAAGGGCATGAATGATTTCGAAGCGATTTGGTAAGGTAAATCTTACCTTTCTTGATTCGTGTTCAAGTCACGACTCCCGTCTTTTAGTGTAACAGTGCCTTTGTACTGAACTTTGACAGCTCTGGATGCTTCGAAAAATGATAACGCATAAGCTAGTACAGTAGCTACATAATATTCCCATGTGCATGTTCAAATTGATACAACAGATTCTGATTAATTCATTTGCGGAGCTGCGGGTTAAAGGGTTTATTTTTTATATACCTGTGTAATAGGATGTTGCTCGCATGTGTGTATCAGTCAGCGTTAGTCATAATAAGGCAGTCCTTGTAAGGTCATCCAATCCTTGATTTTCAAAGCTGAAATTTTTATATCTTAATATTCTTTATTTGTTTCTATTATTCTATCATTTTAATATCCTTTATTTGTTTCACAACAACCTTGTTTAACAAACGGTGGTTGTTTATTTCTTCGAACATTCAAATCTTGTTTTTTCAAATCTTGTTTTTTCAAATCTTGTTTTTTCAAATCTTGTTTTTTAACGTTGTAAAGCAAAAACAACTGAACTTTTTTGCTTAAAATACTCTCACTAAAAGTCAGCCCGATCCGGATCTAACACGTAAGAGCAAAAGTGGTCCGTGATATAAATCTAGAATAATAAGGGGGACCTCAAGCGGCAATTTGCAGATTTACATCCGGCTTCACTTTTTTGTACGGATTTTTAATGAGATGCGTTATCAATTCAATATAGATCAGTGGTAATAACCGATATGTTAGCATAATTTAATACAAACACACAAAAGAGGGAAAGTCTTTGTCACACAAATTTGACGCACAAAAGCTTTGCTTGAGAAAATTCGTTCTTGGTTGTGGCAACTTCAAGTCAGTTTTCGAACTTTCTAAATTATAACCCCTAACAAGAACATTAAGACTTACCTTAGTAGCTACAGCATGTGGTATGCTCAAATATTTCCCTTAAAAAGTCAAGTCTTTGCGATGAAACCGAAGGCAACTAATTCCAAAAATTCATTTTACCATAACTTATACATTTTTTTAGCGAAGTGTACATTGAAATGGAAAAGTGAGAATGAAGTCGATGTTATGAAATATATCTATAATCATTGTAATTCAAGAAAACAACTCACTCACAACTCACAACTTAAGTGGTTTTTCTTGGAAACAATGGATTTGGTTTTCTTTTCGCACACTGGCCAATAAAAGAAGTCAATCCGGCGATAGGGTAGTTGTTTGACACGCTGACACTCGATTTTATGTGGGTGATTCTTTTTTTATTTGATCGAAGTTCACAAAATCATATAAATACACATGAAGACGAAGAGGCTACATCTATATCGGACACAAAAGCGGCAAGACTTCGTAATCGCTACTTGTTGAGGATACAAAATTGAAGATAAAGTAGACGGCACGCTCTCAGAAAAAGTGGAAACTGAGCTGAATTATCCTTTAGTCATAAGTGACTATGAAAAAGTACAAGAATTGTATGATACTTCGGCTACTCGGCGATAAATAAGCAAACAAGACAGAAAAATTGGCGGAAATCGTGTGTGTGTGTTGTTTTGTTTTGTTTGTTTTTTTTTTGGGGGGGGGGGGGGGGGGTAAGTGAAATAATACAATGCCTTTCAAATCAACAACATAATATTAATCCTGCAATAATTGGTTTCAATTGAACATGGTTTTTCATGTTATAATAGTTGGAAATATGAAAATTTAATTTCTGCCAGCGATTTTAGTGATTTTATAGATAATTAGCTGCTGACGGTACCTGGCATGTTGAGTAGTGATTTTCTTGGAAAATATTATAGTTAGGCAATGTTCTGCTTCTAATAACCAGCCCTATAAGCAACAATCTTAAACACTATAAGCACATCAGAAAGGCTGTTGCTTGCATTGGTCTGAAGTTAGAGCTATGTCGACACTGCCGATTCAGGGCGGGGTCATTTTGAGGACTTTCGTCCCAGATTCGGGTTTTGGCACATACGTCATGTTTACCGCTATGGTCATTTTACCCTAAAACAGTTGAGATTATGTCTTAGAAATGAAACGCATAAAAAACCCCTACAGGACCTAGACTATGCATATTTTTACGAGCTCCGTGGCATTTTAACGAATCCACAGGGCGATTGAGTCAAAATACAAATAGCGAGTAAAAATATACAGCGATATTGTACACCAGAACCTCCAATAAGCTATTTATTTGCTTGAACAGTATGATTTTATTGAAAAAAAATTCGGCAATCGACACAAGTATCTAAAAGAGTTTCTTCAGCTGGGCAAAAATAGTTTTGTTTTGTTTAACGTTTTCTAATACCACACGACAAGAAATGTATCTTTGAGATTCTCATGATTTAGGGAATTTACCAAGTTCCTCTCTAGTTCTAAAAAAATTCAAAGGTTTCATCATTGACATACACCGATGCATTTTCTCTGAATTCTATTCTATTCTATCTATCACTTCTAAGTTCTGAGTATATAGCTAATGTCAACGCATGAATAGTGCTTGAGTTGACTAAAAGTCCCTCTAACATATTGATCAAGTTAAATTTTCTGTTCATCTCTGCACGGACTTGAATGTTAGAGAATGTTCTTTGACTCAACTAAGAAATTTTGTCAATAATTAACATGTCTGTTGTTTGCTATCTGGAATAACACTCCTCTCTGCCTTTTATTGATTAGACTACATCATCCACATTCAATCTTGACCATTTTAGGACGACAAATGTATGTGGAGTTAAGGCATTATCATACAGCCCATGCAAGCTATCCCTGTAGTACCTGTAATTGCGAGAGTTTTGCTTACACTAGAAAATTATACAAGCCTCTTAACAGTAAATGTGTCACATTTTCCATCAGAGCCAGCCATGAAAACATTGTGACCATTCAAAATAAGGGCACGAACTTGCCACTGATCTGTATTTGAACTGCACGATTGCCTTATGATTATAGAGATACAATTAGTTCATGAGAACCTGCAACAGTAAGTAGCATTCAAAAGAACTGCTTTAAAGTGTATATGAAATGAAAATTTCGATATCGGGTTTTTTTGCATTTTCTGAAAATTTGGTCTTTTCTGATCATAAGAAATATAAACCTTTCTTAAAACCTCGCACTAGAAGTTTGTTAATTTTACGGTTAAAGTTCGATTTTTAGACAATTTAGTGGCGAAAGACTGGTACCTAGAGATCCGGTTTTGTGACGTATGCAGTGTGACACATCGAAGGGTTTGGCTATACTATGGCTATACGAAAACAACAAAATATAACAAACATCAGACAGTTCCGTACATATTTCGCTATAAAAATGTCCGATAACGAAAGCTTCGAATCAGAGACAGAAGGGTCAACAGATAATAAGGACATCGTCGAGCAATTGTCTGTCGTTTAGCCACATCAATTTGAGCCAGTCGCAGACAGTGACTACGAAGAACACCAAACGGACGAAGACGGCATTCTTCGTGAAATTCTCGAGGCGAGATTTAAGAAAAATGTGGCTGTTAATTCATGGTAAGTAAAGTTATGAAATTAATATTATATTAACCCATTTCACGACTATTTATTACCCTGTTTCGTCTGATATATATACGAGTTTATTTTAATAAGGTGCACGTGTGGACATTGTAGCGACGAACTATTGCAGGAAGCAAGAGAGTATAGATGCTGTAAGGAGATTTTGGAGTGCACTGGCAAATTTACATTCGATGGCAAGGACGCAGAATGTATCACGCAGCACTGGGATTATGCGGTGGTCACCCATCGAACAGTACTAGAGACTGCAGGGGCTTTTCTCTCTGATAAGTCTGGGAAAAAGTATCAGAAACGAACAAGCAGAACCCAAGATGGGCAATTTTTCAACCATTATTTTCAAAAAAAAGCTTTCGATTGACTGCAGCAAAGCAAAACTATTCGCACTAATATTTTCTATAATTAATAGCCAATTGAATAATGATTCACTCTGTAGAACATGACTCACCCTTCTCTCAGCGCCAAGTCGTTGGTGTCTCCTCTAGAACGACTGAATCTTTCGTTGGTACCGACCCTTCTGATAAGTATCTTGCCTTTGCCCGGCCATGGTTTTAGCCGTCTGGTACGTCAATGCACAGGTCAATGTGATACCGTGTTCCGAAGCAAGATTTCTTGAAGTGCGCTGAGCATATTACCGACGAATTCGTAGGAGTAAAATTCGGCCTATGTTTTTGCACAACAAGATCTAATAGATTCTTAATGTGGACTTAACGAACGGTTGTCAGAGAACGTAAATTATATGAAAAAAGTAGACTAGAGATCATCATTAGAAGCAGCTATAAGTCCTAAAACGCTATCGTATTTTGCCACGCTACAATATGCAACTCAAAATTGTATATATTTATTTGTAGATATGCAAATATTGAGTATTAATCTCCGTGTTATGCTTACACCAGTTATTACAATGTTTGCCATAATTGTAGCTATAGCCTATTTAAATAATATGCGGTCTGAAACCCACAACGTAGACCTGTGTCTCGTCTCACATAATTTGCATTTTCGTTAATTTATACGCTACAACTCATCATGTTGTAATTATATCTTATCTATACGTTGAAAGCGATGTCAGTCAAAGTGAATTCGTTTACATTTTTCTTTAAAATCTCTCAAAAACCCAATTCTACCCAGACAAAGCCATGATTTTTATAGTCTTTACATACAATTTCGTTCTCCGAGCCTGCGATCCCTTGGGAAGAAAAAGGAGGCTCCGGGATAATCCGTGATCGACACATACAAAAAAACTGCATGTCGTCCGTACCGCGCATGCGTTGGAAATAGATATATTCAATAAGCCGCAACAGCCTTTTTCTAAAGCTCTTTGGAGCAATATTTTTACTATTTTGTTTGTAATGCCAGTGGAAAATATTAGTTTATTTAATTCTGTGTTGGACGAAGCGTTAGAGCGACTGGGTAAGAAGAATCTCAAATTGAAGGAGTGTCAATACGAAGCGGTAAAGGCTGTTGTTGTCGACCAGAAAGACACGATTTGGAAAGGGTTATGGAAAGTCACTTGTATACCAGCTTCTTCCCTTCGTGTTATTGAATCTATTTATTTCCAACGCATGCACAGTACGGGCGACATACAGTTTTTTGTATGTGTCGATCACGGATTATCTCAGAGCCTCCGTTTCCTTCCCAAGGAATCGCAGGCTCGGGGAACGACATTGTGTTTTCAAATATCAAAAGATCGCACTGTGTCACACTGCATACGTCACTGGCCGAGCGATGGAATGTCAGGAATTTCGCCACTAAATGGTCTCAAAATCGTACTTTAACCGTAAAATTAACAAACTTCTAGTTCGAATTTTTCAGCAAGGTTGGTATTTTTAGGATCGGAAAAGACCAAATTTTGAGAAAATGCCAAAAACCAGATATCGAAATTTTCACTTCATATACACTTTAAGTAAGGGAAACTTACATTGTTGAAACTCCCCACTGCTATTTCTTTAGTGCATGAGAAAAGGCCCTCTTTTCGATGTCAGAAGCGCAAAAAAAATTCAATAATGTTCTAATCACGAATATTTACGAAGATTACTCCGAAACCTAAGCCTCATTTAACGACTACGGCATAGTGCAAGCTACTTATGGAGCACAATTGAACGCAACGATTCATCCCAGGAATATTGTTAATAATTATTTTATATTTGGGATGATAGCTTAAAATATAATTACCACTGCTTATTAATGAACAGAAGAAAAAGGTTACCTCCAAAATAAGGCAAGATTCAGTATAATTTTTCAATTTTAATCTGACCCGACGAGATGTTCCAACGCGTTATTTTTCTCTCCCCTTCTCCTGCGGTCCTTCCGAAGCCCGCTTTCTCTATTTTCAACGGTTTAATTCCTCCACAATATTTTAATTGCTTACTCTCTAGCTTACAAGGAAAGACTGCAGAGTCGCACACCATGTGCATGATAACACCAAATTTAAAACCGAAAAGGCGAAGAATTGACAAGGTTTTCAAACCGGTTTACGAAATGAGAAATAGAAGACACCTCGCCAAAATTTCACAACAAAACAAGGCTACTGCATAGAACTTAGTGAAGCAAGGCCAACGTTATGATACGATTGGAAGTTCTTCGCAATATATCCAATTAATGAGTATAACGTATCGTAGTAATTTGTCAGCTCAAATTGCTTTGACGTAATGCTTGCATATGAACACAAGGTCTTGTACTCACAGGACAAAATTGTGTGGAAAAACTTGATTTGACGAGCGATAAGTAAAATCAAATAGGTCGTGGGCTATGAGTAATGAGGCTAAATTGTTTCGATTCCTTGCTTGATATGGGGTGCCATATTCGCCAAAATCATATAAATACAATATTATTAGAATATTTCATTATTATTAAGCTTATTTTTGTTATTATCCAGCTTATTTTTGTTATTATCTAGCTTATTTTTGTTATTATCCAGCTTATTTTTATTATTATTCAGCTGATTTTGTATTATTCAGTACATTTTTATTATTATTCGGCATATTTTTATTATTATTCAGCTGATTCTTATTATTCTGCTTATTTTTATTATTCTGCTTATTTTTAATATTCAGCTTATTTTTGATATTCAGCTAATTTTTATTATTCACGACAGCTTATTTTTATTATTCAGCTTATTTTTGTTATTCAGCTTATTTCTACTATTCAGCTGATTCTTATTATTCAGCTTATTTTTTATTATTCAGCTTATTTTTATTATTCAGCTTATTTCTATTATTCAGCACCAATTTTTCATTAGCCAGAGGTCTGTGACTAGCGCACGTGTTAGCGCACTTTTCAGCACACGTTCAAAATGGCGGAAATTATGTTGGTGATAACTTGAATTTGAGAGAAATGGTGTATAGAAAACTGTGTTCTGTGGAGCAACTACTTACAGAGCAGACCAATAATAACTTGTTAGATATACCTAGTTTTTTAGAAACAGTTGAAACGTTGATGCAATGTGTTGTTTTGTTGGACTCTTTCGAAACAGTTACAGAAAATGTTATGTGTTGTTTAATGCAAGCACATAACCTGCATTCGAGTAACACTAACGATATCAGAAGAAATAACAATCAAGCACAGGTCAATGATGGCACTAGTTCGGTTGGTCGTCCTTCGTTAATTATCTCAAGGGAGCAAGTCGAGTATTTGATGGATTGCAATTTCACAGTCAAAGAGATGAGTGACATACTCGGCGTATCCAAAAGAACAGTTGAAAGATGAATGAGTCAATATGAGCTAACAAACATGAATAGGTTCACTGCAATAAATGATGAGCGATTGGATGCCAGAGTGAGTGAAATCAAAAGCTCGTCACCGGATTGCGGCTCCAAATTATTATCTGGATATCTTCGAGCAAGAAATATCCATGTCCAAAGAAGGCGTGTTAGGGAATCCCTAACTAGGGTTGATCCATTGGATATTCAAGCTCGGCGTTGTAGAACAGTTCATCGGAGGGTCTATAATGTTTCACGTCCTCTTGCTTTATGGCACTTTACGGAAATCACAAACTAATACCCTGGCGCTTGGTTGTGCACGGATGCGTTGACGGGTATACCCGCTTACCTGTGTACTTAAAGTGCAGCAACAACAATAAGGCGAACACTGTTCTAGCACTTTTTTTAAAGGCTGTAGATGATTGGGGCCTCCCATCAAGAGTGCGATGTGACAAGGGAGGAGAGAATGTTGATGTTACTTGTTGTATGATTAATCATCCGATGCGAGGGCCAGATCGTGGGTCTGCAATAACTGGCAAAAGTGTACACAATCAGCGGATAGAGCGGCTGTGGCGTGATGTCTTTCAGGGAGTGTTGAAACCGTTTTACATTCTTTTCTATTTAATGGAAGATTATGGCATACTAGATCCTTGCGACGAAACTGACCTATGGTGTCTTCATTATGTATTTTTGAAGGAAATAAATGATTGTTTATCTCGTTGGGTTGAAGCATGGATAAGACATCCACTAAGAACTTAGCACAACCGAAGCCCTTTGCAGCTTTGTATCACTGGCATGCGTTGGAGTAGTATAAATGTCCCTGAACCAGACAGCAATAACTGGGACCTTTTTGGTATTGATTGGACTGGTCCTATACCCATGGGGGATGAAGCCATTGCAACTACACTGGTATAATGTTTTCAAACTCAACTATAAACACATTTATTTACTACCAATATATTACAAATCAAGACACATAAAAACACGTTTGTATACTTCCCGCCATCTTGGAAAATCCCCATTCCTGCCCAGGCTCCCTACATAAGCCCATACAGCACATCTCTCCTTTTTTTTATAAACAACGTTAATGTTTGTTCCTACTATAGTTCTAATAAACATTCCTCAACAAAATTCCGTTTTTCACCAATAACAATAACAATAACAATAACAATAATAATAATAATAGTAATACACTCGATAAAATCCCGTTTAATGATGTTCTTCCTCATAGTATCGTGGTCGATTGTCTCTATTTTCTCTTCTTGGGTATCTTCTGGCCTGTTCCTCTTCCCTAGGTTCCTCATCAACATCGTCATCCGATACATCATATCCGATTTCATTTTCCTTTTCTGAGAACCGGGCCCCGAATTCTTCCTCTTCTTCGCTGTTGCTAAAATACGGGTCATCAACGTCTTTCATGTAAGGTGTTATTCGCTTGAAATGTGATGAATTCCGTGTAACCGTAACTCCGCGGCGTTTTGCTGTGATCTGTGATCCTTTCACACGCGTTACTCGATAGGGGGACGGATTCCAAGGCAGATATAGTTTATTTCGCTGATGTTGTTTCATCAATACCAAATCTCCGATACGCAATTGTGACTCTCTAGCATGGTTCCGTATATCTGCACGAACTTTCATCTTACTCTTTTCGAGAGCATCTCGTTGAAGTACGGTCTCGCGATTTCCCTGTTCTGATACCTCATCTAGTTGATGGCTCTCACTTCCTCTCTCTGCATCCACTCGATTCTTTTCTGGAATTACTGCGTTGTGGTCAGGCAGTCGGTTTCGGATTTGTCGGTTGAAAAGTAAATCGGCCGGGGCTTTTCCCGTTGTAGCATGTGGTGTTGTACGATAATCCAGGAGAAAACGATAAAGGTCATGCTTCCAATTCTTACCCTGTGAATGGGCAATTCTAACCGACTTTTCAATCGTCCTCATAAACCGTTCGACTTGGGAATTGGCCTGCGGCCAATATGGTGTTATTTTTCGATGCTTAATACCATTTGTCGCTAGGTAACTCTGAAAATCGTGTCCTTGAAAAGGGGGACCATTATCACTTACAAATTCAATTGGAAATCCATGAATAGAAAAAATTTTCTCGAGCTTTTCAATAGTCACTGAAGTAGAAGGTGATCGAATGATTTCGACTTCCGGAAACCGCGAGTGTTCATCCATTAACACTAAAAGATAGTCCCCACTGGGAAATGGTCCACAAAAGTCTCCATGAATTACTTGCCATGGCTTGGATGGCATAGTTGTCATCTTCAATGGTTCGACATTTTTCGAGTCATTTGCAGCTTGACATTGGACACAAGAAGAAATTAGTGTTTCAATCTGCCGGTCTATCCCAGGCCACCAAACTTTTGTTCGAAGCAAGGTTTTGGTTTTTACAATACCTTGGTGCTGGCCATGGGCGATATTTAAGGTCTGGTTTCTCAACTTCCTGGGCATAACAAGACGATTCCCTCGAAGAACAATACCATTATCTGAAACAGTCAGTTCGTTCCGAATACTTTGATAGGGTGTGAGATCAATGTTAGTGTTGCTATTTGCCCTCTTTGGTTTTCCTGTCCAGTGACCCGTTCTAATAGCCGTAATGAGGGATTGAATTTCTGCATCTTTTCGACACACGTTTTCGATTTCCTGTCTACTCATAGATTTCGGCACTGAGTGGTTAGTTAGAAAGTTCACGTAATCTTCAGCAATGCTGTTTTTCTCCAATGTTACCAACGGTTGACGAGACAGAACATCAGCTGGGTTTGTTTTACCAGGTCTGTGGCGTAGAGTAAACTGGTATTGTTGTAAGCGCAGCGCCCAACGTTCTATCCTTGCAGATGGCTTTGCTTTAGGATGATATATAACTTCTAGTGGTTTATGATCGGTATCTAGCTCGAAATTAATTCCAATAAGGTAGATGTGAAATTTTTCACATCCGAAGACAACTCCAAGTGCCTCTTTTTCAGTTTGTGAATAACGTTGCTCAACCTTGCTGAGGCTCCGGCTGGCATATGCAACAATTCTCTCATTACCGTTGATGTCAAATTGCGATAAAATGGCCCCTAATCCGACGGGACTTGCATCGACTGTTACTCGTGTTCGTTTGGATGGGTCATAAAAAGCAGTCGTACAATCTTTCGCGATTTCTTCTTTCACTTTGTTAAAAGCCTGTTCGTGCCTATTTGTCCACTTCCACATGACGCCTTTATTTGTTAGCTCACGCAATGGTGCTGTTATTGTTGCCAGGTGAGGGATGAACCGTTCACAATAGGTCGCCAACCCCAAAAAACTGCGTAGCTGAGAGACATCTTTCGGCACTTTCATATTAACTAGTGCTTCAATTTTGTGTTTGTCTGCCGAAATGCCATCCTTGGACAAGATGTACCCGTAGAACCAAATACTGTCAACATTAAATGTACACTTTGAATCATTAAGTGTAAGATTACTTTCAAAAAGGCGCTTCATGAGAGCTTCTAGACGTGTATCGTGTTCTTTCTGCGTCTTTCCCCAAATGATGATATCATCTGCAATATTTCTGACACCCTCTAGCCCCTGCAATGTTTTTTGAATTGCAAACTGAAACTGCTCGGGTGCTGAATTCACTCCGAAACACAGACGCTTATACCGCATCAGACCATTGTGTGTGTGAAATGTAGTAAGAGATCGGGATTCTTCGTCAAGCACCAACTGATGAAATCCTGCTGTTAAATCCACTTTAGAAAACTTTGTAGCTCCAGCCATGTCTTCGAAAAGTTCCTCGACGTTAGGGATAACATGCCGCTCTCGCTCAATCATGGGATTAACATTTCGCATGTCAACGCATACTCTAACTTCGGTTGAATTATGTGGTTTGGGTGCAACAACTAGATTTGATACGTAAGGTGTAGGTGTCCCAGCTGGAACAAATTCAATGATGTCATTATTTTCAAGTTCTTTTAGTTTTTTCTCGGTTTGTTTTCGAAGATGAAAAGGTGTCTTCCGGGGTTTTTGAACAACGGGTTTAGCATCATTTTTCAGATGTAGGTGCACTTCGTGGTCTTTTAATTTTCCAATGCCATTGAAAACTGTGGGGTATTCTTGTTTAAGCTTTGACATTATTGGTGAATCAGGTTTTTTGTTTTTAAGGGCTGGTGGACTCTCATTCCCAAACTCAGCATGATCTTCTCGAGGATCAGTATAAGGGGCAGGGCCGGACTGAGCTACTGCATTCACATTTAACTTTACAATGCCTAACTCTGTTGCTGTAGAATAGCTGAGTAGTGAACCCCCATCACCATTTACCACATGGAATACTGTCACAGCCATTTTTTGCTTTGACTCAATAAGTCCCTCAAATTTTCCTAGGACTGGCAAAGGTTGAGATTGCATGTAAGCATAAATTTTGTGCGTCGAATGTTGCAAGTGCAAGCTTGGATTTTTCTTTTTAATTTCATTAAAAGCTTTGGTATCTAAAATGTTTATTGTTGCCCCAGTGTCAACAATCATTCTTATATTGGTTTTCTCAACCACAACAGGCATGGTTTTAACCTTTGATGCCGTTTCTGTACCTTTCTTTTCTACTGGTGGGGGCACAGTGAATACATACGAATCCTCGTCTGAGGACTCTGACTTCTCTGCCTTATCAGTAACCGATCGGATGTTGAAATCGCCTTTTTTTTCTGATGGTTTGCTACTGGTATTCCGACCCCGGCTACTACGACACATAGAAGCAAAATGATTTTGTTTTCCACAGGCAAAACAAGACTTCCCCTTGGCTCTACACTCACTAAGGTGACCTGCATAGTAGTTATCACCACAATTATAACATACCTTCTTACCACTCTGTTGCTGTTCATGTGTTCGCTCTTGTCGGACACCTTTTGCATGATCAGAGTTTTCCCTTGTGCTAGGAGACTGGGCGCCTGAGTTTCCTTGTTGGTTATGTACCAGATTAACAGAATTCGAAGAAACGCATAAATTACCATTATCTGCTTCTAATGCTTTTACAGCTTTATCTGTAATTTCCAGTGTTCTAGCATATGCCAATGTATCTGCTAATGTCAAATCCTCTTGAATAGCTTTTCTTCGTACTCTTGAAGACAAACACGCCTCTACAAGTTGAATTTTGATTTCATGTTCACTGTCGGAAAATTCACAAATGATTGCTTGTTGTCGAAGTCTAGTACAATACTGATCAATTGTTTCCTCCGTCATTTGTTTCAACTGGCGAAATTTATGGGTTTCGAATAAAAGATTTTTCTTAGGTGAAAAATATGCACTTAACTTTTCAATTGCTTTCTTGTAATCTTTATCTTCCCCGACATCAGATAAAGTTGCAAAAATCTTCTCAACCTCGTTTCCAGCAGTATACAAAAGCAGAGCTCTTTTCCTAGTTTCATCTTTTATGTCCATCGCAACCACGAACCGTTCGAATCTTTGCAACCATTCTTTCCAGCGAACAGATAAAGTAGTTGGGTCAGAATACGGATCGAATTTCTCCAAACTTGACAAATCTAAAGCCATTGCCATTTTGAAATATATCCCAAAAATGTAACTTCAAATCAACGTTAAATTTGTGTCAAAACAAATCTAAATGCATACAGTTTTCCCTCGTTTCTCCTTGGGTGTATTTTTCGTCCTCGTCGCCAATATAATGTTTTCAAACTCAACTATAAACACATTTATTTACTACCAATATATTACAAATCAAGACACATAAAAACACGTTTGTATACTTCCCGCCATCTTGGAAAATCCCCATTCCTGCCCAGGCTCCCTACATAAGCCCATACAGCACAACTGGAAGTCCCGGAAACAGCATTTCCGGGGGCCGATAAAATGAGAATTGAGTTGAACGAAACTTTATCCGAATTAAGCAGCCATCACGGGGATGACATTATGTGAGAGTTAAATACCGAGAAGGAGGGCTGTATGTCATATACAGCACCCGAGGACGCGCAGCGTCCGAGGGCTGTATATGACATACAGCCCGACTTATTTTATTTTTGAGGAGGTTTTCTAGTAGAATCTTTCGACGTTAAACAATTTAAGTCGAAATTCGTCGAGATTTTTCCCCAAGTTTGATCTAATTATTTATTCAAGAACTGTATCTGATATACAGCACGCGGTACATCAAAGAAAACCGACTCAAATATATAATAAGGAATAATATTACATTGTACGAAATTGCGTTAGAGCAATAATTTCAGAACAAAGTGGACAAACATATTAGGGCTGTTTGAGGTATACCCTGGATTCCAGAGCCTTCGACAGTAAATAATAGATTAAAACGTCGAGAAGGCTCTCGTTCAACGGGGAGATTCTTTGATTAAACCGCGCCAATCACAAAACAGAATTAGTGGTTTTAGTACAGAATATGTTTAATCAAAGAATCTCCCCGTTGAACGACAGCCTTCGCGACGTTTCAGTTTATTATTTACTGTCGAAGGCTCTGGAATCCAGGGTATTTGATGTACAGATATACATAAAATATAAGTATAAAATCCAATACAAGTACATGAAATCACAATGGGAAACAGTTTAGTAAAAGTTTATAATATATATATATTCTAAACACAACTGAATTTAATTATAAAAATTGTTATGAGATAAACATAAATACTGCATATATTTAAGTAACATTGACAGCAAGTATGGTAACAGTTTTCAAAAAACTGTGAATACACAAACAGATTTGTTAATTTCAATTGTTTCCCACGTTTCAACTACCGCTAATAGTAACTATACGTAATAAATTGTTTACTTTAACCTTGATAATAAAGGCAGATTAAAGGGTCCAATAAGAGAACATAAAGAGAGCCTTTAAACCAAACGAGATGTTGTGGGAGTTGAAAACAAACAAAAATTGAATGTTTGTGGGAGTTGAAAACAATGAACCAAAAAAACATGTTCACAGGCGCCCTAACAAGTGTGGTAATCCAACAGGAACAATATCAAAGTACACTAATATACAATCAACTCAGTCACTCGAGTTTCTCCCAATAAACGTACATTCTTGTGTTCAAATAAGATATAACAAAACTCTTAGCATTTCTAACAGCAAACTGAAAATCAGATTTGAAGTGAACATACTCCGGGTGACCAGCAGGAAGACGGAGAATGCAGGAGCAAGTGTTTGCTTTAGGAAACTTTGAGAGAAGACCATTTTCTTTTGGTTCATGCAAGAACTCTAATTGCAGTAAAATGCTTCGACAAGGAACAACCCTCAACCCTGATGCAAAAAATAGAATGTCAGAAAAAGTGAGTTAAGTTCACATTCCTTTTCCTCAACATCCAACAGGAATTCTCTCCAAAACGCAAGAAGTCTGTTCTCTACCTCCCATATGTTCGAGAGTTGTTCACTTCTATTCACAACGAAAAGTTGCTCAAATGAATCAGAACTTAAAACTTGTGGATAGAAACAAAACACTCTTTGGAACAAATCGGAATTCTTAATAACAGCATCACGCAAACCTAATTTCGATTCCTTTCTTGACCCCTATCTCGATAATCACATTCTGTGTTCCTTATTGACGACACGAAAGCAAGTCAATTGCCGTAAAGTTTAATCACTGGCACGCAATGACATCTTCTGTGAGCTATTATTACGGTTCAGGAGGCCCAAATGATATCTAATGGTATTATTAGACTTATTATTAACTTTTATCACGCGATGAGATGGCGCCTTTTATTGTGTCTATACTGTATATTTACATACATCTCTTGACCAATAAATGTTCAGAATGAACAGCCATAATCATTTTATAATTATTATATACACATTATTCATTAACATAACTGTGTCATTGTCATGCAGTATTGCATGTACTAAAATATGACAAGATTGGTATACAGGCTATGTATGCGAGAAAACGTTACAAACATAGAATTGCGACTAACAGAAGGGCAACTTGAGTCGAAGCCTTCGAAGTTTGTGTCCCCACGCATGTTGCATTACGCATGTTCATTATTCAGCTTCTGGTCAGTGAATTGCATTTTGTGACCAATAAAACGCTAAACTGGCTAATCCGCCATTGTTCCAGCCAGTCAATTGCATAAAACAGGGGGACTGCTGTTAATTGCCTATTCTGTGGATAAAACTGACATAATTACATGAGAATAAACTGCGACAAAATATATATGGATGAATATGGTGTTGTATAAACTAAACTAAACGTACTAATATCGGTTAGAGTTAATTCCTCGTATTCAGAGTATATAGAAATTTGATACAAGGCAATTAGTTCCGACTCATATTGATGACGATTATTCCAAGTGTGGAGTAAATACTAAAAATATTTTGAATAGATATATTGACCAAAGGCAAGGAATTTGCCTGAAGATTTACTCGATTTATCCTGTAGTGCGGGGTCGATATTTTGCATCTAACGTTGCCAATGCCGATAGTGCAGTTATAAGCACACTAAATGACAAAACCATAGGATCGTTTATTACGTACTGATCCTTAAGTCTCGAAATTTCAAGCGAAGCCCCTTCGTCGGAAATGGCCTTCGCTCAAAATATCGACGTTCTGTTTGCATACCGTTTAGGTAGAATACTGTGATCCTGTGGCTTGTTGAGCTGCTATCTAATTAGTACACATGTTTTCACGATTGAAATACAACGGAAATTGTTTATGTTGATGTTCACCTAATATAGAGGTGGATTATCTGAAGCACGCCTTGGGTACAACTGGGGGCCGGCTTGTAGCTCAATATTGCCGACAGCATCTGGATCCTCGTTGACCCTCTCACCAGGAATTCCCAGAGCAGGAATCACGTATCCGTCGTAGTTGCGTGGGGTTGGACCTGAATATGTAGGAATGTGTGGTTCTTGGGGACATGGTTTTGAGGACGGTTCAAGAGTAAATGCAATGTTTTGTTGTTGTGGTATAGCATTATTAAAGCTAGCGTTGGATACTTCTCCAGTTTGCAAAGATCTGGGGCTGGCATTAGTTGAATTACTTGGTTGTCTTCTCTTGTAACACCAAAACACAGAAGCGCCGAGGGCAATAAGTAACACTACTGCAGCTGTAACTATAACAGCCACGCGCCATGGTGGACTCACGCGGGTCCTGAATAGGGCGGTCAGTAGAATACTCCGAGCAACCATCTTGGGTACATTTCTCACCAACACAGCATTCATTTGGAGATCCACAGTCTTCGTTAAAGTCGCAATCCTTGCCAACGCATGTCGTAAGACAACGACCTTTTCCAAGATAATACGGCTCTTTTCTACAACAATACGTCCCTGAATTGCATCCAGAGTTCGACTTACAGGAATGTAAGAGACACCAGACACCTTTTGTTTTATTTTGGCAAAACACCAGTCATACAGTGCGCTTGGAATCACGCTTGCGTGATGTGTTATTGTTTTCTGACCTCACTGTTCAAAAATGTCTGAAATCTCATTCAAAGATAGTTAGGAAGAAATAAAGCATGGGTGGACGAAATAGAAAAATTATTTTCAATTCATGTTGATCGTATCTTTTTGGCTATGGAACGCAGTGGAACGTATTTAACAATGTCACAAATACCAAAATGTTTAGCTTGAAAGACGAATAAATTAGATGAATCATACATGTTTATTAGGTTAGACACGTACAGGACTACTTTTTCTATAAAATAAATTTTCGCTTAGATTCAGAAGATTAATGTACATGAGTACATCATACACATACTCTGAAAAGCAGCTCTTTCATTCTTTTAAGTCAACTTATTTTACGGCTGCTCCATATTGTAAACAATGCAATTAATAAATATAAAACGATTTCTTTTCAAGTACTTTCGATCCGGAAGCCCGGATCAATGCGCTACTTAACATTAATTTACTTCTCCAAAACCGTCTGATAGGATTGGTATGAAACGATGAAATGGATAGAGAATCAGTTTGCGGATACGGAAAGCGGAAAAGAAAACTGTAACGCGGATGAGAAAATAAAACATGTAATATAAGGAGCAGACCCTCGAGGCACCCAGGGCTAACGTTTTTGGCGTACTTGTGGTACATTATTATTATTATTATTATTATTATTATTATTATTATTATTATTATTATTATTATTATTATTATTATTATTATTATTATTATTATTATTATTATTATTATTATTATTATTATTATTATTATTATTATTATTATTATTATTATTATTATTATTATTATTATTATTATTATTATTATTATTATTATTATTATTATTATTATTATTATTATTATTATTATTATTATCATTCGAGTGGATAAATGCAGCACTTTTGGTGCAAAGAAAGCCGAAACGAAATCAATACAATATTTACCAAAGCTTTTCATTAACAACAGTGTAATACCAACCACAAAATTGGGAGAGACATTTTGCTACTTGGGAAGATACTTTGACTTTAGCATGTCTAACAATTAACACAAATCCGAACTAGTCACTCTTATTAACGATCTGATGAGTGTCATTGACCTCAAACCCTTGCACCCGAAAAATTAATTAAACCTTTATAGTCGATATGTCCTGTCTAAATTATCTTGGCACCTAACTGTTGCACCCTTATCCAAAGTATGGATTGTCGAGAACATTGACTTTATTGTGATTCAGTATATTCGCAAGTGGCTTTATGTACCATGGCCAGTATCAGGAACTTTGAGTAACGTATTCCTAAACTATAACAAATTTGGTCTTAATATTATTCCCCCAGCGATAAAATTTCACAATGTCAATCAACCCTTCGAAATGCACTAAAGTCATCACCTAATGATTCCGTCAATCATCTCTGGAAATTAACAAGTAATCACACTAATATTCAAGATGATACTTATAATTCTACAAAGGAAGTCATTAAAAAGTTTCGATCGAGTCAAGAAGATAAGCTTAAAAACCATTTAACATCCCAAGGATCCTTCTTTTCCAGCGTGACAAAATTCTCCCTATCTCAAGTTAATATTATCTGGTCAGCCTGTCAATCAAAGCTCCCAAAAAACATTTTCAACTTCACGATCCGCTACATAAACAGCACCCTTTCGACCCGCAGAAACCTTGCAAAATGGGGTTAATCTTCGACAGCTGATTGCTTTTTTTGTCTTAATCCTGAATCCTTGTTACATGTCGTTGCTGGTTGTAACTCATATTTAAATCGATTCACTTGGATACACGACTCAGTACTTAACTTCATTGCCAATAATATTGTACAACCTGTACATTCCAAAAAACTTTATGTTGACCTTCCTGGATTTCTCAACCCTTCAATTGTAACTGGTGACAACTATCGGCCTGATTTGCTCCTAACGACGAAAGACAACTGTTTGTATATTATTTAATTAACTGTGGGATATGAAACTAATCTTAGAAATAATCCCCGAGCCAACGGCGCGAAGCGCCGTTCCGGGCGTAAGCCCGGGGCGAGGGTTACTAATTTCGTATTAGCGGAGTTGAAAGTCGTTGCTCGTGATAGGTAGTAAAAGTGGTATGTCCTCACTGATCTCAACAATATGGCGGACTATCATGAATGGCTAACACTGATTGGCCAGATTTAAAATTTATTGTTGATTGATTAATCACGAATTCAACTGACAGCAAGTATCTAAATTTGCTTTTTGCACTACAATATTTTGTATTTTTGCAAAAAGATTTGGCAACTTTCACAACCAACGAAGGGTGGTCATTGACTCTTGAAGAGAGATTAATTCTGGTAAAATACAGAGAAGCGCCAAGAATTGACTACGGCGTGAAACACAAGGCAAGTTTGTTGATAATGCGTATTTATACTTGTGTTTTAATGCTTTATAAAGGCCGGCGTAGCCGTACTCCTCCAGTCTATTCACTGTTTATTGTTTAAATTCCAGAGTAAGTTTATGTTTTGTAAATGCAAGACTGTCTTCTTATTACTGTATTTCAAAATATTGACGAACTTTACATGTAAAAGAATATTAGCAAAGATACAAAATTGGCTTGAAACGGTTTTGTTTCAAACTCAAAGTTTATGTAGATAAAAATTTAATTTCATCATAGGCAGCCCAGGAGGTTTCATAAATATTTCAAAACGTCTAATATATGTAATTAGTAGGTCGTATTTTAAACCAAATTTAAGCTTACATTAGGCGTAATAACATACCGATGACAAATGTTGTGCCATTTTAAAAAATTGTCAATAAAACAAGGATTAAAAAAACCCCAATATTTTGTCATTTTGAAAAATTAATATAAATAGCAATTGCCGTGTTGCTATGACAACAACCTATTGAAGTACTTCATGTAATTCCGAAAATAAAGTTGCATGCTCTTAGTTAGTGGCGAGAGGTTGCTGCATGCATGTATTTCTAGTAGTAAACGTAAACAGGCTAAATACATGAATGTTATTTAGGGGCAAAAGAAACATTTCAAATCCGCTGAATTCATCAATCTTTCTATTAGTGCACTTGGAGTTTTTGACAAAGAATCTTCTACATTTTTGAAAATGCTCAATGACCTTGATGTTAGTGAAACTCAAACTAAATATTGTATAAAGAAAATTATTAACATCTGCATTAGATCATTTTACTATATCTTTTGTTGTCGCAATAAGGAATGGACAAATCCCGATTTAATGAAATTTTAAATATCTAATATCATTTGTGTACATATAGATTAGATTAATGTGTATTATAGAGTATAATGGTGATTTCAAGTAGCCAATTGTAAGTTACCTGTAAAAGTGAGATTTACAATTGTTTGTACATATATATCAAAAAGTTAATAAGGTTTTCATTATTATTATTATTATTATTATTATTATTATTATTATTATTATTATTATTATTATTATTATTATTATTATTATTATTATTATTATTATTATTATTATTATTATTATTATTATTATTATTATTACGCATATATTTTGATTCATAGACAGAAAGTTACACGGACTTACACCGAATAAATGCCATGGCTAAATGCTTCATTAGCTCAGATAGTTATAATAGCTATATCAGACGAAATGTGAATATAAAAATGCCTTAATTGCCATATTATACCATAACATCTAAAAATGTATGTATAATAATACATGTTTGCACAGAACTCAGAAAATGTATTATAACTCTTAAGTTTGTCTTAACTCTTAGAAGTTTTAAAATTGCGCTTTGCAACAGAGTTCAACATAATTTCATCAGGCCGTGTAAATTGGATTACGCAAGGCAGCCCGCCACTAGCCCGCATATGTAACATGCCCGTATATGTAAGGTAACGTTACGACATCATATGGAAAAAAGCCGCAGAGTTGACGAGGGTTTCAAACGGGTTTACACAGAACTTAGAGAAGCATAGGCCAACGTTGTGATCGATACTATCTGAAATTTCTTCACAGTAATTATATCCAACCAATAAGTACGACGTATCATAGTAATTTGTCAGCTCAAATTGATTTCACGTAAAGCTTGGATAAGAACACAAGGTCTTGTACTCATAGAACAAAACTGTGTGGAAGAACTTGTGAATTGTGTTTTAGTTTACGCATATTGATTTGACGAGCGATAAATAAAATCAAATAAGCCGTGGGCTATGAGTAATGAGGCTAAATTGTTTCGATTCCTTTCTTGACCCCTATCTCGATAATCACATTCTGTGTGCCTTATTGACGACACGAAAGCAAGTCAATTGCCGTGAAGTTTGATCACTGGCACGCAATGACATCTTCTGTGAGCTATTATTACAGTTCAGGAGGCCCAAAATGATATCTAATTGTACTATTAGACAGAAATTTTATCACGCGATGAGATGGCGCCTTGTATGTGTCTATTATATTTACACACACATCTGTTGACCAATAAATTTTCGGAATGAACAATCATAATCATTATATAATCATTATATACATTAAGCTAAACATAACTGTGTGATTGCCAGTATTGCATGTAAAAAATATGACAAGTTTTGTATACTTGCTATGTATGTGAGAAAACATTGCAACCCGTTTTCATACCTTGGAAGTCCGTGATCACGGCAAGCCGTCCCCTGTTTCCAATCCGGTTTTTTTTTCATTTTCACGCTAAACCGTTGATGTATGCTTTCCCAAAAAGGGTTACATGTACTAAAAAAGGTATTAAACAGTTAAATCGTAGGCTACTAATGCTGGATTGATATTGCCAATAATTAATCAAGTAGTTGATCGTGCTACGAATTTTCTTGATAAAAAGTTAATTAATACCGAATATTGTTCACTTCTCGATAATCCTTAGGGCAAGGGTGAAGAGTAAATGCAGTGCCTTGTAGTTTATTACAGCCAGTATTAGGCGCTCCTTGACTTGGAAAAGATACTTAATTCAACTGAGGAAAACAGTCTGGTCGTTTTCTTTTATAACATACCTAATACCGGATGCGCAAACAGAAGTAAGAAATATTACAGCTATGACTATAACAACAGCAAAGACGTAGTGAAGGAAAATATTTCGCATCATTATGAGGTATTCCATCTTGCATTTCGTATACATTGTTTGAGTTGCAGATCTCATCAAGACAGCCACAGTCCTTAATTGTATCACATGGTTTTCTAGTGTAATCATCAAAGGACTCTTTTGCGTCGGATTGCGCGAACACCAGTTACACAAACTTTGTTGCTGTTACAAGTCCAGCTGGCTCTCTACATGTTGTTAGCTCAGTCGTCTAGGCGTGCGATTTCAACTAAATTATAGGCAGGGGTTCGAATCCCATCCTAGCTTTTTTTTATTTTTAAAGTTCGTCAAACTTTTTTTCTTATATTTTTTTACTTTTATACGATTTTAGTAAGGGTTGGGTTTAGGGTCTGGGTCAGGGATTAGATTATTAAAATTTAAAAAGAAAAATCTATAAGTTTTATCAGACACATAGGCTTGAAAACGAGATCAATGAGGTGGTCGGCCATCTTGGAGGTGTCCGACCGTCTACGGAGTCGAAATTTGCCGCGCCGGCTGGCATAATTATAATTTCTATTTCGACTATTTGTAATTTTTCTGCAAATTGTACTGTACTCAAAGACCAAAAGTCGATATCTTTCAATTTCGTGACCATCACTCGAGAAACAAAGCAGCTACTAGCACTTTTATTACCGAAATTGACTGGTCACTCCTTGATTCTTTTCCATCATGTGATGAAAAATGGTCTGCCTTTGAATCGATTAATCGAGCGGGAATGGACATTTTCTTCCGTAAAAACAATAAAGAAATATCTTAACGAACCACCATGGATGACCCAACACCTAAAAGCCTTAATCCGACAACGTCAAAAAGCGTTAGTCAATGGTCGAGACCAGCTATTCAAAAGTCTTCGTAACCGTGTTAATAGGGAGCGAAAACAATGCCGGAGTGAATATTTTGACTCAAAAGTCAGTCAACTCAAAGTACCTGATCCCAAACAATGGTAGAAGTCTGTTAGATCTTTGTGCGGCATGGATCCAAACACTCGTAAAAATGAATTCCGACATCTTCAAAATCTATCATCTGGCGACGAAACCAACACAGGCAACGCAACTCTTTCACATTTTGCGAACGTCATCAATCAAACCTTTCTGGCACCAATGAACACGTTCCAACCCTTGGGCTCGGATTACCAAGATCTTAATTTGCCTGCTACTACTGACCATCTGCTATCTACAATTACTAATTTACAATTACAGAGTCGCTAATTTTCGATAAACTACCCTCCGGTTGTACCTACGAAAGGACCTGGCCCAGACACCATTCCTGGTTGGCTTTTAGAAGAAAATGCCGACGTTAACCCCTGCTTGGAAGATGGCTGATGTATTCCCCATTCCAAAACAGAAGCCCGTACGAACTATAAATAAAGATCTAAGGCCCATCTCGCTTACACCAATAGTCTCAAAACTGGTCGAGGAAGCGGTAGTTGAACAGTTTATTAAACCAGCACTCCTTAAAGTTCTGGATCCTAATTAATATGGAACAGTGCCAAAATTATCTACCACGCACGCTTTAATTAGTATAGTCCACAACCTTGCCAAAGCCACTGATGGCAATGGGGCCTTAGTTACACTGGTTCTACTAGACTTTAGAAAAGCATTCGACCTCATCGATCATCAGATACTCATGGAAAAGCTCCATTCTCTCGAACTCCTGCCTAGTGTCATCAACTGGGTAAGAGATTTTTTGACCAATCGCCAACAATGGTTGAAGCTAGTTGGCTAGAGACTGTTTTTCAGAATGGTCCCTCGTCTCTGCAGGTGTACCCCAGGGGACCAAATTTGGCTCTTGGCTATACATCCTTATGATTAACGATCTTAACACAGCGAGTAATGATCTCTAGAAATACGTGGACGATACGACCCTAATGGAGTTAGTAGCTAGAGGTGGGAGTAGTAATGTCCAATCCGCGGTAAACGATATTCAAAACCAGCCCAACGCCCTAAAATTTACCCTTAACGAAGACAAATGTAAAGAGATGCGAATACAATACAATAAATGTAATACGAGCCAGCAACTCCACCCAGTAACAATCAAGGGTGAACAGGCAGAGTTGGTTTTCGAAAGTAAAGTTTTAGGATTGACTATTAGGATCGACGTTAAATGGAATAGTCATATTGATAATATCGTCAAAAAGACATCCAAAAGATTGTACTTTTTGCAACAGTTGAAACGAGCTAAAGTGCCTGTCAGTGAGATGATATGTTTTTACTGCACTTGTATCTGATCTATTGTCGAATACGCATCCCCCGTTTTCCACTACGCAATCCCCAATTATCTGTGTAAGCACATCGAACAGATTCAAGGGCGTGCCATGGGAATCGTGTTTGCAAATAAATCTTATGTTGAAGCTCTTTCCCATTCTAAGCTTTTAATCCTTGAAGACATACGCCAAAGAAAGTGCGACAAACTCTTTAAAGAAATTATGGAAGATCCAAACCATAAATTGCACCCACTTCTACCAGAACTTAACAAGAACTTCGAGAACTTTTAAATATCCTAAATACAAGACTGATAGATTTAGAAACACTTTTATGATAGCTGCTAGTTTTAATAGTAATTAATAATTCAATTTTTTTTTACAATTTTTATACTCTTATAAATTTAACCTTTGCAATTCAGCTGTAACTTGGCTGCAAACTCGGTTTTCAATAATAATAATAATAATAATAATAACACTGTCGCGAAACCACTACGCGAAAGTAACACGGTATTGGGGATTAGGGATAACGGAATAAGTTAAAAATTAACAACTTAATATGCCACAGCTTACCTGGGAATAGTGCTTGAAATATAAAATGACTAAGTCTGAGCCTGTATAACTCCGGTGAATTCTGGTGTTTATTACAAAAATTAACTTTCGATTGACTAAGCCATACTAAGGTAGTCCCTTCCCGGTCGCTACGGCCCTGATGGGACTAATTTGGAGCATTAGTCGTATAATCTTTAGGCGAATGCATGGTATGGTTTTAGTGCTCAGCTCAGTCTTACTCCAATTTCCCAGCTGAAGTTTTGACCAAGCTCTTGTCCCAGTGAGCAAATCATATCGTCCTAGTGGCTGTTTTGCCCCTAAATTTTTATCTCATTACCATTTCCCATTGTTGTTTTTTTCTGATGAATCTCAGTTATACTGGATGCAAATCCCATTTTCACGTTACACAATGTAGATAATGCAGCCATATATTCAGTATGTTGTTATTTTGAAATAGAATAAAAATATCTTGTATATATAGAAATAAATCAAATAGTAATGGTAGTATGGGGTGACTGATGCCTTGATATGATCGTAGCACTCCGTATGATGATGAGGTACATACCCCAAAACCGCCCCGACATTTTTACTGTTTGGAAAATCGTGATAATTTTTCAAATTACTGTGGACTTCAATAAAATAGTGCTGTTTTTCCACTAAAATGAGTTAAGTACAGACTGCAATAAACAATAGAACCACGGATTTAATCAAATTGTTTCCAATTGTACATAAGTATAAGGGCCTGTTCAAATCTGCCAGGCTGGCCCGCTTAACCGGGCCAGCCCGCTGTTAACGGGATCTAGCCCGACGTACAATTTGAATATAATTTTAAAATGGCATTTATATGGAAGCGGGCCAGACCGGCTTGGCGAGGTCCCGCCTGAAGGAAGCGAGATCTCGCCTTCAACTGGCTCATACTCATATGAATGCGTCAAACCGGCCAGCCCGGCTAAACGGGCTAGAAGTAATAAGACAGCGCATGCTCGTTCTCCTCGTGATGACTTCAAAATAGCCGCTATACAAAAGAAATAAAAAAGAACAAGCAAAGCAACATTTTCGCTGGTGACAAGAAATGATTGAAAACTTATTCAATTGTTTGTCATCATACAAAAGCGGTATGGAATATAGAAGTTTAAATTTCGACGCTGATAAGCCGGCACAGTATAAATAAAGTTATACCCAGATGAAGACGATTAATTGTTTTGACCTATGAGCGAAAGGATGCCACTGTCAGACGATGAGTTTGAGAAGATGAATGATGAAGAAAAGGCACAACAAAGAATGAGATGGCCCTTTTGAAATCGTGTATCACCAAGGGATCCAATCGTACTGTTGAAAATGTCAAGGTAATACGACAGAGTTTTTGGAAAGCAGTAGTGTCAGGCACCCGAAGTGGATGTGGTAAAATAGTCTTTGAATTCTATGAGAAACTGGTTACTATATGGAGTGGCTCTGCTAATACTGAGCCACTGCCGTTTGGAGTAAGTTCCGAGTCACTGAATAATAAAAGTGACAGACGACATGATGAATTAAGTGAGAATCGTGATTTTGATGACGCAGAGATTCCTGAGAACGAGGAAGAGAATAATGGTGGTCAAGCGCAAAAGAGAAAGTCTTTGGAAAATGCTGTCCCAAGACTTGTGGATAACAAGCGCAAACATTTAGTGAAGAACATATCAGCTACAGAGCGAGACCGAATTCTTATCAATGAGGTCAAGAATGATAAAGAGGCTTGTAATAATTTCACTGCTGCAATAAAGGAGTCTAATCAATGCTTTTTTAAAAGCTGTGGAGTGCATGAGCAAATCAGTAAGTGAACTTGGAGGTGGAATTAGTCGCTCATTGGAAGTGCTTGCTCATGCTGCTTCGGTAAACCGTTTACACCAGAAACAACATCCTGTTAACCAAAACATTTTTCACAGGGCATGCATTCACCCAAATTATTTTTTGAACTACTGCATATGAAGGATGTCATCCTAATAGTGTACCAGGATCTGCAGCCACAAAATCACAATGGCAAATGTGTTATGATATGGATAAAAACAATTTTGTTTTTTTAAAAGCTAGATGCCATGCTGGTAATAGTAAAGGATTATTGACCGAGCGTGAGGTTTGTACCGTGAAATATCGGACTGGGTTTTTTTATAGTACGGACTGGGGGTTTTTTATAGTACGGACCGGACTTTTAAATATCGGACTGGGGTTTTTTTATAGTACGGACCGAGCGAGCTTATCGAACAAAGTCCGATATTTCAGGGTACAGACTGAACAAGCGAGCGCAATGAACTGTTATTATATGGCTCACAGTCATTTTGAGAGTTAGTATGACATTTTGTACTTAGATGACCGGTCGATCGTGGTTTCTTTCATTAGAATACAAAAACGTTGAACATGACAAAATTTTATTTTTTACACATAAAGTTTCGAACATATCAGTAAAACGTTAATTTCTTTAACAAGTATATAGCAAGCAGTAAAAAGTGCGATTAAAAACATTGGAAAAAAGCCCGGTCCGAATACGAAAATTTACGGATAGAATACGAGTTTTTACTGACCGCGCGTCGACCAATCAGAATGCTGGATTCTTCAAAGCCATATAATAAATATTGATAATCATCAACTGTCTTAAATTTTGGCATGGAGGACTATTGACCTTAAAACATGTGTAAAAACAATTTATGTTCATTATAAACTTTTCTGATATAACTGTTTCTCAAACTGTTTGCATGTACCACTTCTACATGACCATGTTATCGCCCTCGTTGTTCTTTGACAATTTTTGTACAATTATAGCAAACTGCAATGTTATAACTATTTCAAGTATGCAATAATTTGCTAGTAAAAACCCAATTTACACTTTTGTAAACAAAAACAATTAATAGTTGTTTTAGTTTTGTAATGTATATGTCTGTTTCTCGATTGATCAACAGCACTATGTTAAGTGATCTGGAAGGCAAGTGTGAATTTTATGTCTTCATCAGTGTTGACAGAAAAAATTGGATCTGGTAGGTTTCTATGCTCTTTATTTGCTTGCATTAAGTGAAATTGCTTTTGCACTTAATCAGGGTCAACATATGTCTTGTGCTGCTCACAGAGATTATGCAATGTACAGTGAAACTTGCATAAACTACAGTAGGTATGTTCAATGATAAGTCCATTTTTCTTGTTAGGATTGACTAACGCGCCGTTAGACGTCCAAAAGCATACTCATCTGGGTTTCTTGCTGACCCTAGCATTTGATTAAAAACAACCTGCTCTTTTTTTACAGGTTTCATGCATAGTCTTTTATACAAAAGGGTGTTAAAGGGTAGGCAAGGTCTCCTATAAGATAGTTAGGTACAAGGTTACAGCAACGAACGATAACAACGGCTGATTGAAAGGTTCTTGGCAGTTTGTTACCTTGCAGCTTATGATTAACAGATGAATTAGCAAACACCTTAGCATCCTGGACGTTTCCTGGCCATACACATTCAACGTTCATGAATTGGCCTCTGTAGTCACAAATAGCTTGCACATTTAATGAATAAAATTGCTTGTAGCAAAAATAATCTTGTCAGTTTTTGTGTGGCTTTTTAATGGGTACATGTGTCCCATCTATGCAACCCATTGCCTGAATCATTCCAAATTTTGCTTCAAACTCAGATACCTTTCTTCTAATTTCATCACAATCCTGAGGCATGTAAATGTACTTTGGTCCAAGGTTCTCCTTGCATACATCCCCAATGATAACAGAAGCAGTATTTATTGCAATACCGAACGCACTGGCTGTCATTCCAAGGGAATCAGTATCTTTAAAGTAATACAAAGTCACTGCCAGTTTTTTCTTATTTAGTAGACAATGCACGATAATTTGGCAATAAAGGATTCGGTGAAAAAAAATGGACAGAATTCGTCTGCCAGTTCTATGAACCCTTCTCTGGGAAGTCGAAAATTTATTTTCCACGCTTCCTCTGGAGCATTTCCACCTATCATATTCTGCCACTACTTTTCGGTCCTGCCAGCCTGAACCCCAAATCTTCTCTTCTTACGAAGTAATTTTCTTTGCCTTTCATATTTCAACTTACGATAGATAACAGATCACTTTCTCCTCAGAAAAGCGATCATTGCATCATTCCGATAATTTGCATGTATTTTCCAACTCAAAATGACATTTGCATTTGAAAAAAAGGGAAGCAATTCCACCTAATGCCGCTGCGATAGTCGACATGGGTAATGTTTCAACGTATCAATGAGCACACTTTAAATTTTCCAACGAAATTCAACATTTACGCGCGAAAATTAACCATTAGCCGGGCCAGCCCGGCTCATATGAATGCAAATGAATAAAAGCATGCGTTATTTAAGAAACAGAAAACATTTTTCGTCTTTCTATAGAGTAAGAAAAACGCGCGAAAGGGAAACGAGAAAGTGCGTTGAGTATTTATGCCAAGCATATACATTGTCTATTTTTGTCTCTAAAAATTCTTACGAAATCCGGCCCACGCAACTCCAGGGGAAATCTCCTGGGTTGGTGCTATAGAAACATGAGTTGTCTGAGCAGTCAACGCCACCCGCTTTCAAAAGGCTGTTTTTTAGAGGAATACCTATGCTTCAATTACGTTTTTTCAAACAAATAATAAAACTGTTTTAGCAGCATAACCGGCCTGACCATTGGTTATCCTGTCATGCAATTAATACTATTACCGTGTTCATTATCTCTTAAAAAACAATCAATTTTTAAAGAATTCGAAATTAACAATGATATGAATTCAGATAAAAGTGGCATAGCAGGGCCCAGTAAATTTTCGGGCTAGGTAAGCTACTGATATACTGCATGAAGAACTATACTCTATCACTATGTTATACTTCATATACAGTATATATATAAATGCATGGATAAAAGATGGGAATTCCGTTACGCATCTGCGAAGTCTACATTTATGCTCTTAAGAAAGTGTTCAGTCAACCACATACAGTCAAATACATAACATAAACAAATAGGCTGTCCAGTATGTTCACATCAGCAATTGCAAATTATAAAGATATTTCCCATGTTCCATGAGAAGAGTTTGTTTGATTTATACCTTTTGCCCGTATTTTTTGTTCTTAAACAAAATTTAATTAATCAATTTCCAATTTATACTCAAAAAAGTGGGCAGTCTTTGACTGATTTTCCTGAAACTTAATTGTTATAAATGTATTGCTTTTTAAGTTTTTGATTCATGTAAAAGAAAATTTACTACCTTGGGTTGTTAAAGATAAATTCACCCGATAGTCGGATTTTGGAGTTCAACTTGATCATCAATAACAGATCTCCTGTATACTGGATGAAATAAAGTAAGCGAAAATTATTGCAATTTTGCAAAAATTTTGAAATTTGTGCCGATTCGCGGAACGCCATTTATAATATTGCTATGAATAATTTTAGTTCAAAAACCTTTACCAGCAGACAATTTAATAAAATATAAGAAAAAACATAGTTTGAAAAACAACATCTTGTAACTCAAGATATGAGCTGTTAACAACAAGACAACAGTTTTGCGGTGATATTTCGACTCTATTTCGAAGTCACCGCAAAATCTGTTGTCTTGTTACGTTGTTAAGAGCTCATATCTTGAGTTCACAAGATGTTGTTCTTCGGAGTATGTTTTTCTTATATAATTCTAGTTCACTCCCTGTACATTGTCTTGGGCAATTACATTGTCTATCATCAGTATTTCTCTTGGAATTTTACAAAGAAAATTGCTCAATATTTAGCAGAGGAGGGACTCTATTCTGGTAACTATAGCGACAATAAAAACTAACAAAACATTTTATGGCAGGGAGACTGCCATAACGACTGAGTCCCTTCAACAATAACTCCCTCAACTTTGGCAAGAAATAAAATGATTTGACGAATGATTTAAATGAGTTCTGCTTTGTTTTGTAATTTTAATAAGTTGAATATACACCAATAAAAAGCAATTGAGTTATTTGTAAATGGAAAAAATATAAACTTACGGATCATTTGAAGTTACCCCCCCCCCCCTCCAGCCCTTGGCGTCTATTCAAATAACAAAATTTAGCATTTGAATATACGGTCACTCTAAAATACAGTCTGTGGTCGTCGGAGAATCACTCATATTTATAAAATTTTGGCAAATACTTTGGCGATATACTAAGATAGCTGCTTAATGTTTATGCAAAATATTTTAACGTAAACAATGCGCAATGACAAATACATAGGCTATTAACGCGCTTCTGTCTCAAAATAATATAACGTGTTTTGTCCAAAACAAACAAGATTTCTCGTTAGTTCATCGCGGCACTTTCATGACGAAGTTTTGAAGTGTTTAACTAACTGTTATAACGAGAAAACGCAATTACTATGTGTAAATAGCCAGTATGGAAACAAATATCAAATATCAGAAATCAACAAATATATAAAAAAGAAATTTTGATGTTTTAACGTGTTTATCTTTTTATTTTGTACCGTAGAGCAGGTAACCACGACGCAATTCGACGATAAATATACAGCAAATCTATTATTATACTTCTAGGGGACTTTTCCCTGGGAAGTTACCATGCAGGCGGCGGATTGGTCAACTCGTAATAAATATGATTTATTCGTCTAGCTCGTGATTGGCGAACGAAACAAGACGAATAGAATGTTGTTCTCAAGCAGTGAACTGAATATAGCTGGAAGGCTACCTTCGTATAAATCCGTACGCAAAATTTGAAGCCAAACTTGACTTCCAGAAACGCGTGTTTATGTCCCGCGCCCATCACTCGCGTGAGATCTCTGCAAGTGTTGCAGCATGTTGTTTTTGGCCGAGTTTTTAATTGCGTTGAAAGACTGGGAAGGACTTTAACAAGTTGGCTTCAAATCTCCCGCCTCAGGTGGGACATTGGTAGCTAACATTAAAATCGTTTCGCCGATATATGTATATATATATATATATATATATATATATATATATTTATCACATACTTGTGCCTTTATCAAGGCGATAACACGGTGACATAAAAACGATATGTCCCGTGATATCGTTTTTTGTCCCGCGATATCGTTTTTTGTCCCGCTCGATTTTCCCGCTAATAAACAAAGATGGCCGACTCAAGGTTTGAGTCAGTCGAAGTGGATCAATTTATTAATTTAAAAAAGAATGATAACACAAAAAGAAAAACCTCGTCCGACGTGACACTCTTTCAAAGGTTTCTTAAGGAAATACATGACATAGACGAAGATTTAGAAGAAATTGAGCCGGAGCTTTTAAACAACTACATGGCAGAGTTTTTTGTCAGTGTACGAAAGCCTGACGGACAACAATACGAGCCTTTATCTCTTCGCAGTTTCTTCGCTTCATTCAACCGCTACTTGAAGGAAAAAGATTACCTGGTTGAAGTCACCCAGTCACCTATGTTTTACAAAGCTCGTGAAGCCCTTAAGGCAAAACAAAAAGACCTTAAAAGCCTCGGCAAGGGAAGTAAACCGAATGCCGCCCGTTCACTAACCGACGAAGAAATAAATATTCTTTATGAAAAGGGAGAACTTGGTTTGTCTAATCCGAAAGCACTTATCAATATGCTTTGGTGGAACAATACAACTCATTTTGGATTGAGGGGTTGCAGAGAAAACCGAGATCTTTGTTGGGGGGACGTAAAACTTCGAAGCGATTCATCTGGCACGGAATTCCTGCAATACTCAGAACGTCAGACGAAAACAAGATCTGGAGAAAATCCCCTTGACCTGCGAAAGGTTAATCCCACAATGTGGCCATGCTCTGATCCAATGCGTGACCCAATTGCAGCCTATAAGAAGTATGCTGGGGAAAGACCACCAAAAGCATGTACACCAGAATCTCCATTTTACTTGGGTATAGACCACAGCAAGAATCCTAAGTACTGGTTCACCACACAGGCTATGGGTAAGAATACTATTAACAAGTTAATGAAAACTATGTGCAAAAATGCCGGAATTTTTGATGAAGAACAGAAGCTCTCCAACCACTCAGCCCGCAAAACATTGGTAAAGAAACTAAAAGGAAACAACATTCCGGATACAGATATTATACAAGTAAGTAATTACCTCTTACTTGAATATTAGTAAACATCTAGGCATAGTTGGTGAATCATATAATTAATTTTTAGGTCACTGGTCATAAGAACTTAATGAGTTTGAATACCTATGATCAGCTTTCCAATGATCGAATGAGAAGAATGAGTGGTATTCTCTCTGGAAGTGAGACTAAATTAGCTCAAAATATCCCAGTGTCACCAAATAGAATAGGAGGAATCTTGTCTGGATCCATTATTTCTGGTGGAACAATGAATATCTCAATAAATTCAAGTCAGTCATCAAAAATATCACCCACTTTTATTAAAGCAACAACTGTTGTTCGATCAACAAAGAGGAAGCATGCTATAATTGAATCAGATTCAGATGAGGAGTGACTTTAAAACTATGTTATAGCAACTAGGTTTTTATTGTTTACAATAATTGAAATATTTCTCAATTATTTTGTTGATGGCAGTTGCAAAATGTTATTTATTTTTCTTGTTTTGTTATGATAAAGTTTCAATATTGATGTGAAATAAATACTTTTTCCAAATCGACAAGCTTAAATGAAACCTGATAAAGGCACAAGTATGTGATAAAAAGGTTATCACATTCGAGGCTCGGTAATATCAGTTTTATCGCTCTCGTTACGATATCATATTTGTCCCTCGTTCGCTGCGCTCACTCGTGACAAGATATGATATCGTCCCTCGAGCGATAAAACTGATATCACCTCACCCTTCATGTGATAACCTATACATATATATATATATATATATATATATATATATATATATATATATATATATATATATATATATATATATATATATATATATATATATATATATATATATATATATATATATATATATACATATATACATATAACTAAAGAACAACTAACACTGAAGAAGCCCGAACGGGCGAAACGTCTGTTTACAAATAATTATATTTTATCTTTCTGGAGTTCGCGTTCATCTTTTATACTTATAATCTATATATATATATATATATATATATATATATATATATATATATATATATATATATATATATATATATATATATATATATATATATATATATATATATATATATATATATATATATATATATATATATATATATATATATGTATAGGTTATCATATGAGAGGCGAGGTGATATCAGTTTTATCGCTCTCGTTACGATATCATATTTTGTCACGAGTGAGCGCAGCGAACGAGGGACAAAATATGATATCGTAACGAGAGCGATAAAACTGATATTACCGAGTCCCGAATATTATAACCTATTTATCACATACTTGTGCCTTTATCTAGAGCAAAAACCAGATTATATTTTCAAATTATTTACACTTCAAGTACATTTCAAAATGAATTCAAAATGATTGTTTAAAATACGCTAAAACAGGTAGAAATTACAAAAACAAACCAAAAATAACTTATCTTTTAATAGCTGCAAATTTCTTTGTGTTATTTTCCTTGTATTATTTAATATCTTTATTCTTATCTCTCAATCGATCCTTCAGTCGGACGCCATCTTTGTTTTGAGCGGGACAAAAAACGATATCGCGGGACAAAAAACGATATCACGGGACTTATCGTTTTTATGTCACCGTGTTATCGCCCGGATAAAGGCACAAGTATGTGATAATATATATATATATATATATATATATATATATATATATATATATATATATATATATATATATATATATATATATATATATATATATATATATATATATATATATATATATATATATTACCACACGATGAAATACAAAATGTGCACAAGTGTTGTTTATTGTTTATTAACACAGTGCTACTTCGAATGATGTTGTTAAGTATAATAAACATGAAAACATATTGTATATTGAAACGGTTGCTATGTATAATCATTATAACATTGTAGAGCATAGATTTCCCTAAATATTTAGTAATCTCTTGCCGATGTGGGATACGATATAAGAGAGTGATTATATGAGGATTAAAATGTAGCAGAACTCTTGGTATAACGAAAATCAATGAATACTTGAATAAGGAGGCGGATCATCAGGGAAAGAAGTAGGGGTCTGGCCACTTGCTGGCCGTCGGATTCCTCTGACTTCTCCATAAGGGCTATCGTATATTTGATCAGCAGCATTGGGTACATTAGGAATCGTGTATCCATAGTCTTCATTGCGTGGAATGTGACTTGAAAATTTGGGAATTTGAAGAGTGAATACAGTTCCTTGTTGCAGTGTAGGATCATGAACGCATGTGTTTTGCGCCCCGTTAACTTGGCTTGTATTGTTACGTCGTTTTACCTTACAACGCCAAAACACAATAGCGCTGGCAGCGATAAGTAACACTACAACAACTGCAATTATAGCAACCATGAGCATCGAGTTTGAAGACTCTTTCGTCGGCGATGGCACAGGAGGCTTTTTCGTCGATGTCATAGGAGGCTCTTTCGTCGCACAAACGCTGCGATTGACACATTTTCCAGAAAGACAACAGTACGTACAGTCCGAGTCAGTAGAACACTTCGGGCAACCATTTTTGGTGCATTTTCCTGCAATACAGCATTCATTTGGTGGTCCACAGTCAGTGTCCGAGTCACATTCCTCGCCTATGCAAGTTTCACTACAGCCATCTTGCACAATCCAAACGTTTTTCTCTCTGCAACAATACTGTCCCGAATGGCAGTCAGAGTTCGCTTTGCAGTTTACCAGACATGACAGCGATGATAGTCCACCAACACACTTACCATCTCGACAACATTCCCTACTGTTAGTTGCACAGTCGTCGTCGTTGTTACAATCTAGGCCATGACATTTTTCAGCACAGAGAGTTTGATCTGTAGGAAAGCTCTTCTTACAACAAACATGACCAGAGGCAGAACAGTCCGAGTCATATTTACAGTTGGAACAACCATGGACAGTGCATTTATTCGAGCGACAACAGTATTTCGGATCACCACAGTGGCTTTCAATTTCACAGTAGTGATTCAAGCAATCACCTCTTTGGCAGCTTCGACGTGTAACAGGAAAAATTGTCCATTCACCTCCGCAGCAATGAGGAAGAACGCCAAAGAGAATGTCCTCGCAGTCTTTGTTAGTATCGCATGGATATACACTTTGAAGAAGATTAACCTCGTTCCAAACCAAGATGCAAAGAGCAAACCAAGAAATAATACCACTTGCCATCATTAGTATTTTTCAGGTGAATATGCTGAACCCGACTGGACAGAAAACCATATAGAGCTTGCAAGACAGGAAGACCACGTCTTAAATGTTTCCTTTAGCTGGTAATTGTTACCGTTTATACTTATCGTGAGGCGTAGTTCTTTGTCTTTTGTATTCTCTCGGTGCGAAGAATTTCTCTTTTGTATTATCTGGTTATAGAAATGAAATTTTTGTGAAGTAAACAACCTGGAACACGCTTAAGCGGATTACTGTTAATCAAATTCGTTTCAATTTCCTTAAAAATTAATAGCAACATAATTTAAGGAAACTTTATAAGTGTTGATCAATAGTAATAAACAAACAGAGTTATAATTTTATACTATTCTGTCATCAGACATTATTGTGATTTACATTCTCAAAGACATTATATTATGTCAAGTACATGGTTATCTAGTATACCATACATTGCTGCTATTATACATGTTTAAATAGCATTAATTTTGCTGCTTTTGCTGAGCTCTTTACTTGTTGAGTATAATGTCATGATAGATTTGACACCGTTGTTCCTAGTTGTAAATAATTGAAATAAAAGGGGGCGTTCTGTTGAATTATGTTAATTTACATAAAATTAGTTGGAAGGTTACCTAAATATGCTAGTAAATAGTAAAGAAATTGGTGTCAAACATGCTTAGATCGTAACCAACGATCTCACATTGACATATTCCTTATATTTTATTGAGTCCTCGCAGCCTCTGTGAGTATTGTAGGAGTAAAAACTTTGAACAAGATTAACCTTGTAACAAAAGAAGATGTAAAGAGTAAACCAACAAATTATACCATTGGCCGTCATTAATTAGTTTTTCTTCGCTTGCCAAATATGCTGCAACCCGACAGAAGAGATCTAGACAAATGTTTAGAGCTTGGAAGACAGGAAGATCATACCTTAAATGTTTCTTTCAATTGGTAATTGTTACCGTTGATATTTATCGTGGGGCCTAATTATTTGTCTATTGTATCCTCTCAGTAAGAAGAATAACCGCAAAAACATTAAATTCATGAAAGTACACAAAATATTGAACTAATTTTTAGCTCACACTCATAAGATATAATAGAAAATTTTGTAAAGTAAATGAGAACGTTGTATTACGTCATAAGCATGGCTATGCGTACTGCATACACAGCTACTATGATGCATGGTTGACTTCATAAAGAGTATAACTTCATAAAGGATTGAACGCCGTTGTCAAATTAGCCACGAATTGTAAACCGTAATGGGTTTATTCCCGTGGGTCTACAGAGAACAGATCGTGACTTAGTACACCGGGTGAGTAAAAAAATGATACTATTGAAATTCAAACTAGCATAATTGCATTCTTGCAATTTGGCAGACGCTGATGTAAGACAAAATCTAATTGCTTGTGGAAGGTATGCTAGGCGTGCAAGATTTGTCACAATCACGACAAAGTCAACAGACCCATGGGAATAAACCGTAGTGAAATTTCCGGCTAATTTGAATTTGAAAATCACTTGGACATCATTAGTTTTTTTTTACTCACCCTGTACAGTTTTTAATAATTGGACTGAATACGTGGCTATTGAATTTATTGTAATTGACTTAAGGCCCTGTCACGCGATGCAATTTTCTTGCAACTTGCAATGCAATTCTACCCCCTTAGAGATGTATAATTAATTGGCAGATACAAGTTTCCATCACAGTTTGCTAATTTATTTTTAACAATGATACCAAACGTTTGTCACAAATTCACATCTCTTAAGAGTAGAATTGCGTTGCAAGTTGCACGAAAAATTGCACGGTGTGACGGGCCTTTAAACTTTGGCTAGCAACATTTTTTTAATCTCAAAGCATTCGATACGGAAGTCTGCATCAATGCGCCAACACTGGATAATTTTGATCAGAAAAAATTTCTGCGACAGTAAAGATATTTCATTTATATATACTTCACTTCTTTCCGTTTAAACTGTGATCACGGCAATGTTGCTATAATCATGCTGCAAAATATTTCAGCCATATTCTTAACTATTGCAATTTAAACAATTTTGTGTTTTAAAAAGAGAACATAATAGTGAATAACCTTCAAATTTTAAATAGTAAATTATCATGTTTACAATCATGATGATATATTTGTTGAGTGCATTTTTGCTGCTATTAACCTGCAACCTATATGTTAATTAATACCAAAGGTTTGCGCAACTGAAATTTTTGTACAAGGCTCAGGGTGAGTAAAAAAAACAACTGATGTCGTAACCAACGATCTCACATTGGCATATTTCTTATATTTTATTGAGTCCTCACATTCTTTGTGAGTATTGTAGGAATAAAAAGTTTGAACGAGATTAGCCCATTGATCTGAATAATACTGGATCACGCATACATAATAAAATTTTGAAGTCATCGCCGCCATCTTGGTACTCCAGGTCCAGTGTTCTTTGCGGGTGTAAGAGTAATCTTTTAAGCAGCGTTTTCAATTTCCGTAAATTTCCTTAAAATAAGGAAGTTTATTTATCTATTGAAAATTCTGATTGTCCGCCATCTTGGTACTCCAAATTCGTCATTTCTGCTGGCTTCACTTGAGGCATATGTATGCGTGATCCAGTATTATTCAGATCAATGGATTAGCCTCATTACAAAAGAAAAAGTAAAAAGTAAACCAAGAAATAATACCACTGGCCGCCATTAGTTTTTCTTTGCCAGCCAATAATGCTGCAACCCAACAGGAGAGACAAATACTTAGAGTTTGGAAGACAGGAAGACCATACCTTAAATGTTTCTTTCAATTGGCAATTGTTACCGTTGATATTTATCGTGGGGCTTAATTATTTGTCTATTGAATCCTCTCAATGCGAAGAAAACCGCAAAAACATTAAATTCATAGAGCATGCCAAACTAGGGCAAAAAAGTACACAAATATTGAACTAATTTCCAGTTCACACTCATGCATAATAGAACATTTTGTAAAGTAAACAAGAACGTTGTAATTACTATGTCATGCGCATGGTTATGCGTACTGCATACATATAGCTATTAGTATGGATGGTTAAATAGCATCAATTTTACCACAGCTTTAGTTTCAGTTGTCAGTTAAAGCTATTGGAGAGTATAACTTCATGATCGATAAGACCCCGTTGTTTCCTACATTTTGTATATAATTTGACTGAATGGTCATCGAATTATTTTAAACAACATTTTTAGGCTCAAAGCTTTTGGCAAACAACATTTTTAGTCTCAAAACTTTTAATACGGAAGTCTGCATCAATTTGCAAACACTGCGCAAATTTGCCTCCGTAAGTACATTATGGGACTTCGTTGATCTCTTCAAGGATTTTTGTATACTCTGCGTACAAGAGTGAAATATGGTATTTACATATATTTATAAAGCCCAACCGATTATAAATGTTGACGGGAAAGAATTTCCAGCCTCAGCTACGTAAGGTATATGATATAATGTTAATGATATAGTAATATAAGTAAGATACAGTAATATAAGTCGTAACGTAACGTGTATATAGATTTCTTAATGAGAAGTGTTGACGTATGGTATTTACGCACGCGTTAATTTGTTTTCGCAAAACGAACGAGCGAGTGCAACGAGCGAGTGAGTTTGGCGAAAACAAATTAACAAGTGCGTAAATACCATACGTCAACACTTCCCATTAAGAAATTTGTTTATTTTACAGATACTGATATTTTCTATTCATTAGATTGCCTTTACCCAACCTAAATTTGGTTCACTTAAACGTCAAGCGCCTGGCAAAGAGCACTTTACTTTTACAAAAACCCAAAACAAAAATCAAAACTTCATCGTGTACGATGCCGTATGTACAGTATACAAATGAAAATTACTTTGCTTTTTGAATCCAGATCTAATAATATAAAGTGAAAACCCTAAATAAATCAGCAGTTTTTAATTTTTCCTTCAAATAAGCGAAGAATACAAAGCCTATATATCTTTTCAAAATCTCAAAAAGTGAATATAATATAAATGCAACTTACCTAGCTGTTTTTTTGGTATAACTGCCGTGCCTTTTGCTTGCATATTTCTCTTCCAAAAATATATTTTTGGTTTTTATAGCATTGTAAATCTTTGTAAACATAGGAAATTGCCCAACGTGTCGATTTTAAATTCAAAATGGACTTTAAGCCACAAGAAACTGCCAGCAACTTGAAAAAATCTCGCCGAAAACTTTGCCGGCTGTGAACGAATTCACTGCTATGTAAACACAGCCTCGCACTGATTGGACGAAACGGTTTTTGCACGTGTGAAAAAATCGTTTCATGATTCTGATTGGATAACGTTCGTTAAGAACATGTCACGAAACGGCTTTTCACACGAGAAAAATCGTGCGTAAATATCAGTATCTATATAATAAATATATATATACGAACAATTCCATTCAGTCTTTTTCGTATGCGTTTGGTAGTGAACAGACATAGGATCCTGGTAAAACATCTACTTTCAGAACCTTCCTCAATATTCTTGATACCGGAACTGCAGTTACCCTGTTAAGGAAAGGAAGCTATTGTTAGGCATTGATTTAATGACACCACAGTATATTCAGGGTGTCTCCACCTTTAGAAATTAATCTATTGTTGCATGTTGACAAAAAAAGATTTTACGCTCTTACATGTCATAAATATATTGTATGAATACTGTACCTATTCGGACTTTCTTGATGTGATTAACCACTATTTTGTTCTTGAATTTAGGAAGTTGTTGTTCATCTTCCATTAAAGTTTCAACAAGAGCAAAGTAGCTACATTCAATCCACGACAGTATATACAGCATGTTATTGATTGTGTGCTTCTTCAAATTTTAGTTAAATTAAACACCATACAGGCAATCATCTAGTGTGTTTTCTTGCATATAAGCCTACAGCTGTTTTTCACTCAAGTACTGAGGCCCATGCAACTGCCTTGCTTGAAGTAAAAATGATTTTTTCTTTTCAAGAAATGTATGCTTTAATATCATGGAACACAAAAAATGGAATTGCCTTAGGCAAGGAAGAATTAGAAGTCCTGCCTTCCACCAAGTTTGTTGTGATGAATGGAGGAAGGTTACAAGCTGGGGCAGAGTCGACATAGAAGTCACAGAAAAGACATATTTTAAAACTATTTATTATCTATTTTTAAACTATATTTAATAATTATGTATCTCGTATTTTCTAACTATTTATTAACTATATATATTGTATAATACGACTATTGGCGATATTAAACTGAAAAAGCAATTATATTTTTTCCCTATTTTTAATGTATATATTATCTATTTTTTACGATATTGGAACTGTATTTCAACTATTTACAATCTATTTATGATGATTGTTTCGGTAATTAATTACTATTTAAGTGTTATTTAATTAGTATTTTTGACTATTTTTCACATGTCTGGTACACTTGTACAAGCCTATTTCTACAATATTTTTAGTGTATTTTTATACTATTTTACTGAATTGAGAATTTTTTCAAAAGCAAAATATAGCAAAAAAATAGGGTTTCACTTATATAGGAAGAAAATAGCTTTATACATCAAATCTAATAGCATATTTAATAGGAATAAAATAGTATGCCTATTATAATTGCATGCAAATCTTGAATGTAGGAAATAAATAGTACCAGAACAGAAAAAAATAGTTTCAAAAAATAGCAAAAAAATACTTTTAAAATAGCGTTGGTTTCTACAAGGGACTGCACCGTCACGCAGGATTCGTCTGTCAGATTGTGCTTCTGTAAAGTCCTCCGGTTTGAAGTGCCTTGAGCAAACACTTTTATTATTGTTTACTTGAAAGTCTGGGCCAATATCTCTTCGTATGGCGTTCCGTTGGGGACAAAATACGAACAATAATTTTTCAGTTGAAGTCGAGTATTTCGAATTCCAAGTCGAATATTTCGAATTCGAAGTCAAATATATAAAAATCGAAGTCGAAAACATATAAATCGAGAAGCCCAAAACATATGGGTCGAAGTCGAAAACATGAAATTCGAAAGTGGAGAGGAAATGAAAAAATTAGAAACAAGGGGAAACGAAAGTAATCGCAGTGGGCAAACAAATATTCGATGGTCGAGAGGAAGCAGATAAGAGAAACACAAAACCGCAAATAGGTTGTACATCCGGGACAAGCAACAATCCAAAACAAAAATCCTTGGCACACGTAGGGAAAAATCACAGATTCATCTAGCTTGTATTAGCAACGCACATATACGTATACGCCTTCGCTGTTTTCAAAGCATGATGTTTAGACCCCCCTTTCCCCCACACAATTAATGTTGTGGTAGAGACTTAGCATTCGCCCAAATCATGTGCAACATTGAATGGGGGGGGGGGGGGGGGGAGAATGGAGTCAATATCTTTAAAACCTGGGGGAATAGAGAGTCTATGTCTTCATATTTGAGGTGTGTTATTATTTTTGTCCAGGATTGTCTGAGTTAATATATCCATAATTATATGTATTTTTTTCATTATTTTTACTCAAAATTTGCCAAATCCTTATTACATGCTGTTCCTACTTATAGGCGGGGATTTAAGTATACGTTAGAATGATTCTAGATTAAATACAGGGTGTGCGAAAGAATTTTATTGATTGTGACGTCATCGTTAATGTGCGGTGATATAAGTCACGCGTTCCGTGAATATAAAATAGGGCTAATAGTCTAGATCCTGTATAGGGTTTTGTATGCGTTTCATTTACCAGAGATAATCTCAACTGTTTTAGGGTAAAATGACCATGTCGGTCAACATGGCATATGTGCCAAAACCTGAATCCGGGACGAAAGTCCTCAAAATGACCCCGCCCTAAAACGGCAGTGTCGACATAGCTCTAACTTCAGACCAATGCAAGCAACAGCCTTCCTGAAGTGCTTATAGTGTTTAAAAGGGTTGTTTATAGGGGTGGTTATTAGAAGTAAAACATTGCCTAACTGTAATATATTCCAAAGAAAATCCCCATTCAACATGCCAGGTCAACAGCTAATTATGCATAAAATCACTAAAATCGCTGGCAGAAATTTACATATTTTCTACAAAAAATTATTATAACATGAAAAGCCATGTTCAATTGAATCCAATTATTGCAGATTTCAAAAGAATTGACATTGTCTTGTTGATATACAAGGCATTGTATTTCACTTACCCCCCGCAAAAACACGATTTCAGCCATATTTTCCGTCTTGTTTGCTTTTTTATCGCCGAGTAGCCGAAGTCTCATACAATTCTTGTACTTTTCCATAATCACAGATGACCAAAGAACAACTCAGCTCATTTTTTACTTGTTCTGAGACTGTGCCGTCTACTTTATCTTCGATTTGGTATCCTCGACAATTAGCCAAAATTGCCGCCATTGTGAAGTCTTGCCGCTTTTGTGTCCGATAAATGTGACTTCTTCGTCTTCCTGTGTATTCGCGAATACGTTGGCTTGTTTCCACAGCAAGACAAGTAAACATTTCATATTATTATATTTTCATGTATATTTGCGTATTGCTTTGTTTTTTAGCTTTAACTACCAGAAAATCTGACAGACTTATGTATTTTTCGCATTTTTATTTAAAAGGCGGTTCTTATTATGCCAAAGTAAAACATAACTAAGCGTCTAAGCAAATAAAAGCCACTATTGTTTCAAAATTGAAACGTACGTATTGTCACTGCAGTGACATAGCCCTCAAAATAAAAATAGGGGAAATGCAAAACTGTCAGATTTTCTTGTAGTTAAAGCTTAAAAACAAAACAACACGCAAATATGAACAAGCAAACGTATTCGCGAAATATTCACTCCCCCCCGGTATGGTCGCCCACGAGGAATTTTCGTGACGATTGCGCGTGACTTTCAAATTATTTCGAAGCTTGAAGACACTCGATTTTATGTGGGTGGATTTTTATATTTAAATTTCATAGAAGTTTACAAAATTACCTTTAGAAATTCAATAGTATAAAGTACTGTTGGATTACATAATATAAATACACAGGAAGACGAAGAAGTCACATTTATCGGACACAAAAGCGGCAAGACTTCACAATGGCGGCAATTTTGGCTAGTTGTCGAGGATACCAAATCGAAGATAAAGTAGACGGCACAGTCTCAGAACAAGTAAAAAATGGGCTGAGTTGTTCTTTGGTCATCTGTGATTATGGAAAAGTACAAGAATTGTATGAGACTTCGGCTACTCGGCGATAAAAAAGCAAACAAGACGGAAAATATGGCTGAAATCGTGTTTTTGCGGGGGGTAAGTGAAATACAATGCATTGTATATCAACAAGACAATGTCAATCCTTTTGAAATCTGCAATAATTGGATTCAATTGAACATGGTTTTTCATGTTATAATAATTTTTTGTAGGAAATATGTAAATTTAACTTCTGCCAGCGATTTTAGTGATTTTATGCATAATTAGCTGTTGACCTGGCATGTTGAATGGGGATTTTCTTGGAATATATTATAGTTAGGCAATGTTTTACTTCTAATAACCACCCCTATAAACAACCCTTCTAAACACTATAAGCACTTCAGGAAGGCTGTTGCTTGCATTGGTCTGAAGTTAGAGCTATGTCGACACTGCCGTTTTAGGGCGGGGTCATTTTGAGGACTTTCGTCCCGGATTCAGGTTTTGGCACATATGCCATGTTGACCGACATGGTCATTTTACCCTAAAACAGTTGAGATTATCTCTGGTAAATGAAACGCATACAAAACCCCATACAGGACCTAGACTATAAGAGACAAATTTCAAAAGTATATAGATTTTTGAAATATTGCAATGCTCAGTTATGGCTTACACGAGAAAAATATCTGAAAAGCAAAAGACCATGGCGTTGTATTATAGGAGGGAGTTACACCACTCCCACAGACAAATAGCAAAGAAATGTTACATGAGTGTATCGTCTGTAGCAAGGATTTGTAACGGTGAAAGAAAAGACAAACGTTCTGTTGGAGTAAAAAACAAGAGAGGACGGCCTAGAAAACTTGACGAAAGAAGTGTAAAGAAATTAATCAGGTGCATTACTAACGTGAGAAAAACCAACCCTAACATGACAGTTAAACACTGGCGACAGGAAGTATAAATATATATACAATATATATATATATATATATATATATATATATATATATATATATATATATATATATATATATATATATATGTATATATATATATATATATATATATATATATGTATATATATATATATATATATATATATATATATATATATATATATATATATATATATATATATATATATATATATATATACATATATACATATATATATATATATATATATATATATATATATATATATATATATATATATATATATATATATATATATATATATATATATATATGTATATATATATATATATATACACAAGGAACAGACAAGTTTTTGCTGCTGTCGCTACCCTGAGTTTCACGCACTAGGCGATGATCAGGCGACTGACAGATAAGTTTAATTTATTCATTGTATAGGACACTGGAAATGTATCAGGTATTATGTTACGTTACATGACTATTGGTTATATGTTTACATAAAGTGAAAAGTTCTGAACGTTTATTCAGGAGGTTGTTCGCTTTGTTTCCTTTCATGATCAAAAGCTTTTCTTCAAGACAGAGATTGCATTTTCGGGAACCAGCTTTGCACGAGGGTACGCGTTTGACGATCGACCATTTTATGTCATATGAGCGTTTCGTTTGAGCTTCCAAATGTACTTTGACAATTCTGTTTCGTTGCCATGGCGTTCGTTCTTAATGGACTTTGTGTGATTTTTGAATCTTTCTTTAAACGAGTTAGCCGTCACCCCGATATACACTTTGGCATTATCTTTGCCTGTGGAGACTTCAGCTTTGTACACTAAGCTCTTTGCCAGGCATGTGTTGCTCACAGGACATTCGTCGGGTTTTCTGCAGTTGCATGTCTTTGTGTCATTGTTCGTCTTAGTATTTTTGGCCTTGTCGTTATGCTTCTTTAGCACGTATTTGTTGTGCTTAGATAGGAAAGATTCCATGTTATCGCTACAACTATAGCTAACACGGACGGTATATCTGTTGAATATAGAGTGTAGTCTGTGGTGCGGTGGAAAATGTTTGTCGAGGAGCAGTAGGAAATTTCGTGCAATGTTTGTCGTAACGTTCTTACAAAATGGTGGGTTATACCAAATGTGTTTCGTTGCCGTGTGCGTCGTTTGTTAATAGAGTTAGTGTTAGCACTGGGTTCGTAATTAATTTCAGCGTGAAAGTTGCTGCGTTTAAGAGCGTCATTGTAGATAGGCGCAGCAGTATCAAAGGCCTGTTGATTGTGCGAGAGGGAGTTAATGCGTTGTTGCATGGAGGAAGGAATCTGTTTTAAGATAGAAGGAGGATGGTTAGAGAGGCGGTTAATATAAAAAGGAGTATCGTTTGGCTTGCGGTATGGCTTGTATGTGTTGTTGGCTAAGTCAAGTGTCAGGTCCAGGAAGTTAGTTTGCAGTTGGTTAGTCAGTACAGTTATGTTCAAGCCAAAGTCGTTGAAAATGTGTTCTAGGTCCTTGCGTGCTTTGTCGTTTAGTCGTCCTGATCTTGTGTTTAATGTAGCAAGTCCATCGTCACGATATAGACCAATGTCGTACCCGAACCGATCTTTCAGTGTGTCTAAAACGAATAGGCCAATCAGCTCGCAAACTTCTGCGCCATCATAGCTGCCCATGGTGACATCAAACGTGCTGTCAGAATTTCGTTTCCTCCAAGCTGTGCCGTCGTGGTGTAGAAGTGATTTTCTTGCATGCTTGATCACCTGTATGTTTTGGTCGCTGATCTCCGAGTGTTGTTTGGCCCATTCGATAGCTTGGTCAAGTAGCGACTCTGAGATAGACGGATAAAAATCCACTATGTCATAGGAGATGAACGACTTTCTGCTTTTATCCTTGATGTTGATAAACCACGAAATCACGTCGGTTGAATTTCGCCATTGGTTTACATGGACTTGGTCGCAAATGTCGTTGTTAATTCTGTCTAGGATTACTTTGCTTACTTTTCCGAGGGAGCTTTTCGAAGGGTTAATAAGTCGACACTTCGGGTGGTTTTCAAAATTAGGTTTGTGGTCCTTGAGAGTTATAAATGCGGGATTTTCGCTCGTTCGGTCTACACGTCCGGATATGTCTAATTTGCTGGCTAGTTGCATTAGTTCGTCGTTTATAGCGTTAACGGTGCCTTCTTCAGCGTGTTTGTAGATGTTAGTCACGTTTTCTGTGAGTAGCTTGCTGTATGCCGCAGGGTTCATTTCGTAGATGTTCCTAGTTTTGTCCGCTGGGACGAATACATTTGTTGACGCTCTTATCTTCACTTTGTCTCTTTCTATCGATTGCAAGAAGTCGTTGGTTTTCTGCGTGAAGTTAATGCTTTCAATCATTTTAGCGACATCATCTTCGAATGGTTTCAAGTCAGCAACGCTCGGGGCCCCGTGTCTTGATTTCAAGCCATAAGTCTGTCGTCTTCGAGGTAAATTGTCACTATTTGATTGTTGGAGGAAGAAATGTGCGCGCCATCGCATACGTTGAATGACGCTTTGAGTTTTATCGATCATGTTCCTACGGTAGTCGTCGTGAGTTGGGAGTCCAATGTTCTTCAATGAATAGTTAAAGCTGATCTGTTGCATCTTATACCAATAGTCATGTAACGTAACATAATACCTGATACATTTCCAGTGTCCTATACAATGAATAAATTAAACTTATCTGTCAGTCGCCTGATGATCGCCTAGTGCGTGAAACCCAGGATAGCGACAGCAGCAAAAACTTGTCTGTTCCTTGTGTTTTACGCTCTACTTTCTCCGGTATTGAGCGCTCTTTTAGTTCCAGTCATATATATGCTACTTTTCGTAACATATCTATATATATATATATATATATATATATATATATATATATATATATATATATATATATATATATATATATATATATATATATATATATATATATATATATATATATATATATATAATAACTTTTGAAAGTATTCAAGATTGAAGAGTGCTCGATATTAATTTTAATAGAGCAATTCAAATAGTTTATTTAAAACAATTAGTTACAAATTTTGCTACACAGTGTTTCACGCCAGAAGGCGATCATCAGGCGAATGAATACTTGTATACTATATCGTTAGACAGTTTGTGTGATGACGCTCGTCATATCGCTTGCGCTAACAATTTAAATTTGAATTATGTATTTGCACAAGCGCGCGCGCTTGAAGTTCTGTGCGTTGAACTTTTTTCTATGGCGGCACTTCGTGAAATCTGATCTCTTGTTCAACGTTTTGTCCTTATTCGATTTCAGGATAAAAATCTTTTTTTCTAAGCATAGGTCGCATGATCTTCCCCGGCAGTGTATGCAGGGACACGTTTGATAACAGACCATTTAATCCTAAATGATCTACCGTTCTCTCTCAAGTTCCAGGCGTACTTCGACAGCTCTGTTTCTTTCGCGTACTTTGCGTTCGTCAACGATTTTTTGTGGTTGTTATAGCGCTCTTTAAATGGCCTGCCGTGATACCGATGTAAATTTTCGATTCTTGAGTGTCTGTCGGTGTAATTTCTGCTTTGTAAACAACGCTAGCAGTCAGGCATCTTCCATCAAGAGGACATCCACTCTTAGCTCGACAGTTTCAGGTTTTCTCGTTGATAGTGGTCACATTATTATTTAATACGCGGCGGTTGTGGTTGGAGATGGTACTTTTCGTATTGGGCATACAGGAATAGCTATTCTTCACAAGGTTTTTAACAGGAACTCTGTCAAGGTTAGCTACTCCTGTATGCCCAATGCGATTAATCAATGCGATTTGTCAATTAACGCCAAAATTAATATATATTTACGAGAAAAAAGTATTTTGCGCGTTTCTTCCAAATTTTATACTGAAAATAAATGCGACTGGTATTCTGTGGTACCGAGGTATTTTGTGGTACGTATACCTGTAATATATTTATGTTCGCAACCATATTTCAAGCGTTTCCACTTAGAAGGAAGTCTCCTTGGAAGGAATCCATTCAAAATTGGATATTTTGGCATTTGGCAGAAATTTTGGAAAGAAATTGACTTGGGAAGGAAATTCGGCCTTCGGAAAGGGAAAAAAGCAAATTTTCACTTTTTTCTCGTGATCATCATGGCTTTTCTGAGCTGAGTGCATCAGTGTAAATAAAATATTTACCCATCTTATAGAATTTTTTTCTCCACAAAACAAGCGAGAGATAGAGAAGCGCTAGACTGATAGCAAGATATAGATCCCATCTAGCGCCTTTATATGTTTATTACAGCCTAGCCCTTTCCTCGACTGTTGTTTGTTTTGTTAATTTACAGTTCAAAAGACTGACGTTTTCAACAAAATGGTGTAAATCAGATTATCAGTTATCTTATATTTTATATAAAGTCGTAAGAGGCTAAAAAATGGATGTTTTTTATGATAATGGAAAAAGAAATTTAAAAAATTTGTAAGGAAATTGGATGAAAGAAATAGAAGTTTTGATATGTCGAGAAGGAATTTTTTTCTCAGTGATAATGCTGCTGATATTTCTACCTACTTAAGTATGAGCAAATCCACAGAGTTATGATGGATTAAAAAATTACATGTATACAACAATTAGCACTGTTAGCATTGTATCTTGAACTAACGTTACAAGTCCAGTTCACTCGATCCGAACGTTGTATCCCAATAAATTATTGTATCCAATAAATTATTGGGATTATCACGGTTAGGGTTGGGATTGGAGTTCATTTTATATGAATGAAATGACAATTCCAGTAACTATTGGAATTATCAAACGTTGTAGCCAGTAATTTTATTGGAATACAACGTTCGGATCGGTTGTCTAGTTAGTGCGTGAAAAGTACACCAAGGTGAAGGCTCTATACAACTAACTGAAACGATACTATAAAATTCACCACCTTCGCAATAAATTTGTATCGTTTCAGGTAGCAAAAGAACTTAGGCTTTTAAAATTGAAAAATTAATAAGAAGAGCACGGTTCCAGTATCGCTGTACGTATCGCATTTTGAAGCAGCCGAAAAACATGTGAAATCTTAGTTTATTTCAAGAGGCTGTATTTCCTACACCTTTACTGTTTTTTTAACTTCTACACCAGATATTTTATACGTGGCTCCATGAAACACCGGATGGTACTTTACACTTCCGAGCGTTACTAAATAATTCTACAGAATAAGATTTTCAGTCGTTTAAAAATTGTTCCTATATAGAACACAGGCATAGTTTTTTAGACAGAGAAAAAAACTTGCCTTTTTAGAACAAACACAAATATAATTTTGAATCATTAATCAATTATATTATTGACCACAATCATTCAAAACATTAATATATGAGTTTAACACTACGTTTTATGCATACACTGCTACTTAAAATGACAGTGCCTTTAACTCCATTAAAAGGTACGATCTCATTAAACTTGTTGAATAATATAAAAGTATAAATAAGCTATCTTATATACTTGTTAAGCTTTGTGGAAACACCACGTAAATTTATTATTGCAGAGCTTTCAATCCGTAAGCTCGGATCATCATCAGTGCTATAATGATATGACTATTTGAATTCACACGCCCCTTTTTATACATAAAGTGTCGTGATTGTATGCTCGCATTATTTAAAAGTTAATTAAACGGTCAAATCAGCTACGTCATTTCTAACGTAGCGAAATGGTTCTAATTAACCAGCATGCGTGCGCAAAGAAGAAAGAGAAATTTAATTTTGAAAAAAAAAATTAGAGAAATTAAATTTTTATTTTTTTAATTTTTTTTTAAGTTTAATTTTGCAAGGTGTTTCCACAAAGCTTAACAAATATATTGTATTCACCATGCAAACGTACAAGAAACTTAGGCTATCTTATATTCAAAATGTCCAAGTGTGTACTACCGTACTTGATAAAAAAAGTTATTTACGGAATCAAAACAATAACGAAGCTTTCTTGGCCACTAGTTAAAGCCTAAGTTAAACCAATTCCAGGAATAACGAAATCAATGAATACTTGGATAAGGAGGTGGATAATCTGTGGCTCCGGGTTGTCGTTGGACGTCATCGTATGTTTCACCAGCAGCAATATCTAAATTAGGGATCACGTAACCGTCACCGTCCCTTTCGCTGGAATTTGAAAACTTAGAAATTTCTTGTTGAAGAGTAAATGCAGTGCCTTTTTGCTGAGAAATAGTCTTATTAAAGCAAGCATTAGATGCTCCTTTAATTGGCAATGATCGTCCGTTGACTTGAGTTGCATTGGTTGCTCGTGTTCTCTTATAACAGCAAACAAAGATTCCGCTGAGAGCAATAAATAATACGGCAGCTATAACTATAACAGCAATGCACAATAGTGAACAAGGCTCTTTCATCGCACAAACACTGTTTTCGACACATTTTCCAGAACGACAACAGTGCGGGCAGTCCGAGTCAGTAGAACACTCTGGGCAACCATTTTTGGTGCATTTTCCTGCAATACAGCATTCATTTGGTGGTCCACAGTCAGTGTCCGAGTCACATTCCTCACCTATGCAAGTTTCACTACAGCCATCTTGCACAATCCAAACATTTTTCTTTCTGCAACAATGCTGTCCTGAATGGCAGTCAGAGTTCGCTTTGCAGTTTACCAGACATGACAACGATGATTGTCCACCAACGCACTTACCATCTCGACAACATTCCCTACTGCCAGTTGCACAGTCGTCGTCGTTGTTACAATCTAGGCCATGACATTTTTCAGCACAGAAAGTTTGAGCTGAAGGAAAGCTCTTCTTACAGCAAACTTGACCAGGGGAAGAACAGTCTGAGTCATATTTACAGCTGGTACAACCATGGACAGTACATTTATTCGAGCGACAACAGTATTTCGGATCACCACAGTGGCTTTCAATTTCACAGTAGTGATTCAAGCAATCACCTTTTTGGCAGCTTCGACGTGTAACAGGCGCAATTGTCCATTCGCCTCCGCAGCAATGAGGAAGAACGCCAAAGAGAATGTCCTCGCAGTCTTTGTTAGTATCGCACGAATATAAACTCTGAACGAGAGTAACCTCGTTCCAAAAGAAGATGTAAAGAGCAAATCCACAAAAAATGTGACTTGCCATTATTAGTTTTTTTTTAACCAAATGCGCCGCATTCCAACAGATGAGTCAAATATATAGAGCTTGGGAGACAGGAAGATCATAACTTAATTTTTTGTTTTTTCAATTCGTAATTATTTCCGTTAATCTGCTAATTATTTGCCTATTATGTTCTGTCATTGATAAAAATAACCGCAACACATTAATTCATAAAGCTTCCAAATCCAGGGTTAAAAACTACACAAATATTCAACCAATTGTTAGTTCACACACGTAATTGAAGATTTTGTAAAGTAAACAAGGACGTCATATTATGTCATAAGCATGGCTATGCGTACTGCATACACATATAACTTCATAACGGATTGAACGCCATTGTTTCCTATAGTTTATAATATTTGGACTGAATACGTGGTTATTGAATTTATTGTAGTTGACTTAAACTTTGGCCAGCAGCATTTTTTAGTCTCAAAGATTTTGATACGGAAGTCTGCATCAATGCGCCAACACGTCATAATTTTGATCAGTAAAAATATCTGCTACAGTAAATATTTCATTTGTATGTATACTTCACTTCTTCCGTTTAAACTACGATCACGACAGTGTATAATCATGCAGCAAAATATTTCAGCCATATTTTAAACTATTGCAATTTAAACAATTTTGTGTTTTAAAAAGAGAACATGGAGGATAACCTACAAATTTTGAATAATAAATTATCATGTTTACAATCATGATGATACATTTGTTGAGCGTAATTTTTTGTGCTATTAACCTGCAACCTATGTTAATTAATACCAAAGGCTGGCGCAAGTGAAATTTCTGTACAGTAAACAATCCGGAACCACGCTTATGATTACTGCTTTCGACACTGGTTTCCATTTACTGGATAATTAACAGCAAAAAAAAATTGAGGAAACGAAGTGGTGACCAACATAATATACAAACACAGCACACCGTTGTTCCTAGTTGAAATAAAAAGGGGGGCGTTCTGTTGAATTATGTTAATTTACCTAAAATTAGTTGGAAGGTTACCAAAATGTGCAAGGAGGTAATAAAGAAATTGGTATCGAACATGCTTAGAATCGCAACCAAACCTCACATTGACATATTCCTTATATTTTATTCAGTCCTTGCAGCCTTTCTGAGTATTGTAGAAATAAAAACTTTGAACGAGATCAACCTCGTTACAAAAGAAGATGTAAAGAGCAAACCAAGAAATAATACCACTGGCCGTCATTAATTAGTTTTTCTTCGCCAGCCAAATATGCTGCAACCCGACAGGAGAGACAATGTTTAGAGCTTGGAAGACAGGAAGATCATACCTTAAATGTTTCTTTCAATTGGTAATTGTTACCATTGATATTTATCGTGGGGTCTAAGCTAATTATTTGTCTATTGTATCCTTTCAGTGAGAAGAATATCCGCAAAAACATTAAATTCATGAAAGTACACAAAATATTGAACTAATTTTTAGCTCACACTCATAAGACATAATAAAAAATTTTGTAAAGTAAACGAGAACGTTATATTATGTCATAAGCATGGTTATGCGTACTGCATACACAGCTATTATCATGGATGGTTCAGCAGCTTTAGTTTCAAGTGAGAGTATAACTTCATAAAGGATTGACGGCGTTGTCAAATTAGCCACGAATTTCATTACGGTTTATTCCCATTGGTCTACAGAGAACAGATCTTGACTCAGTACACCGGGTGAGTAAAAAAATGATATTATTGAAATTCAAACTAGCATAATTGCATTCTTGCAATTTGACAGACGCTGATGTAAGACAAAATCTAATTGCTTGTGGAAGTTAAAATGCATAATTCTAGCCGTGCAAGATTTGTCAGAAACACGACAAAGTCAAAAACAGGACAACAATACAGACCCATGGGAATAAATCATAATGAAATTTGCGGCTAATTTGAATTTGAAAAGACATCGTTGGTTTTTTTTACTCACCCTGTACAGTTTATAATAATTGGACTGAATACGTGGCTATTGAATTTATTGTAATTCACTTAAGGCCCTGTCACACGATGCAATTTTTCTTGCAACTTGCAATGTAATTCTACCCCTTTAGAGATGTATAAGTGGCAAATACAAGTTTCCATCACAGTTTGCTAATATATTTTTAACATACCAAACGTTTATCACAAATTAACATGTCTTAAAAGTAGAATTGCGTTGCAAGTTGCACGAAAAATTGCACTGTGTGACGGGCCTTTAAACTTTGGCTAGCAGCATTTTTTGGTCTCAAAGATTTCGATACGGAAGTCTGCATCAATGCGCCAACACTGCATAATTTTGATCAGTAAAAATATCTGCCACAGTAAATATTTCATTTATATGTATACTTCACTTCCTTCCGTTTAAACTACGATCACGACAATGTATAATCATACAGCAAAATATTTCAGCCATATTTTAAACTATTGCAATTTAAATAATTTTGTGTTTTAAAAAGAGAACATAGAGGATAACCTACAAATTGTGAATAATAAATTATCATGTTTACAATCATGATACATTTGTTGAGTGTAATTTTTTGTGCTATTAACCTGCAACCTATGTTAATTAATACCAAAGGCTGGCGCTAGTGAAATTTCTGTACAGTAAACAATCCGGAACCACACTTATGATTACTGCTTTCGAAACTGGTTTCCATTTACTGGATAATTAACAGCAAAAAAAATTGAGGAAACTAAGTGGTGACCAACATAATATAAAAACACAGCACAATTCTTTGCGATTCTGTCATTATAGACATCATCATTTCTTCATTCTGAAAGTACTATTTCATACACGAAAAGGAGCGTTTTATCATATTTAAAACGCGAGGCGCAGCCGAGCATTTTAGATATGATAAAGCGCAATTGTTCGAGTGTATTAAAGGACTTCAAATACGCCGCATTGTAAGTGCGCCGCATTCTAAATAAGATGCAACATTATATATTATATACTAATGCAACATTATATAAAGAATACTAATGAACGTGACAGATTATATAAAGTGTCATCCTAATTAGCACTTAATCAGGTATAAAGCCTCCTCATATGACCTATTATGGTTGACATGATTGGCCAATAATCTTATGAATTATCTCATTGATATTAATAGAGTTGAATAATTATCTCATTGAAGCTGTTATGTTATGCCAAGTGCATCGTACTATGCGTACTATACATTCATAGCTATTATGCATGGTTTTAAATAGTATTAATTTTACTGCTTCAGCTAAGCTCTTTAGTAGTTTAGGTTCAATATTTATCACTTTATGTCATTGTTGAGTAAACGTCATGATGGATTAGTCTCCGTTGTTTCCTAGTTATAAATAAGTGGATTAAATAAGTCATTCTACAGGGTGTCCCAAAAAACCCCAAAAACTATTGAAATCACCTATTGTTAACATTTGAATGCCCTAGCACTTGTTAAAAAATTAAAATATCTTTGTAAAGTACGATTGTTTTGCTCATGGGAATATTGATAAAAACCAAATTGAATAGGCTAAAATAACCCATGCATAAAATTTGATTGCATTTTTAATATGCACTCGTAGATCTAGTTTTTTTGTCTGGCATAAAAATGGTTAACACTGAGTATTACTATTAATTATGACAGTTATGTCAATAGCTTATCCACTCGTGGGTTCAATTTAGTGCTGGGCATTGAAATTCTAACAATAGATCATTTCAATAGTTTTTGGGGTTTTTTGGGACACCGTGTATTGAATTATGTTAATTTACGTAAAATTTATTTTAGTTTGCAAACAACATTTTTCTTTCGCCTCGGCAACAATGAGGAAGAATGCCAAAGGTCATTGCAATCATTAGTTTTTTTTTCAGCCAAATGCACTGCAACCAGACAGATGAGAGAAGTAAATATAGAGTTTGGGAGACAGGAAGACCATACTTTAAGTTTTCTTTCAATTCGTAATTTTTCCGTTAATATTTATCGTGGGGCCTAATTATTTGTCTATTGTCTTCTCTCAACGAGAAAAATAACCGCTACACATTAAATTCACAAAGCCGCCAAATCAAGGCATAAAAACTACACAAATATTGAACTAATTTTTACTTCACACAATATAATTGAATATTTTGTGAAATAAACAAGGACGTTAATCGTTATATTATGTCATAAGCATGGCTATGCGTACTGCATACACACTGTCAGTTATTATTATGCATGGTTAAACAGCATTAGTTTCAAGTGCCACTTCAATTAATTCATGAGAGTGTAACTTCATAATGGATTAAACCCGGTTGTTTCCCATAGTTTATAATAATTGGACTGAATGCGTGGTTATTGAATTTATTGTAATTGACGCCAGCACTTTCGCCTCCACAACAATAAGTAAGAATGCCAAAGGGAAGGTTATCGCATTCTTTGTTAGAATTGCACGGAAAGATGTAAAGGGCAAACCAAGAAATAATACCACTTGCAATCATTAGTTATTGTTGTTTTTTCAGCCAAATGCGCTGCAACCCAGCAGATAAAACAAGTACATAGAGCTTGGAAGACAGGAAGATCATACCTCAATTCGTAATTTTTGCCGTTAGTATTTATCGTAGGGCTTAATTATTTGTCTATTGTCTTCTCTCAACGAGAAAAATAACCGCTGCACATTAAATTCACAAAGCTTTCAAACCAATTTTTAGTTCACACAACATAATTGAATATTTTGTGAAATATACGTCAAGGACGTTAATCGTTATATTACGTCATAATCATGGCTATGCGTACTGCTTACACAGTTATTATTATGCATGGTTAAACAGCATTAGTTTCAAGTGCCACTTCATGAGAGCGTAACTTCATAATAGACTGAACCCCGTTTTTTTTCCATTGTTTATAACAATTGGACTGAATGCATGGTTATTGAATTTATTGTAAATGATGCCAACACTTTCGCCTCCGCAACAATGAGTAAGAATTCGAAAGGACGCAGTCTTTGTTAGTATTGCACGGAAAGATGCAAAGGGCAAACCAAGAAATAATACCACTTGCAATCATTGGTTTTTTTTAGCCAAATGTGCTGCAACCCGACAGATAAGACAAGTAGATAGAGCTTGGTAGACAGGAAGACCGTACCTTAAATGTTTCTTTCAATTCGCAAGTTTTGCCGTTAATAATTATCGTGGAGCCCAATTATTCTTCCATTGTCTTCTCTCAATGAGAAAAATAACCACTACACATTAAGTTCATAAAGCTTTCAAATCAAGGGATAAAAACTATACAAATATTAAACCAATTTTTAGTTCACACAACATAATTGAAAATCTTGTAAAGTAAACAAGAACATTATATCATGTCATAAGCATGGCTATGCGTACTGCATACACAGTTATTATCATGCATGATTAAACAGCTTTAGTCTCAAGTGCCACTTCATGAGAGCATAACTTAAAAATGGATTGAACCCCGTTGTTTTCTATAGTTTATAATAATTGAACTGAATGCGTGGTTATTGAATTCACTGTCATTGACTTAAAATTTGCTGGCAACATCTTTTAGTCTCAAAGCTTTCAACACGGAAGTCTGCATCGATCAGTAAAAATATCTTCTATAGTAAAAATATTTTATTTATATATACTTCACTTCCTTCTGTGTAAACTACGATCACGACAATGCACGTATAATCATGCTGTAAAATATTTCAGCCATATTCTTAACTATTGCAATTTAAACAATTTTGCGTTTTAAAAGGAGAACATAGTGAATAACCTCAAAATTTTGAATAATGAATAATCATATTTACAATCATGATGATGTATTTGTTGAGTGCAATTTCTGCTGCTAATATGCACACATATTGTCACATAATATTAATATTGAGGGAGACGATCGTCTCTTCATGAAGGATGAGTTAATGGTTATAGTATATTGCTTATCATACCTAAAGCGGTATTTCATTGTCTCTATAATAAACCTATAAGTATATGATACTTAAGTAATATCATATAACATTAAGACAGTCTCCGACACTAGAACGTAGATAAAGCCTTCAATACATGTATTCCAGCTTGTGGCTGAAATTGCTATGTCCTATGCATCGTCGAATGCTTGTTTGTCAGATGACAGTGTTGTGCTTGTTGATAGATGCTGGAAGTCTCCTTAAAATGCTATGTGGGTGGTTAGACTTGTTGAAATCGAATACGTCAAACCAAACGAAATTGATGAATGAATGCCTAGTTTTTTCCCCGATGTTGCCAAACCATTTTTAGCATTTTATAACGGTCATGGCTTTATAGGATACCCTAAAGGTCGAGATGTCGAGAGAGCACTGGGTTTCTCACTCACTGGGACTGTATCTACTTCACCAAATTTAGCTAAAGAGGGAGCGCGTAGCGTGACAATCATTACTCGCCCTTCGGGCTCGCGCTTTAGCTAAATTTGGTGAAGTAGATACCGTCCCAGTGAGTGAGAAACCCAGTGCTCTCTTGACATTTCGACCTTTAGAGTATTCTATAAAGCCATGACCATTTTATAACGTTTTTCGTGTTTCTCCATTTCGTGTTTTTGAAATTTTCCTTATGATCTTGAAAAGAAATAAAAGCTTTTCGTTTTTTTATGCATTCAATTCGGTTGTCAATCGAAAATTTATTTGTGATATGATTTAGTTCCTTGTTTATTTCCGAAATGTTGTCCTCGGATCCGCGTTTGTATGTTTTTGTAATGTTGTCGTGTAAGAGCTTGTTGTATGTGTTGAGCGAGGTTTCATATATATTTCTAGTTTTATCAGCGAAAACAAACATTTTGTCAGATAGATTAATGTGCCTTGAAAATTGTTTTTTGTGTCTCGAAAATTAATGTTTTCTAATGATCTTATAACGTCTTCTTAAAAACGTTTCAGTTCCAAAACTATGGGAGGTGTTTTTTAGACGAAAGGCGGACATTTTTTAATGTTTTTCTGACTTCTTGCTTAATAAATATTTAAGATCATATGAGTCACATGTTTCAGAAATTCAGACAACCAACCCTAGTGATCCTAAACTGAATCCTGTAAGGAAGGTATAGGAAGATCAACATAAAATTATGTCGAAATTACTAAAAAAGTAATAAAAAATTTCTTAGCAGTAAAATTTCCAGGTTTGGAAGTATTGACTAATTAAAACACCTCAAGCACTTTTACAACTTCGTTGGTCAAACAGATAGTGGCCAAGTGTTAGTTGATCTTTACTATTGTTTACTTAATATTCAAGCAAATTGGATCAGTTTAAATTTTAAAACAAATTTTCAATGCGCAAAAATGTAAAATTAGACACAATTATGCCCAAACAACTGACAGAATTTTTGTTATCTTACCCACTTGCTAGGGCCGAGGTGTGTATCTTTCCAGGAATCGAAATGTGATCAAACAATTCCTGGCTAATTAAAAAAGGCTGTCGTATATGAACAGAAAAATTTAGTTCAAAAGCAACAATCATTTTGTTCAAATAATTTCAATTTCACATAGCATTTTTTAAATTAATTTTGCATAAAATGTGGCATGAACAGCATGGTTATTTTATAGGTGTCTCTTCATGATGCCAGCGCACCTATTGAACTGAATTAAGCTTTATGACTTGCATTGACTACTTTATGCTGCATTGCAACAAGTGATAAAAAATAACCATGGAAAAAGCTTATGCAAAAAATAAGGACAGCATCATGGTAAAACTATTTTGTATCAGCATAATCATACAATTAAAACGTGAAACATATTTGTATACTAAAGTAGACTGCAAAAAGTTTGTCACTTGGTTTTCTCTTCTTTGTGCATGTGTTCGAGTGAATTTGCAGTGCAATTATGATAGAAAATCACTGATGGAGTACACTATTTTGATAATTTGACATGCCACTTGCTGGTCTACCCAATCACATCCACCTGCCAGGCGGGCGGAATGCTGACAAGTAAGGCATTGTGAAGTACGCTTTAGTTGGATCATGCACATACACAAGTTACGCAATTGGCTTTTGACCATAGGAAAGATTTTAAAAGCAATGGATAATAAAAAGGCTTACATATATAAAGGACTAGTCATGAGTCATTCCCATAGATATTTCATATACACTAAATGGTGCATCCCACACTGTTGGCAGGCGAAAATTGAAGTCAGATCGCAGGCGCTGGTCGTTCCCACGGAGGTGACATGGAGCATGATAGTTTCTGTATTTTGTATTGCGAAAATGGACAAAGTTGACAATAAATCCTCTTTTACACAGCTGAAAAGTATTTAATACACAAATGCAGAAAAGTATAGTGTTTTCTGTAGCATTTTTTTGATGAGTGGGAATGAACAATATGGCCGCCGGCTATTGTTATGAGGGGATACCGCGGAGATTTTTGGCTTCACTTTTTGATATACAGAAGCGCTATCTAGTGTATATGACATATCTATGGTCATTCTATTAAAGATAAGTTACAGTCGCATCTGTGCATGGGCCAGTTTCCCAATCTTTGCTTACTTTCAGGACCTATTATTAATTGCGGAAATTTCATTCAAGATGAGTGTAGCGAAGCTTCAAGCTCAAATCCTACGATTTCGAGCGCAAATCCTCCTGAAACTTGCAAGCAGAAAAGATAACTATGCCACAAGTGGGTCTTCTAGAATTTACTTATGTGAATTGTTTCCTCCGTTGCGGGAATTTAAAAACAATCAAACACACTCTGAAAACCGATGCGGATGTTGCACAAATATTGCTAGATTCCTTCGACCTACAGAAGCCCCAAAAGCGACAAAACAGGCTTTGTGGTAAGAACTTGATTAATTAACAATACATGAAAGCTGCCAATTTGATACGGTAACGAACTATTACGTTTTTTCATAGTTAATAGAGCAGATGGTTTGGAAACTCATTAGAATAACAATATTTATTTTTTTCCGGTCCGTAACTCCAGGTCCGTAACCGAAATGGAGCTTTCTGATTGGTTGCTGAGAGGTCCGTTTCACACGGTACGGGCCGCTTCTAAGACTTCAGGGAAATATGTTTCAGTACCCAGCTAGCACAATCACGTTGAGGCAACGTTGTATCAACGTTCGCCGAACGTTTATAGAACGTCGTGCTCAACGTTGTGTCAACGTTTTTTGTGAACTCGTAGGAACGTTGTGACAACGTTGGTTCTAACGTTAGATTACGACGTTATTACAACGTTCAAGCAACGTTTAGCCGACGTTCACACAACCTTAAACCGACTTTCAAAATATGTACGTTAGAATACGACGTAATTACAACGTTCAGACAACGTTCAGCCGACGTTCACACAACCTTAGACCAACGTTCAAAATACGACGTAATTACAACGTTGAGACAACGTTGAGACAACGTTCAGCCGACGTTCACACGACGTTCACACGACGTTCACACGACGTTCACACGACCTTAGACCAACGTTCAAAATACGACGTAATTACAACGTTGAGACAACGTTCAGCCGACGTTCACACGACCTTAGACCAACGTTCAAAATGCGATGTATAATTATACAACGTTCAGCTGACGCGTCGAATATAATTCAAACAACAGATAATGAGATCACTGTTCTCATAGTTCTATGTTGCTGGAATTGCATTCAACCCGACTGAAATGCGACGTATATAAAGACATTAAGGCAATAAGGGAAATGTGGAATGTTACCGCTCATTCTGTTTTATTAATATATTCGACACAGTCCTTCGCGGAGGATAAATTAAAGAGACCTTATAAAATCACTGAAACAAAGTCGTCAATTTTGAATCTTTTAATGTTTTTACAGAGCATTTTGTATGGGATGTAAATTTGAGAGTAAAACTATCTATATTGGGTCTTTATAATAGTCTTTAAATATCTCGTGATCAATATAGGATCTTGCTCCCGCATCATAAACTATATGTAAATACAGCTTGCTCTTCATATATGTTCCTAAAAGACAAAAATTATGACCATATATTACTAGACATCCTTTTTATCGATACTGTCATACTATCTTGGGGACTTTATCACTTCATAAACACACTATAAACGTTTATGAATGCGGGCATATTAATCAATATAAGTCGGGCTTTAAATTCAGCAGGGAACCAGTCCAACTAATATCATATTTAAAGATTTTATTACCTTGTCGCCCACGGAGTAATAATAATGTATACTGCTTTGATCAACGTACACTCAACAATGAAATAACCAATAACCAATGCTCTAAAATATGCAATAAATTAAGTTGCGCGTGAACGGTGAGAAATATATATCACTTATATGTTATTAAATAAGTTACCTTTTCAGCAATTCAACATAATATATAACTGTGACTAACATAAATCTTAAGAACACAATGTCTACTTACATTTGAGTTGTGAAAAATACTTTTGTAGAGAAAAATATACTGATGTGCAAACGGTTGATGTTTTGAGAGAAGACTTTGATTTTTTGTATTTTGCGCGCTTGCTTATCGCTAACATATATGGTAAGAGTTGCCTTATATGTCTTAATACAATTATCTCCAGCAAACGTTAGGTAAAAATCAACTTAGCGAACGTTAATCTCAACGTTCAACCAACGTTGAAACAACGTCACTATACAACGTAAAATTAAACTTAGCGAACGTTAATCTCAACGTTCAACCAACGTTTATCCAACGTTGCTATATAACCTAAAAATATCACACTTATCAAGCGTCAATCTCAACGTTCAACCAACGTTGATTCAACGTTAGCATACAACGTAGTAAAGATATCACATTTATCAAACGTCAATCTCAACGTTCAACCAACGTTGACACAACGTTACTATACAACGTAAAAATGACACCTTGGCGAACGTTAACATTTAACGTTCAACCAACGTTGATACAACGTCTTGGGCTTTTAAGTAAGAAAGACAACGTGGTATGAACGTTGTATTAACGTTAGGTCACGACTTAACGTAAATACGACCTTCAGCCAACGTTGGGATAACGTTGTGTGCTAGCTGGGTACGGACCTCCCAAACGGCAACTAACCTATATATCTCATTATCTATGTTGGTCAACTTTTATCCAAAAATATGGCTCTTCATGGTCACGTGTGTATTGTGTTTTTGCCAAATCCACTATTGTTGAAGCTGCGCATGGCTAACTTTCCTAAAACGTTGTTATTGGTTAGTTAGGCAAGAATGCAATACGCACGTGATGATGAAGGACCTTCTTTCTGCATAAACCAGAACAACAACATAGATGATGACTTATATTGTAGTTCTGAGTTTCCAAACCATCTAGCTCTATTAACTATGGTTTTCTGATATGTTTGCGTCTTTTCATTCAGCCAAATGTTTACACAGACTGGTGGGATTCATGCTATTAATAACGCCACCTCTCCCGAAAACAGTGGCCACGACAAGAGTATATTGTAATATTGTCCAAGTTTGGGACAGCAGCAGCATTCTCAATAGCGCTTGCCTTGAAATCGCCTAACGAAAAACTTCTCTCAGGCTCAGCTCGAAAGACTGCCATAACGTTCGACAACACAACTCTGTCTGCCTGGCAATGTGGATTGTGGAGGGTCACGCAATTATAAAAATCATCATCATAAAGAACAAATGACAACACTTCTAAAACCATTAAGGCATTAAAATCCAATTTAAATACAACAATGATTCAAACTCGCACATTCGGTATTTCGGTTCGCCGAAATCACCGCTTTAGACTCGGCTTTAGATTAAACGGCTTTGGACGAAAACAGAAACGCTTCGCTGTTGTTGCACTCCTTCGCTTCTTATTGGTAAAATTTTATTGCATTGTTATGCTGACGAAAGGAAATACTTCATTTTATACAATTAAAGCTGATCAAAACAAAAAACGTAAACAAAGCTAGCGCGTGCGCAGATGCGACTGTAACCTATCTTTACAAGGCTTAAATTTGTCAATATATATAGTCCGGCAGATAGAGGTACCGAAAAGCATGTTTACTTACCATATCGTGGGACAATTCAATTTTGGTTTTATCTTGTTCCTTTAAGGTTAGTGCTACGGTTTCGGATTGGGCTTGGACACGCATGATTCGAACGCGTATGTTTCTCGTGCGAAACGTACGCGTTGCTATGCGGAAACTGCCACGTTTCCAAGGGCAAACTTTTTAGAACGTAAATAGCCGTATGACGATTGACCAAACTAAAAAGTTTGCCCTTGGAAACGTGGCAGTTTCCGCATAGCAACGCGTACGTTTCGCACGAGAAACATATGCGTTCGAATCACGCGTGTCCAAGCTCAATCCGAAACCGTAGTAAGTATATTTCTGAATGTTGGCCGCGTTGAAATTTCTTGTGGGCTCTTGCCAACACGTTTTTCTACGATGTTACTATAAAACTGTATTACTGTCAAAAAAGGTGATATTTCAAGTTCTATTTTAGAAAAAATAACTTGCATCAGCAGAAAGCTCGTAAAAAACTAAATATAAGACATTTAAATGGCCACCCTAATTTTTCCAATTCTTAGTGAGTTATCAGCCTTTGAAAGTATATTTCTATACTAGTGCCTAGGTTTTTTGCGCGATTTTAGCATTTTTTCGTAGTTTGAACGATCAATAACTTGAAAACCGCTTGAAAAATTGAGGTGACCATTTAAATGTCTTATATTTAGTTTTTTACGAGCTTTCTGCTGATGCAAGTTATTTTTTTTAAAATTGAACTTGAAGTATCACCTTTTTTGACAGTAATACAGTTTTATAGTAACATCGTAGAAAAACGTGTTGGCAAGAGCTCACAAAAAATTTCAACGCGGCCAACATTCAGAAATATACTTACTAACCTTAAAGGAACAAGATAAAACCACAATGGAATTGTCCCACGATATGGTAAGTATATCGGCCTCTATCTGCCGGACTAATAGTGCAATTAAAATGGCTTATACGGAATTATAACAAGGTCGAATTGTTGACAACCGAACAGGACAGCACAATAGCGCCGAATTTGGACAAAGTTGAAGTTTTACCCCGTCGATGGTGAAACAGCTATGATCTACTTGAAACATAGTTAAAACCCGTTGGGAAGGTGCCTATACCATCATATCTGAGCTGACTTAAGTATTCGGAAGGATTTCAACGAGCATCGGTGTAAACAGCGCAGTAAAGTGGCGAATTTGGCCCAAATACGTCAATTTGCATGAGGTGTGCACATTTCAAATAATTGTTTCAGTCACACAATATTAACTATTGTACACAAAACAATAAATATATATTTAAATAAGACTTAATTATGTTTGTATCGAAAAGATTTACAAAAAAATGTAATTTTATTCCACTGCTGTTTATCTGAAGTTGTGAATTATTACCTAACATTTGACCACAAGTATTGCATGCTAATTTTCTTGTGAAATATGAGTGCTAGACATTTCACACTTACCAATGACCACTCCTAAAAGCACCATCTCTGAACCACATAAGCACCCCAGCATAACTTTAGCTTTTATGGTTTAGTAGATAGCACTATAGCAAAAGCGTCGTAATTGGGTGTGGTCAGTTTAGGATGTTTCACCCTGGATTGGTATTATTTGAGTAGCATTACCATGTTGACCGTCCTGGTCAACTTACCCTAAAACAATTGAGATTATCTGTCCCAAATGAAGTGCATGACTCATCTACAAGTCCTAGACTAGTATATTTTAGTAAAATATAGCTGCACTGGGAAGATTTTTGGTAGCAGTTCTTTGGTAGTAGTTTTTTTATAGCACTCTCGTCATATATGAGCGATAGCCGACTCGGTGCTGCACACCTCGTGGGCTATCAGCTCATATACGAGTAATACCACTTGAGTTCGTAGAATAATTAATTACAATTATTCGCCGAATTCGAAGGCTAGGTGATTATCGGGGAATATTTCCCGAAAATCACCGAGCCTGAGGCGAATAATTGTTTTAGTATTTTTACACAAGTTATTTTAATTTTGTCTATTTCTTTGTCCGTAATTTGTACAAAACGACGGCTAATTGCCTTTTTTAATCTTGTTTTTACTGTTATATTCACCCGTAGGTGAATATAAAGGAATGTCACGTCGTATTGGACCAATCACAACGTCGGAATTCTTATGTTCACTTGTGTAAAAATACTAACTCTTAATTAGTTTGCTCCATTTTATACTTGGACCTAAATTAAGAATATAGGGTCTTTGGGTAACAATGTATGAATAATAAGGTTAATTAATTGTTTTAATTGAAAGACAGCAAAAGACTAAAAAGAGTTCACCGGGTAACCTTTAAAGCAAGAGAGCTGTATTGCAAAAACTTGAAATTAACTTTGTTTAAAATAATATAAATAACTTTATTTTTTAATTATTGTGATAGCGCACGTCAGCGCTGCAAGACGCGCGTCAATGGTGCTATAGGACGTGCAACAGCGCGCGTAAGACGCGAAAAAAGCACTGTTAACTGCTAAGCCTTGCTCAAACGAGGCCATCATGTTGGTCCAACATCGTCCTACATTGTCGTTTGGATGGAACGTGTTGGGCTGCTTGAACACTGTGCTGTTTGAGGTTGGAATTACAATTTGTTCAATGCTTAACTGTTATTGCCAAGGTTTACATACCCTCCCGCTTTTAATCAATAAGATTGATGTGTGCACTGTCCACTGGTTTCACGTCCGCGATCAGCATCCGCGTTTTGGCCCTAACCTTGAAAGAAGTTACATGTTGCAATGCATGTCCTAATGACCTGTCATGACGCAATACAGCGGAAAGCCATGAAATTTAGGACGGATATGACGTCACAACTTCATAAGGAAAATGTAAACACTGATAGTAAAGGATATTCATAGATCTTGGAGACTGTACCATTGACTGTACTTGGAATTTATTATCTGTATAAAAGTGTAAAAGTTCCAACACATTATTATTTAAACAAATGAAAACGGTAGCCAATTCGTCGACTTTATTTCGGCAAAACCGTTTTGCAGAATTATCGAAGTTTATTGCGAGGAAGCGCAGTGGGGATTTGCGAAGTTTTCACGGAGTTCGCCGCTTTTATCATCATACAAATGATCTTGTTGCAATCAAACGACAGCAATCGTCACATATCTTATGGCAGCAAAGGCCTGTTATGATCACGCGCTGCAACAAGGTCAGTATTAACATTTTCAAACTGAGAATATATCATGATGGAATTAAGCCATAGTATTTAAAAGTGATAATTGCTCCGAATGAACTACTTTTATGAGATGGTTTTTTGGCAGTCAAGAATATAGTCGTGTAATGCATAAATGCAACAATCCCCGTGGGTAAAACTGTATCAACTAGAGTTTTAATAGATTATATTCTATCCCCCCCTCCACGCCACACCTACTCTAACCCCCTAATGGGATGAATAATGGGATAACAACTGTCAATGGTGGTATGCTATAAATTCCCTGAATTCTGGAGAACTGTGCCAACTGTCTTTGAGTGCATGTCAATTGAATTGCTTGGCGTAGAATGGCTAGAATAAATGCTTGCTTTGAATAATGCTTTCAAAATCATAGATGGATTGAATTTCAATTAGTGTATAAATTCAGGAGAGGATCATGCAGTCAGGCCTCCTTATGCACCAGTCAGTGTAAATCCTCGCCCCCACCGACCTGGGAAATGCGGGGAAATAAATTTTTAAGCATGGAAAACCGAACCGTCATTTCCGACCCCGGGACAAAAAATGAAGTCCACTGTCCCCGGTTGCTTGTCTTTTAAATGACCAACAAGCCAGCAAATACAATACACCCAACAAATAAATACACCCAATAAAAACAATACAGCCGCATTTTTTTAATGCAATTTCCGTCAGATACACAGATGTTCAAAAGTTGTCCCATCTCCGAGCAAGAACCTCATTTAAATATGATCAAAATGCAAAATATAAATAAAATATTCATGTATTTTTGCAATAAAACTTCTCGAGACACCTACCTTTTGCTATCAAGCTATTCAATGTTTCGGCAGTTACAGCCTTTTTTAAATCCTTGTAAAAAACCTTGCAAAGCGTTGCGATCGATGCGGATTTAGTTTGATGAATGATGACTCTCAAATTTCAAAAATCAATCTAACAGAAAGTCGTATTCGAGATGAAAGATGTTCTCTTGTTCGTAGGGTACAAATCTCGAACAATACTAAATCCCCAACTGTATATATTCTTATTCTATGCCCCAACCTTCCATGCAAGGAAGCAATAGCGAGCGCATTCCTCGTGTTGCGGGGAATTGCAAACGAGTATTTCCATTGAGTTTGTCCCGGCATTTCCCGGGTAGGTGGGGGCGAGGATTTACATTGACTGATGCATTAGATCTTTTATTTAATTGAAGGGCTTTCTTATAAGTCCCTTAAATCACAAGTGAGTGTAACTATTTATTAACCATCAAATGGTAATTATAAACTCATCAGAAGGACAACTAGATCATCATTTGGTTAAATATAGCAAAAATCACTCAATAAGGAGAAAAAACAATAATTTTTGATCAAGCATTTATCAGGGATGCAGAGGATAGTTTGAAAGGGGGGGGGGATATTGAGGGTGCAAGCCATCCAGGGAGCTTTATAGAGGATGGTCTTCATGAGATATTGAAAACCCTAGGAAGCACCATTTCTCTCAATTTGGGGGGAAGTTTTGATACCAGTTTAGTGATTTTGCAGGACTTGATAACTCTTTGGCCCAGTAATGGACAACATTGTTGACAATTTTGCACAAATCCCAAGTTAGCTCCCTAAATATCTTGAGACTTTTCTTGAAAATCTTTGAAATTCTTACTTTCATTCCCATGTTCCCAGTCTCTGCACAATTTAGGCCTCATGCCACTTTTTGTGTGTTCTTGACCTCTCACTTTTGCTTTGGAGAGGCTTTCACAACGAAAGTATGTTAAATATGCTGGTCAATAGGGCTTAAATGAACTGTCTATTTTAAAAAGATCATTTGTGAACTAGCCAATTTTATATCAAAAACCTGATTACTCAATTTAAAACTTTGAGTTCTGAAAAACCAGAACTTCAAGTTCTGAAAAATCTTGAAAAAATCCCCAGATTGAGTTGGTAAAATAAAAACCCAAAAGCATATCAACTGATTTAAAAAATTCTGAGATCTCAGTATAAAATCCCAGACTTGGCAACACTGGTGGTGGATTAGGAATCTTCATCTGCAGCAGCAAAAATGTAAGGAGGCTTGCCCCCCCCCCTCCATCTGTTCAGTCCATGTTTATTGCAGTGGTGGCTCCAAAGGGCCGCTGGGGGGAGGGGGTGTACAGCCCCCTTATCGGGGAGTGCTAGCCCCCCCCCCCGTCAGGGAAAATTTCTACATTTGTCGGGGAAAACTAACAAAAATTTGAAGGAATTTAAATTTTGAAAAGCATGACTCTGTCGATATTTTCGTTCTTCCGTATGTTATTAGGTAATATGGTTGCCTTATATGCAGCTAATACTGCAAATTTTGTTTATGACATTGAACATTGAGCAAAATGTGTCTGTAGTGCGCAAAGTCACATACATGCTAATTACAGCATACACGTCACGGAAGTTTGCTTAGGTACGTATCAAACATTGTTTTTTCTTGTGAAATATTTCAAGTTCTCTAGCTGTATCTAATTACATTTTTACATCCATATTTCAATAATTTCGTGAATAAACCATTGTAACTGACCAACCTTGTATTGAATATCTGTGGGGAACTCACAGGTTATTTCATTTGATATTTAGCTTCTGTCGTTGCAATATATTAAATTTTATGTGTATTGCAACATTCAAAATTGGAAACAAATTGTTTAGTCATCATTACATAAAAATAGCACACTAAATGACATTATTATCGTTACATCATCAGTTCTAATTGTGGTTCAATCATAGCATGTATAAGCGTATTGCTGCACATTTTATGTAAATACATATCTCGTATGGAACACTCGTTTGAGAAGAGGACGTTTTAAACGTGAAACGCCAATTACCTACAATTTGGATATCGTGAAGCAATACTCGTGGTAAAAATTATCTTTTAATTACGCTTCTTTATGGCAAAGGCCGTACACTTCAAAGCAGGAGCACCGGCAGCAATCTTTAGCGGCGGGGGCAGTCATTTCGAAGGGGCACCTACCTTTGTACGTCAACTAATTTTTTGTGTGACATAACGTTTACTAAAATTTAGTCCTTAGTGATCAATGCGTACTCTGCCGTAGGTGCATGTGTATTTATGCTTTAAACTTGTGTTTGTAATATGTTAAATTTTATATAGTGTGAAGCATATTTTATTCCCTAATAAAAACTGATGAAAATGATAAAATTAACACAGTATAATTAACAATGTAAGTTCCTTATCTTATGTCTTTTATGATTACGGTAAAGAAAAATATTTGCGTTCAGTCTACTCCGTCTTTCTAGTTCTTTATGTCTTTATTCAAACTGCCCAAAATAGTGGAGCCGCCTCTCATTGCCCTGCGCAAAATCTTTAGCAATTGCTGAGGTGCAGATATCATCGATCCTATGACTGTTATAAGACATAGTTGAACGCAGCCACGATTTGATCATTTCATGGGTTAAAGTGAGGATTGGTCAGTTGATAGACTGAAGAAGGTACTCTGTTGTATTTTTACAGTCTACGGCTGAAACGAAACGTTTTGCTTTTTTCCAACGTGAGTGAAAAAATCAAATCCAGTAGATATTACATCCAGCCTACGTACCACTGGCTCCAGGAATCAGAACATACTTTTGTTTGTTCCAAGTGACATAAGGGGCAACCTCTTACCCCCGTATTGTCCCCGCACTACTTGGGCAGCGGGAACAGCTGCCCCCGCTGCCCCCGTGGCTCCGGCGCCCCTGCTTCGTTGCACAATTTGTCATGAGGTTTTTCAAAATGACTACGTAAGGAAACAAAATGTAAACATAAAGACCTTCACGGAACTGGTCGTTTGGCACCCGTGACCATTGAGGTGGATCAGTCCGATATTTGTCAGAACAAAATGGATGCCTTTGTTTTTGCTCAACTCCTGATGACAGCTTAAGTTTCAAAAGTGCAAAGAAGCGAAAGACATTCACAAACGTTGAGGCTACAAAATTGTCCGAACCAGGGAAAGGTGATGAATGGGCTACTGATCAAAGAGAGGCAAGCGCTCAGAAAGGTAAACTTCCTTAAATATCTCCTTAGATTTCAATCCCTATCAACTCCTTACGCATCGTACAAATTACCGGTATAAATGATTAGATAAAGAAATAAAATCGACCGAAATTTGTCTTGATTTACTTGAATAACATAATAGCTGTTGTGACTCCTTTCGATCTCATAGAAACTACTCCAGCTGAACATCAAGAAAAGGAAGACATTATCCAAGAAAGTGACGCAACTAGCTCTGGTGATGAAATGCCAGATGATACCGATCCTGCTGGTCTTAGAGATATGAGTTTAGGTCATAGAAATAATAGATATAGAATGCGTACTCTTATCTTCTCTCAGTAAAAATTTTGTCTCCACAAAATGGCGGATTTATAAAAGCATTTTGGCTAGTCCCATACTCTTACGCAGAGAATTTCGCGCGGTTGCGAAGAGTGCGATTGTTTTTTTTTTGTCAAGCAAAGTTTACAGAAAGATAAAAATTCGTGACTTTACATGGAAAAATGGTTCATAAAAACTTTTAAACAAAGGAAAACGAATTTTATGAGTTTTTTTACGAGAAAGGATTAGTCCTGAGCAGGTAATACAAAAAAATTGGAGTTACAAAATACAAGTTTTCAAGATTGCTGCTAAAGCCGAAAAAGATAAAACTCAAAAACAGAGTCAGAGGGTGAAAAACAATCTTAACAGGTGTGTTTTAGCGTTTTAAAATACATATATATGGAAACTGTTACGATGATTGATAGTAACAATTAAAGAACGAAATGGTTACCTTTCTTGGTTTTTGTCTGTGTTTCTTAAGAAAATATATTTAAAAGGCATGCAATTTGGCAATGACAATTTCAAGTAATCGATATTTGCTCATACAATTACATTTTACACTCAACATAATAGTTTACTATAGTTTACATAGCTGCTGTTTTTTGAAACGGGAACTTAAAGATATATTATTAAGCTTCAAAAGTCAATGAAAAAACGATTATTTGGCCACTTTGGCTTTGTTTATAGCGAAATTTTCAGTCATGCTTCGGGAATGCAAAATGTTTCAAAATTAAATCATGTTTACGCAAAACTGCAACAGTTTTTTGTGTTAAATACACGACTATATGAAGAACTATCTTTATTTCATTTTGTTTCTTCAAGAGCACTATATTCTAAACTGTAAATGTGATACTATTTAAGTGATTTATTTATGATGAACTTTGTATATACACTCTGCAGTTCAACTCCTGGTCAAATTCAATATGGCGGATTTAAAAGGGCACTTGCGAAAAAAAAGTGGAGATATGATTCGTGACCGAGTACGCATTCTCCTTCACTCCTCCGACTGATACTCCCAATACTGGTGCAGTTCGCGACGCGCGACGGCTTGGAACCCACGATATTATTTTATGAATTTAATTCAGCGCATGCGCCATGACGTCCTCTTTCTTTTGTGGGCAAGCTTCGGTTTGTTGTGAATCCCAAAGTCTGCTGAAAATCCTCCAAAAATACTATCCATCAGGGCCTTCTGAAAGTTGTTCTCCGTTAAAATGTCCTTAGAAAAGGTAAGTCTTTCTGTACACGCTGTTTTCATTGATTAACTTACACATTTAGGGTGAGAAATTTGCATAAACGTATACATATTAATGAAAGACAAGAAAGCACGGTAGCGTAATGTGTATATTTATGCACGAATAAAAAAAAAATGATATATACATAAAATCCCTGGAGGTGCCCATCTCGCAGGTAGATAAGAGATTAACATGACATGTGAAAAGTCGTCTAGAGTGCCCGCTGGACGACATTGACAATCTGAAAATAACGCATACAAAGCAAACATGTCACACATTTCGATTCCCTGCAGGTACCCATCTCGCAGGAATCCGAAAGTACAATCATTCCCAGTACCAGCTTGGATGATGTACCACAAAACCCATTGTCAAGAGATGATATAACTTCTGTGATTGAACAGAAAGTTGCTGAGACATTAAAGAGGACTCTACCTGGCCTCTTACGTAATGCTCTCAGTGCACCAGATTTCAACAATTCCCCAAATGTCGAAACCAATGAAGGGGAGCCAATTGCAAAAAAAGGAAAAGTTCAGGATGATAACACACAATTTTTATCAGCTACCTCTAGCCGAGCCGACAAGTATTATGCCTCTGTACAAGAGGCAACGATTTCTGAGGAATTGTTATCCTTTCTCAAATCAGCCTTTACAAACCAACTCTCCAAAGAGGTATGGACAAATGTCATGGAGCAATACCCGGACATAAAAGGAACAGCTGAATTCCTTGTCTCCCCAGTGATGCAAACTGGGATGAAAGATGATATTAAACGTGTTCATGGTTTTACTAAAACAAAGGATGTATTTACCTTTGATGATGGTCTTGCCGACAAGCAGGCCCCCTTCATATCTGCTGTTCGACCACTAGTATGTGCTTTACAGTCACTTGAGATGGTTGGGGGAGTCGGTGATGATGGTGAGGAGATACCGGGTCCTGATCCTGACCATATCAAAGCACTTATAGAAGATGCTATAGTGCTACTGGGTAACGCTCACTGTCGTCTTAACAGCTGGCGCCAAAGACGGTTTGCCGAGTTCCTAACCGATGTGGGAAAGCGTACATTGAAAGATCAAATTCCAGCAGATAAGCATCTCTTTCCAGAGCAGTTTCACAATGTGATACGAGAGGAGCATGACCATGCCAATTGCCAACACTAATCGCAAAGTGGTTGCACAGCCAGTATCGGCCCAGAAAAGATTTTTCCTGGCCAACGGGGTAAGTTTCAGTCGAATAACTCCTTTCGGAACCAGTCATACCGTCGTTCAACCTTCGTCTGCCAACAAAAAAATGACTCCTTCGGCAAAAGTCCAAACAATAGATCCAGTTGGTCTCGATGAGGGGGTTACTCAAAGCACAAGGGAAGCTGACTATCAGCTTCCAAAACTAAACAAAATAAAGCCACCGGACAATCTTGTAGCAGGATGAATCAAACATTTTTATTTAAATTGGGCAATGATCACAACAGGTCCTTGGATCCTAGAAACTGTGAGGGGATTCAAAATCCCCTTTGTTTGTCAACCCAGACAATGGAGAAAGAGACACACAAAAGCAAAGTCGAAAGTCGACACCAGTTCTATAAAAGAAGCCATTTCTCAGCTTCAACTAAAAGGAGCAATCAAAATTGTACAGGAACAACCCAACCAATTCACATCAACATTGTTTGTTGTGAAACAAGCCTCAAAAGAAAGACCAATTTTCAGCTTAAAGAATTTGAATCGGTATGTACAGCCTTGCAAGTTCAAGATGGAAGGTCTGGATACGGTGCGCAAGCTCATTCAACCAGGCGACTTCATGATGAAGTTAGACCTCCAGGACGCTTATTTCTCAGTGCCAATCCACGACAGTTACAAAAATTATCTACGGTTCATCTTTCAGGGAACAACATACGAGTTCCAGTGCCTCCCATTCGGGCTGTCCAGTTCACCCTGGACATTCACCAAACTATTGAAACCAGTCATTTCACTGCTGCGATCGCGGGGGATACGAATTGTAATATATCTGGACGATATGCTCATTTTGGATCAGAGTCCAGACAGATTGGCCTCGGTGTTTTACAGCATTGTGAATGTGCTAAAACAACTGGGCTTTCTTATCAAGCAGGAAAAATGCTCCCAAGTTCCAACACAAGGCATCGAATTTCTGGGTTCCCTGATCAACTCCACAGACATGCTGCAAGCAGTACCGAGCGAGAAGCTCCAAAACATTCAGGCAGAATGCAGGAAGGCATACCAAGATCGTTCTATGTCGATGACAGAGTTGTCAGCCCTTCTCGACAGAATGATCCATTGCACACAAATGGGACTGGCACAGGCTCCATTGCACTACCGTGCACCACCAGAAGATAAGTTACCAGAGCAGGACCAAGATTCCCTTATCAAAGGACTCATTAACCGACCTCCAATGGTGGATCTCACCTCAAATAATTCAATTCAACAACACTCCATTAACCCTACCAGCATTCGATATGGTCATATACACGGATGCATCCACACAGGGATGGGGGGCCCAATGCAATGGAATATTGACGGGGGGACGTTGGACTCCTCAGGAATCCAGGAACCACATCAACGTTCTCGAGTTAAAAGCTGCCCTACTGGCCATCAAGTCCTTTCTTCGCACTCAAACACGGAAGCCACAGCACATCAATCTACAGATGGACAATTCTACAGCTGTTGCCTATGTCAACAAGAGAGGAGGAACCAAGTCATCAACGCTGGCGGAGTTAGCGGTCGAGCTATGGGCAGTCTGCCATCAGAACAACATATGGATAACAGCACAACACCTTCCTGGAACTCAGAATGTCGATGCGGACTGGGCCTCACGTCACTTCAACGAACGCACGGAATGGACTCTGGACAAGTCAATTTTCACACGTATAGTAAGAAAATTTTACACTCCACAAGTCGATCTGTTTGCATCTCGACTGAATCACCAGCTACCAAAATATGTGTCACGGCACCCAGATCCAGAGGCGATGAGTGTGGATGCCATGACCTTGCAATGGAACAAATGGACATCATTCATTCACCCCCCAATAGTAATGCTACCTCGCATCCTGAAGAAGATTCGGGAGGACCAGTCGACTTGTCTGCTCATTGCCCCAAACTGGCCGGCACAGACATGGTATCCACTCCTGCTGCAGTTGCTGATCGACATCCCAGCGATTTTGCCAATGTCGGAGCACACAATATATTTACCATTCAACCGGCAAGCCAGGCATCCACTGTGGCGAACGCTGAAACTCGCGGTATGGCCGCTTTCCGGGGACGCTGTGAAGCAGGAGGCCTTCCACCACAGGTCTGCGACATACTCATGGCCTCCTGGCGAGATGGAACAAAGAAAAGATGCGAAGGACCCTGGAAGTTATGGACTAGCTGGTGTTTGTCAAGGAATACCTGTCCATTTTCAGCCACTATAACGGAAGTACTACTATTCCTTTCTGAACAGTTCAACCAACGAAATCTGTCATACCGAACGATCGGGGTTTACAAGTCATGCATATCTCAATTACCTGATCCAGTTGGAGGTCAACCGCTAGGAACACTTCCGCTTTTATCACGATTCATGAAAGGTATATTCGAACTTCGCCCTCCAACACCAAAAGTATGTTCAACCTGGTCAGTTAAAACGTTATTACAATACTTAAACAGTTTGGAATCGAACGCAAAGCTGTCACTGAAGGATTTGACATTAAAAACAACTATTTTGTTAGCGCTTACATCTTCAGCCAGGGCTCATAAGCTTGCAGCATTACATTTGGATTTTATATCTATAAGAAAGAACACAGTCGGGAATTTACTATACCTCAACATGTCAAGAATTCCCGTCCAAATCATCCACCGAGGAAACTTTTCCTGCCATCATTTCCGGAAAACCGAAATCTTTGTGTAATCGAGAGCTACACTATCAGAACAGCTCTAATTCGCAAGGACCAGAACTTACTAGTCTCGTATGCTACACCACACAGGGCAATCGGAAGTCAGACAGTGTCTCGTTGGATACGTACTGTTTTATTAGCTGCAGGTATTAACTCACAGTACACCAGTCATTCTACCAGATCGGCAGCGACGTCAACGGCTGCTGACAACGGTGTGCCCATCGAGGACATTCTTGCTGCTGCTGATTGGTCTTCTGAAACTACGTTTGAGAAGTTTTACCATAAGCCAGTTTCACAAGATAGCTTTGCCAAGAGTATTTTGTCTTCTGTTTGAACAAAAACATTCAGTGCTGATGACACTAATAACATTCGCTTACATGTTAAAGTTCATAATGTTTTAAAGGAAGAAATAAAAGGTAGAGAAATGAAAGGAAACAAAATAAAGGTTTGTCAATGGTAGATAACAGATATAACCTTGACAGATTGAATTGATTAACAGAAAGCTTCAAAGTCTGCACCAGTATTGGGAGTATCAGTCGGAGAAGGAGTGAAGGAGAAATTATATTTCCCCGGAGGGACTTACCTGAAGGGGAGATATGGTTCTCCTAGCTCCTTCGAAGACTGATACGAGCAATACTGGTCCCCAGTCCTGTGGTATTGGATAACTATACCACCCCACCCTAGTCTGTTAATCAATACTCAGCTTGCCACTCAATCGGAGGACGTCATGGCGCATGCGCTGAATTAAATTCATAAAATAATATCGTGGGTTCCAAGCCGTCGCGCGCCGCAAACTGCACCAGTATTGCTCGTATCAGTCTTCGAAGGAGCTCGGAGAACCATATCTCCCCTTAAGGTAAGTCCCTCCGGGGAAATATAATTTCTACAGGGTGTATAAAAAAAAACGGAGTCCATGTTTTGTGTCTAATTATTTCTAAATTACTGAAGCTTATAGAACAATTTTGGACTTGTTTTAAACCACGTTCTTTTCTCTTTCGAACAAGCCGTAATTCGTATTTTTACTCCGCGTAACGTACGTGCTATGACAAATTTAGTAAAAGCTATTGATTTGAGAAGCCCTCCAATTATGCAAATTCACTATGTGTTTCATGGTCGCTAGTTAAATTTTTAATTTTTTCGCTTATTACATAAATGGTATTTCTGTTAAACTTAATAAAACTTGTTATAAAGCTTTACAGAAGATAACGGACCGTTTACGTACATCCACAAAAACCGTAGATTTATGCCAAAATAATGATCGAAATTAGCGTTTTGTTTATCCGCGCGTGCACAATGTTGTCGAAATTGCATAATGTTGATATTCATGAAGTCGATACAAGCTTGAACTATCCGTTCGTAGTGCACGTTAACGGTCCGTTATCTTCTGTAAAGCTTTATAACAAGTTTTATTAAGTTTAACAGAAATACCACTTATGTAATAAGCGAAACAATTAAAAATTTAACTGGCGACCATGAAAGACATAGTGAATTTGCATAATTGGAGGGCATCTCAAGTCGATAGCTTTTACTAAATTTGTCATAGCACGCACGTTACGCGGAGTAAAAATACGAATTACGGCTTGTTCGAAAGAGAAAAGAACGTGGTTTAGAACGGTAAAGAACGTCCAAGTCCAAAATTGTTCTATAAGCTTCAGTAATTTAGAAATAATTAGACACAAAACATGGGCTCCGTTTTTTTTATACACCCTGTATATCTGTTATTTATATGGTTTAGGTATATGTAAATATATGTATATTAGCAAAACCGCAGTGGTTACAGTCCGAACCATCAACTATGTCATCTCAAACTAGCACACTAGTGAGCCTGCGCGCAATGGCTATATATGTATAGGTTATCATATGAGAGGCGAGGTGATATCAGTTTTATCGCTCGAGAGACGATATCATATTTTTTCACGAGTGAGCGCAGCGAACGAGGGACAAAGTATGATATCGTAACGAGAGCGATAAAACTGATATTACCGAGTCTCGAATATGATAACCTATTTATCACATACTTGTGCCTTTATCTAGAGCAAAAACCAGATTATATTTTCAAATTATTTACACTTCGAGTACATTTCAAAATGAATTCAAAATGATTGTTTAAAATACGCTAAATAGGTAGAAATTACAAAAACAAACCAAAAATAACTTATCTTTTAATAGCTGCAAATTTCTTTGTGTTATTTTCCTTGTATTATTTTATATTTTTATTGTTATCTCTCTATCGATCCTTCAGTCGGACGCCATCTTGGTTTCGAGCGGTACAAAAAACGATATCACGGGATAAAAAACGATATCACGGGACATATCGTTTTTATGTCACTGTGTTATCGCCCAGATAAAGGCACAAGTATGTGATAAATATAAATACGTCTGTGCGTTCATTTACATACTTCAATCATTGACACAGGATATAAATTTGACAGTGTATTACACCTCCATAACAAATTTTGGTTTATAAGGGCCTGTTTACATGAAGGTAGGGTGACCCTAGTAGAAGGGTTACCCTAGCAAACGGGTCAGAAAAAAGCGAGCGTTTACATGAAACAGGGTAACCCCACTGCTAGGGCTATGTTGTTTGGTAGGGTCACCCTATCTTAACGTGGTCGCTCAGCCGTTCATTTAAAAAATGATATTAACGTGCGAAGTTCTTGTGGTATGCTGTGTGATACTATGTCTGGCTAATTTTGTTGTTTCATTTCAGTGTTGTGACCATCTTTGTTTGTTTGACATTTACTGAAGGCGAATAACTCGACCCGCTTGACAGGGTAACCCTACCTGACGCGTTTACATGGCTTGTGTAAACAAAAAGATAGCCCTACTGCTAGGGTAACCCTATCTATTTGATAGGGTAACCCTACCGCTAGGGTAACCCTAGCGCGCATGTAAACGCTTCCTATAAAACATATTGTAGTAGGGTAACTCGCTTACTAGGGTAACCCTTCTGCTAGGGTCACCCTACCTCCATGTAAACAGGCCCTAAAAGAGTTACAGAATTCCGGTTACAATATTCGATATTAATTTTTTTCGTATTATAAAATAGAAAAATCTGATGAACAAAGCAGTAACTGTGGTGCACGTGAGGGGTTTAATCAAGCAACAAATTCATCAGGACCAAGTGATATCTCTTTGACGAAAGATGACGAACCAGTGCAACCTCCTAAGATTAAGTTTCCTTCTCATATAATTCGTTGTCAGTACAGATCATTCAACCCCTCTCTCTATAATAAACATGTATGGTTAGAATACTCAGAATGTGAAGACGCTGTGTTCTGCTTTTACTGCAGACATTTCTCCATTGAAAGGAAAGAGCCGACCTTTGTTACCAATGGTATCCGCATTGGAAAGGATGTTATAGAACAAAACCGAATAGCAACAAATTGCTTCAACATCACACCAGCTTTCAGCGTGCTGAATCTGTTGCTGCTCACGCTCACTATCTGGATATCAAATCTCGTAAGTACCAGTCTATTGCTGAACTTCATGATGCTGAGCACGCGAGGCTGGTAAAGGATAACAGACACTATTTGCGCACTGTAGCTGAAGTTCTTCTTCTTATTGCCCAACAGAAAATTGCCCAGCGAGAGACTGGAAGATCGTTTCGCGTCAAGATCATCATGAGACAATCTCTTACGTTTGAGCAATCTTGTGGAAATTTTCTAGCTATTCTTTCTGTTGTTGCCAGACATGACCCGGTTATTGCTGAAAGAATCCAGTACGGACTTGCAAATGCAAATACACCCATCACACCATCCAGAATGCTTTGTTAGATATCATGAAGGACATGACTCTGGAACAGATATGGGAAGAACTTCGCAAAGCTGTGTTTACAGTTCTTGCTGATGAGTCTAAAGATACCAGCAAAAAGGAGCAGGTTGTTGTCGCTGTGAGGTACTGTCTTAATAAATATATTCATGAAGAGTTTGTTGGAATAGCTGAAGCACAAAGTTTAGATGCCGATGGCCTAACTGATACCATTATCAGCCAGTTAGAGAGGATCGATGCTAGAAAGTAGAACTGTGTTGGACAAGGCTATGATGGGGCATCAGTGGTTGCTGGTTGGTTGAACGGAGTGCAAAAAAAACTTCGATCGTGTTGTCGATGCAAATGGATTTAAATTGCTGATGGATCGCCGTTTTGTGCGGTATCTCTTTGTTACCAGGCATATTTTGAAAAAAGCGAAGTTTGCTTCAGATATGTTGCAGAAGCCTACCAATGGCATGACCTATCCAACGCGATTGACCTGATTGCAACTCTTAAAGAGGAATTAGATGTCTGTCGCTCGCGAGAGAAATGTCAGCAGTTTTGGGATGAAGCTGAAGATGTTGCCGATCGCATAAACCTACCAGACGATGTGCGACCAATGCGAAACAGGCGACCACCAGCGGCTTTACAGGATTTTTGGTGGAAGCTAATATCGAAAAGAATCTCGGACAAGCGGGCTTCGATGACTTTGTTCAAGATGTTTACGAAATTGTAGACAAAGTAAATGCAGAACTTCGAAAAAGATTTGACGAGAAGAACACTGCAAGGTGTTACTTCACTATACCCAACCTCTTCCAGCTTCCTAGGTGAAGACCAACTTGTGGCTTTTGCAAAGTTGTTTAATGTCAATACGGATTGTCTACGCCGCGAAATAGCAACTTTTCATCACCTTCTCAAACGTAAGGACAAATATGATCATCCAAAAGGACTTCTTCAGATGCTATGGAAGTCATTAAAGGAAGCGTTTTCTGAGCTGCATTGCATAGTTCTCATTGCCTGTACTGTTTCATATACTCTATAAATAAATATATCATATATTAAATATAGTTCATATTCATTAATGTTGCCACTTTAACGAGCCTAACCATGAAAAAAATATAGCCCCCCCCTACCGACCCCCCCCCCCGTCGGGGAACATAGCCCTCCGTCGGAAAATTTCTGGCGCCACCACTGGTTTATTGTGTAATGCTGCACATTTGACAGTTTGACTTGATCACGCTACAGTGGAACAATTGGGTCTGTGTGTATGGGGGGGGGGGGGGGGGTGGAGGAGGGCATTGTCGATCACTTTAGGTGCGAGCAGTGCTAGTTTGTTCTAAAAATGATTGGTATCCACAGTACCAGGGATATCCTTAATTACCAGTCTGAGTCAGTGCTAATATCTCCAAAGGATGTTTTCATTGACTATAGTACTAAATGAAATATTATAAATATGCTGTAGTCTAAAATGAGCAACATCTGTCAAAAAGACAAGAAATTAAACCATCCAGATATACATTCGGTGTATACAGAGTATATATATGCCTATGACATTGAAAGGATAGAGACAGCAATGAAAGTCTTATATTTGATTGTTGATTATGAGGAACTCTTGAACTTATGTACTGCCAGCATGACATCATCTGCCAACAAAATGTAAATATTCTTTGGAATAAATAGCTGCCGTCATCTCTATTTAGAGCACAAGAGTTTGCATTGATATGCCAGGTGTAACGACTGTCCAGTTATTTCTATAGTTCAGTTAAGGTCCTGCCTTATTAACACCCAATCGCGGGTTTCTTGGCATGCTTTTACGCTTTTAGAAAAAAGTTTTGTGTAGTGCGAAATGCGAACTGTTTTAGGTATATCGAATACTTGTGGTATTTTTGTAGAAGACATTTCGTTTAAGTCAAGTTTTTCATCCACTTGTGAATAATACATTGTTTTAACTATACTGAAGTGTTGTTGCGAGTTAATTCATTGTCTGCGTCACGGGTGAGGGAAATTCTTGTGCAAAACTGTTTGAGCTGGAAACATGCAGCCCTTTGATGTCCTTTTAGACATATGAAAACAGAAGTTTTGTTTGACCCAGATATATTTTCTCGCAATCACCGCATTGTGTAGAGTATAGAGTATGTGTTTTCCGATCGGTCGGAAAGGTCCTTAGGTTTCGCGAAATTATGTCCCAGTGTTTGAAAGGGTTTCAGGGCAACCTTGATCCCACAATTATTAAGAACTTGACTGATGGGTTCCGCAATTCCTTGGATGTATGAGATTATTGCAAAACCTTTCCTAGTGGCAGTTAATATGTTGGTGTGGCAGTTAATATATTGGATTATATACCTGGTTGTGATACTGAGTTCGCTCTTCAAAGAGTTGACTGCTTAGGGTGCTGTATTAACTGGCCTTAATAGCAGATTTCTTCTAGGAGAAGACTGTAATCCCCCTGCATGTTATAATATACTGTATATATACAACAAAGCCAAAAGTTGTAATTTTAGATTTTTATTTGTAAATCATAGTTTCAGAAATTTTTCTCGACAAGTTTCAACATTTCCTGTGAGCAAAACACTAGTACACCAACACACTTCAAAGAGTTGACTGCTAAACATCCCCTTCCTGAAGTTGAAAAAAAGAAGCAAACTGAACGACAGAAAGGAAAAGATTATATTTTACCCCATCCAATATGGTATGTCAGTAATGTAGTACACAGCCAGACTTGCTGCAGTGGCGTAGCCAGCGTCGATAATTGGAGGGGCGAATATTCATGTATCATGTTTTGCATCATTAATTTCTTTTGAAATCGATTGTTTTTAAGGTCTGTGAACACAAATATATGAATATTCGCCCCTCAATTATCGAAGCTGGCTACGCCACTGACTTGATGCAAGTTGTAAACTGCAGACTTGCTTCAAGTTGCGAACTGCAGACTTGATGCAAGTTACAAACTGCAGACTTGATGCAAGTTGCGAACTGCAGACTTGATGCAAGTTGCCAACTGCAGACTTGATGCAAGTTACGAACTGCAGACTTGATGCAAGTTACGAACTGCAGACTTGATGCAAGTTACGAACTGCAGACTTGATGCAAGTTGCCAACTGCAGACTTGATGCAAGTTACGAACTTCAGACTTGATGCAAGTTACGAACTGCAGACTTGATGCAAGTTGTAAACTGCAGACTTGATGCAAGTTACGAACTGCAGACTTGATGCAAGTTGTAAACTGCAGACTTGATGCAAGTTACGAACTGCAGACTTGATGCAAGTTGTAAACTGCAGACTTGATGCAAGTTACGAACTGCAGACTTGATGCAAATTGTGAACTGCAGACTTGATGCAAGTTGTAAACTTCAGACTTGATGCAAGTTACGAACTGCAGACTTGATACAAGTTACGAACTGCAGACTTGCTTCAAGTTGTGAACTGCAGTTTATCAGACTTGTTGAGACTTTTTAGCCACAAGCTTGATGCAAGTTGTTACAACAACAGATCTCGTGTTGTAACAAGCCTGATTTCCGCAAACTTGCTGCAACTTCATGAAGTCAACAGGCTGGCTGCAACTTGTTGACAACTTCCAGCAAGCCGGGAAATTCCATAACTGTCAGCAAGTCTGTGGTTTTTCTGGCGTGGTGTATACGTATGCAGCGTTCACTGCAAAGCCCTGTGCCGCAGAATAATAATCAACCGGAAGGGCTTTTAAGCAGAACAACATGCCCCCGTATTGCTGTGCAGTTTTCTGCAACTATGGCCAGTAGAATATCGGCGCAGCAAGCTCAGCGGCACAGAGAAAACCTGCATATTTAGTTGTTGATTTGATTTATTTCTTGTGTTTGCAGGACTGAAGAGGATGTTTATCATGTCTCAATTTCACATAGAGAGCCTGAAGGAAAAGTGGATAAGGTTTGCCATTTTGCAAAATATTGAGTTGAAAAAACAGCAAATAATGGTGGACCTACATAGAGTACATAGCTACATGAAAAATTTAAAAAGCAGTACCGGAATATGACATTCATGACGAGCAACCGACATATCATTCTCACCAGTCCTGGAAATCTTTGCAGCTAAGCATGTGGTTTTGACTTCTTTCCAAGGCAGACAGGAAATATAAAACTAGAGATATCCCGAATAAGATGTGCATAGTTGTAGTACACAGTTTAACTGTTAAAAAGTTTAAAATTAAAAGTTTAAAATTAATATGCACACCTTAAACTATGCACATCTTATTCGGGATATCTCTAGTTTTATATTTGCTGAAACTGAAATACACAGCCATTGTATGCGTGGGTCAAATCCAAATCGTGTGGCGTCCACACATGCATCCATTTCATAACTTTCAAGCTTCAGACATGACGTTTAGTTGTATTACTCGTCAGCATAAATTTCATGAGCTTGAGAAGCTATTTCTTATCCTTGTGCCCGTGTTTGCAATAGTCCCTAATCACTCCGAATTATATACATTCCGATCTTTGAATTGATGTGCTGTAAATTATCCTTTGCTTTTACAGTGTTATTTCGCCTATCCATTTCGTTTGAAAAATGCATTTTATTCATTATTAATTATTTATAACGTAATTAAAGTCAGGATACATATTGTATAATATACAGCCACTTAATGTGTTTTTTATTTCTTACAGCTTGCCTATTTTTCTGTCCAAACACTGCGAGTTGCTTTTGATATTATTTCCATGTACAAGTTTGGTAAAATGACTGAAAACAAGTGGTTGACGTAGGTTTATGTAGTCAGCTTTTTGCAAAATCAAATATATTAGTAGAATTTAGACCATAGCAATAGTACTATATATCAACCGAAAATTGTCACCGGTAAACCGTGCGCGGAATTCACACGGGATAGTCTGTCACGAGTTATGCGATCTTAAGCCCCTTTTACAATGGTGAAAAAACATTGGTCGTGTAAAAAGGGCTTTAGGTGCGACACTTTTTGGAAGGATTTTCTAGCAGGCTCGGTACAGTTGTGAGATAATAATTAACACTTATTGATTGTGTCTAAGAGAAACAGTACATACATGTTTTGTGGAGTATGTTTTTAACAAAACTTGGGCACAGTCAATGAGTATTTTGTTATATACTTAGTGTCAAAGGAGAACAAGAATACTACAAATTATCATAAAAGGCACATATAATTAAAGTTTTTAAAAGAAAAAGGAAGCCTTGGCTCTATCGGACTTGTTATTCACCGGTGAATAAAAGTTATGTCCACCTCTTAGATGGGTTGCCAGGGTGAAAGTCGATCTTGACCAATAAGAAGCAAGCATAATTGAACTTGGCCCTTAATGTATAATAACATTATTTGTTGCTGGCCTTGTGACTTGGCATGATTTCATCAGACTTTTAAAACAAGCTTGAAACTAGTGCATGGTCATGCCATTAAGTTTATCAAAATGTATCAATAGCTTGTTGCAAGTGTGTTACAACAACTAGAAACAAGCAGTGCGGACGCGAACATCTCAATTGTTGACAGTTTGCAAACCGATTTGTAGCAAACTGTTCCCACACCAGTAACAACTTGTGCATTTTGAATGTGCAGCGTAAAGACCTAACAGTATGTTACGCTATGTATCGCAGTGATTTGATGGTTAATTTCCACTTTGAATTGTCATGTAAGCATGTCAGCATATTTTGACAGCCTATCAAAATTTCAAATGCGAACGACTGTGTTGACTTATTTAACTTGTATTTGTAGGCGAATTATCCTACTCGAAACTGTCGCTGGTGTTCCTGGTATGGTTGGTGCAATGACCAGACATTTTCACTCTCTGAGGCGAATGCGACGAGATCATGGTTGGATACACACATTGCTCGGTAAGAGCTTAAGAATGTTACGTACAAACTATTTCCACGAGTATAATATGTATACCTGCCTAATCCCCGATCTGCCCGGGGAGAGGGTTACTAATTCTGAGATGCGAAAGTCATCCGCCATTATGTGTCGGTTTGGTTTGGTTTAGATGTTCGACCTTTTAGCTGACGTCATTAAATTACGAGGTTGGACTGGTGACTAGGAACGTCGTGATTGGCTGAATTGATATTATTTTGTTTTTGTATTAGTCACGGTACAAATACTGTAATTGTTTTGCATTTTACAAATTTTACAAATTTCCTTCTATCGATCTGGAAAGCAATTTTTAAACAATTTAACTTTACTGTTAATCACAAATCGATCAATGTTGTTGCGGAAGAGAATCAAGAAGAATGCCTGGGGAAAATTGAAACGGCGAGAGGTTTCTGCATGTAATGTATTTCTGCGTATAGGATACGCGTAGTGTCAGTTTGTTTCGAGTTTAATTTGTACTGCACTATGTTAAAACATAAAACACCAAAACATTCGCCCTGCTTTTTAAAGAACACAATGCTTTAATTATTTGTAAATTTTAAAAGACTCAATTTTGACGAACGCCATATTTATGATTATTTCAAAATTCCCTCATGAAAACTATTAATATGCTAACACGAAACGAGAAGAAAAATAAAAGAGTTAAGGAGCAATATTACCTACTGTATCTAACCAATGTGCTTTCTAATTTTCTAGCCTGCATGTAATAAATTCGCATTGTATTACGTGATTACGCCAGACGTTTAACGCACAACTTTATTTACTTGGACCAGATTTGTTCCATAATGGCAGTTGGGGACACTTTATGCCATATATGGAAGTGTTATTCCATCTCACTTGTAACGAAAACTTCGTTCGTAACTGTTCCTACCGTTTTATTTTTCTTCTCCTTTCGTATTATTAATTTGTTATGCTTTTGTTGACCAAGGAATAACTGTGAGTGTGTGTAACTCTAAATATCTGCAATATTTAGTATTTAGTAATAGATATTATAAAATGACATGTATATAACGCGTGCACTGATTGGCCGAAAGCCGTGTTTGGATCAGGCCATCCAAACACGGAAATCAAATCTGCTTTCGCGGGAATTTTTTAAAAACATGGCGAATGTTGTTATTTTATGAAACAATTACGTTATGGTTTTGTTCGAGTTAAGAAAAGTGCGAAAAATAACTCGCCTTCGGCTCGTGTTTCGCGCGCATTTCTCAACTCTCGCAACTTTCCCGCGCGTTTGGATCAGGCCATCCAAACACGGAAACCATAGAGTAATTGTATAATAGGAACCATATTGGTGTCTAGCAAAATAAAACAATATTTTGTGAAATATGATATACTTGCGATACATTGCAGTGGGAGCTAGGTATAACAAATTATCATAGAATATTGTTTTGTTAGAGGAGGCAGAAAATGAACGAATGCATCTCATGACTGCTTTGGAATTAAAACAACCTGGTATTATCTTCCGTGGCATGGTGCTGATGATGCAAGGTTTGTATAGGAGAGCATGTTTCTTTAGCATACCCAGTCAAGTTAAGATTTTCTGTTTTGTATGGTGAACTACTATCTGAGTGAAACACCGCAAAAGATTTCGATCTGTACGATCGGATCATCATCAGTGCTAATAATGTAAATGTAGCTTATATCTGAACAGCCATCATATACTTTAATATGATTAACTTTAGGGGTATTTGTCAACATGTTTTTCCTTTCCTACCTCCTAAGTCCGCGATTTTGTCATCGCTTTGTTGGCTACTTGGAAGAAGAAGCTGTCAAGACGTACACACATTGCTTGGAGGTAAAAGGCGAAAACAAAATGGTTGCTGATCGCTGAACATACTGTAAAACTAACTAAACTACGGCTTATGTAATTTGACTGCAACATTAACTCACGGTTTCGTAAAATCTCACCAGTAACTACAACAAACTAAATACTCTAGAAGAACGACTTTTCGAACTTGCAATGTTTAGGAATGTGCTATCCGAAAGCCAGTATCTGCACTCAATAAATTAGAGCTACACAGCGTTTGTCAGTTGTCTATCTAATGTAATTATTTCTCTTTAATTTTCATGTTTATAGACAATAGATTCAGGCGCACTCGACATTTGGAGAACAAAACCTGGACCAGTCATTGCCCGGAAGTATTGGAGACTAAAGGTAATAGATAGAGGAGTAAAGGGGTTTTTTTAAAAATGGAACGTCCATATGTACGGGATGTATAAAAAACTGAACAAACCCGGAGGGAGAGAGGGGGGTTATCTTTTCGAGCATTATATAAAAATTGTTTGCGCAACAAATTTGAATGCCTGAGTTGGCGAATGGGTAAAACATTTGAAAAAATTGTTGTAATGCTATTCAAAATTTCAGAAAATTTACTCCACTATAATTATATTAAGCCTTCAAATCACGCGACAACTAAGTTTTGTTTTGTTTCTTCAAAACTTCGTTACTTTAATTACTTATTTTTCTCCATAACCGTGAAAGAACGAGCCGCCATTTTGAAAAATGTCATAGTCTCGTTCTGGAAGGTGACTGTAACATTAGAAGGTGACTGTAATCTCAGCCAATGAGAATGCGAGAAATAAATAATCAACAATAATTTTTTCTAAATAACTGTAAATTACTTAAGTAGAGTGTAATAATTAATGGATATATTTCCAGTTCTTTAGTATTAAATAACCTCAATACTCGTTGCAACTTTGATAATTATTAGAGAAGTACGTTTAATTTCAGGATGACTGCACAATGCGGGACGTGATTCTTGCTATTCGCGCAGATGAAGCTCATCATCGAAAAGTCAATCACACCTTTGCATCGATGCATCTTGATCAACAAAATCCATTCGATCCATGGGAGCGAAAATTGTAAAGTACAACATGAAGCCGAATATTTACATATGTGTTAGTTAGCCCAACGTAATTGCTACTGGGTAATTACCAATCATATGGTTGCTGTGTTATTATTATATAACAACTTTTGAAAATCAATTTTTACTGCAACTGAATCGAAACCCATCTACGAGTTAATTCGATGTCATCTGTGTAAACACTTTGTATTCCTTGGCATTTTAGCTTTTTATTAATATTTCTCTCTTGAAAAGGTGCATAACTTTAAGGATAGCAACAATGTATAGAAGAATGTGTAAACACCGACAACATTCTAACATCGGAATAATACCCGAATATTAAATAGGCTCGTGTAGCATGACATTTACTAACATCCGAGCGTGCATTGTAGTATTTAAGCAATTTATTCCTCAGATTTACGAAATATATAATTCTATTTGTCAAACTTGAAAATTTACGATAGGAAAACGTTACAAGACAAACACGAACGTAATGTTTTGTTGACCGAAATGTAATGTAAACTAAATGTTTACACTCCCCGAGTTGATTTTTTTTCATCAGCATAAAGTTATTGTTCGTAGTTCACATGCTCATAGCTCGTTTTCTCCGAATTTCTCCGCGTTTATTGCAGCGTCTCATCTCGCTCTCCTTGGTTCGCATTCCTCTTCCTCGTCATTAAGGTCCCTTGTCGTTGATTCAACTTTCTTGCTTTCGCTTGACGATGACAACTCGATAGGTATAAGTAGTTGTATTAGTCTTCTCAGAGTTATAGCGTTTGTCTTTCCTTCTTCTCCCGTAACTTGTATTTCCGCCGCTCTTACTTTACCATTTTTACCGTTAAGGAGCTTGTAGTAACTTTCGCCGTACCTTCTTTATAAGAACTATGTCACCAAATGCGATAAGCGGTTCGTTCTCCTTCGTAATTTTGAAATTCTCTCAGACTTGTCAAGTACTCGTGTTTCCATTGTTTTGTAAATTGTCGCAATAAACATTGATGTCGTGCACGCTTCGTCAAACTTTTGTGAGTACTGATTACTTCGTAATTACAACCATAATCATAACCATGATTTACACGCAGCTGTTCTGCCTTAACTCCATGCGGTCCTCCCAGGCTAGTCCACGTGACCATAAACTAAACGTCAATGTACTACACTACATCCTGCCCCAAATTACTAAAGGAAGTCCAGAAACTAACAAGTTCAAAGCTTGCGAACGCTACGTTAAAATAGATTATTTTTTATGTTAGGGTTTCTATTTAATACTGTTTCAAATGTTCTCAGCTGCGACTTATTGTCAACTATTTCCATTTCTGCAATACAAAATACACAAATTATCATGTTCCGTGTCAACTCTGTGGGAACGACCAGCGCCTTGGATCCGGCTTTAATTTTCGCCTGCCCACACTGTGGGATGCACCATCTAGTGTATATAAGATATCTATGGTTGGTTTCCTGCTATAACTCTTTTCGAGTAATCAGAACATTAATCTGGTTTCGTCTTCTGGTTTCTTTAATTTCTTAAAATGCGATACATTTCTTGTGATTCTCTGACCGTTATTTTTCTGCGCTGTGATCTCTACGCCGGTCTTCCTGACAACCTTATATGGTTAAAGTTCGCTGTCAATTTATTTTCAATGATTTTCTTTTTCGTTATTGCTGGTATCTTTTCGTTTACTGTTCGATTGAACAATAGGAGCAGTAGGAGCAGTTTTCAACATTTATTAGCATTAATATTTGTAGCATTAATTCTACTTATACAAGGACTATGAGCCGGATGGCATAATTATTGACGTTATATGAGTGAACGAAGTGAGAGTTTTATTAGAATACAAGCAATAAAAAGACAAAGTCATTCCATCTGTATTCTGATACATACCTTTTTTCTGGGATTTCTGAAATACATGTGTAGTCAATCTGAGTCATCATGAATACCTTGGCTGGTACAAAATGCGAAACTACTGTACAGGGGCGTAACTACAAGGGGTATGGCGGGTGTCTCAACCCCCCCCCCCCCAGTCGTTCACAGCGGTACACTGGTCGGGCAAAAGCTAAAGAAAAGTCGGGCAAATTTACAGAAAGATTCACTGAAAAACTATTCAAAAATGAAAAAATAACTTGAAGAATCAAACGTATTTTAGCCTGCATGTCAGACTCAAGATCGTTTCTCGTAAATTGAGTCTGTTTTTAGTGATTCAATATTTTTAGAACGTTTTACAGAAAAAGCATCAAGTATTGCTAACTTTGCGTTAGTCGGTAACGCAGGCTCACTTATTGCCTCATCTTAAGCTCATGCATATGTGTAAATATTTGCGCATCACATCCATATTTTGTTGTTCATTTTTGAGTATATTCTATGCAACTTGAGCATGTCAATGCTTTTTCCTCCACCTGTGACGATAAATCCAGAGTGTCTGTGTGCAGAGTTTAGCGTGTTTGTCATGATGCTGCAGGACGGTGCGTGATGTTGTTGATGTTGCATTGCGCAACAGGTCAATACTGCCTACTTCTTAAAAATGTTTTAAACTGCTATTAACTGCCCCTATTAGTGTGGCAAAAAATGAAAGGACCTTTTGTAAAATGAAACTAATAAAGAATTTTTTGCGATCTACCATGTCTGGCGAACACCTCAAGGATCTTACTGTACTAGCAGCTGAAAAGGACTTAACTGATGGTATAAACCTTGACTGGGTTCTCAAAGCTTGGCTTACAAAGAAAAATAGAAAGTTGTTTATTAAATTATCGTAAAATACTTGTAAAACTGAAATTTGTAAAACCGAATGACGAATAGTAAATTTTATAACTGTTTTTATTGATAGTGACTGCTGTAACCTAGCTTCCACGCCCTTTGTAACCTTGCAGCCAGGCCTTTTCGTCGGACATGAAATCGGCACACTCCTCAACTTCAACACCCTAGGTACGCCCCTGCTACTATACAATTTTTTTGGAGGGTAATTTGTTTTTAATAGAGGTTTATTTATACCAATAGAGTGGTCTTATATGGTCTGATCCAGCCCTAAATATCCTTGCAAATGCAATGTTTCAGACTAGGTATATGCTTCACAGCTGAGTATAAACACAAAACACAACGCTTCTTTATTCATCTTATGGCATGCCATCCAACTTCCCTGTCCGTGTGTGTGTTTCACGTGACTTAGCACGTGACCAACACTGCATCTCTCCCTTACTTTAGCTAAGAAAACGTGTCCAATAAAATATTAAATTTTCTAAATCTAATTTCAGTTATCCATACTTGAACGTGAAATGCAGTTTGCACAGTTGATCAAAAGTCATTTTCCAAATGAAGTTTCATTATACTGTATATATTTTATTCATAAATGTTCTGACCTTGTCTTTGAGCTGGTCGTCTGTCCCTGTCTAGATATCTCCGCTCTTGTACTTCATTGTCTTTAATTATGATCTCTGGTCTTTCATCAGGCACATCATCAATCAGACCTTCATCTACTTCGCCCCCTTCTTAAAACATCCCGTTACCTGGCTGTCGTTGAATCCTTTTTTAATACGATACGTTTCGTGTGATATAATGTCCAGGACGTGATGCTGTGACCATAGTACCCTTCATTCTGGCTACTGTGTACGGTTCTGGGTCATACCGTGTGGAGAATTTATTTTTCTTTTGCTCACGTACGAGTTCAGTGTCACCGACCGCGATTGATGATTCTTTCGCAAGTCCCAAACGATCTGCATTTGTTTTCATTATTTCCTTAGCTTTCGCATAATTCTCCCGGACTTGCTGGTCTTTTTCCGCATTCATGGGATGTAATGGATTTGGCAGTTTTGTCTTAATTGTGCGATTAAACAAAAGTTCAGCAGGAGAGAATTTAGTTGTGGTGTGAGGGGTTGCCCGGTAATTTAATAAGAAACTCTACAGCTCCTTCTTCCAATTCTTGTGTTCAGTGGTTGCTGCCCGAATTGCCTTTCCCATAGATTTCATAAAATTCTCAGCCTCCGAGTTTGCCTGTGGCCATAATGGTGTTACACGCTGATGCTTGACACCCTTATCTTGCATGTATGTTTTAAATTCTATACTATTAAACGGTGGGCCATTGTCACTTTTATTAACTCAGGGTATTCCATGTGTGGCAAATATTCTCTCAAGTTTTAATATGGTTGTTGTCCCAGTGGTTGAGCGAATGATTTCCACTTCGGGAAACCGAGAATATGCATCAATGGCAACAAGAAAATACTCTCTAGTGGGGAAAGGACCCTAAAAGTCTAAATGCACAGTGCCCCATAGTTCAGGCGGTAGTTTGTTCATTCTTTGTGGTGTGGGTGGGTTTGGGATGCTGCTGGCTTGGCATGCAATACAGCTACTAATCATTTCCTTGACAATTTTGTCTATACCCGGAAACCATATTTTTTCACGCAATAACTGTTTTGTTTTAGTAGGCCTTCATGGGCAATCGCTATAGCTCGGTGGCGAAATGCACTAGGTATAATGATGCAAAACCCTCGCGAAATTATATCTGCTTCATCATTAATAGTTAACTCGTCACTAAGACTTCTATACTTACGAAGTTCCTGATCTTCTCCAATGATTTCATTCAATTGACTTTTTGAATCCCACAACTTGCAATGTCTTGTCCTTGCGAGTCTCCTCCTTTATGTCTGCTAAAGTCATTGCTTTAGGGGCAGCATGTGTTCTCAGGAAATTTACATAACTTTCAGCCAATTCTTCCTGTGCACAGTCTGTGTCTTGTAATCGGTCTCGAGAAAGAAAGTCTCATGCATTATTGACACCACTGGTAAAAACAACATTAAAGTCAAAGTCTTGGATTCTAAGGTTCCATCGTTCAATTTTTGCTGGTGGCTTTGATTTGGGGTTTCCCAAAATCATTTCAACTGGTTTACAGTCAATGTATAATGTGAAATGTGCTCACATAAATATACATATAATCGTTCCATGGCCCAAACAATTGCCAACGCTTCTCGCTCTGTCTGTGAATAACGTCTTCAACATCTGAAAGGGACCTACTTTTATAGGCCACCACCCCTCGATCATTTGCTCCTGGCATACACTGTGACAATATTGCAGATAAACTCCATTGTGAGGCATCAGTGGTTACTTCAGTATGTTTGTTCCGATCAAAATAAGCCATAATTTTGTCACTTGTCAAAGCATTTTTGACATTGTTAAAGGCACGTTTCTCTTCACTTGTCCACCGGAAGTGGGCATTCTTAGTGGTCAGTTTTCGGAGCGGTTCAGTAAGGTCACTGAAGTTCGGTATGAATCTGGCACAGTATATATGTTGCCATACCTACAAAACTGCAAATGTCTTTCACATATTTGGGAGAAGGAGCATGCTGAATTGCATAAACTTTTGCAGGATAAATACCATCAGCTGAGAACACTAAGCCAAAAAATGTGAGTTTGCTTTGATTCACCAGACACTTGTCCTCGTTTAAAAGTCAGTCCAACGTCAGTAAAACTTTGATAAACTGCATGCAGAGCAGCATCATGCTCTTGCTGAGATTTCCATAAATGAGAACATCATCACCGATATTGAGAGCCCCAGGAATATATTGAATTTGATCATAAATAACCTTCTAACCTTCAGAATTTGCTCCAAAATTCAGGCGTGTGTATCGCCGTAAACCTTTATGTGTTGCAAACGTAATGATATGTCTGCTTTCTTTAGCAAGTGCAAGCTGGTGATATCCCGATCGTAGGTCTAATTTCGAAAATATACTTTTGCACCGTTCATTTCATGTACAGTATCAGGTCATTAGTATACTGTAGGAGTTGGGTGGCGTTCTCGTGTGATTGCAGTGCTAGGCATTCTCATATCGACACATAAGCATACGGTCCCATTTCTATGGGAATTTGGACTAAGATTTCGAAATTGAAACGTGCGTATCTGCACCGAAGTAGCCCTAAAAATAAAAATTGGGGAAGTGCATAAGTCTTTCAGATTTTCCTATAGTTAAAGCTTGAAAACAAAACAATACGCAATACACATGAAAATAGAATAATACGAAATTTTTACTTGGGCTCTGCGGAAACAAGCAAACATATTCGTGGAAATATTCACTCCCCCCGGTATGGTCGCCCACTAGGAATTTTCGTGACGATTGCGCGTGACTTTCAAATTATTTTGAAGCCTGAAGTCACTCGATTTTATGTGGGTGGATTTTTAGGTTGAAATTTGATAGAAGTTTACAAAATCACCTTCAGAAATTCAATAGTATAAAGTACTGTTGGATTACATAATATAAATACACATGAAGACGAAGAAGCCACATTTATCAATTATCGGACACAAAAGCCTTCGTAATGGCGGCAATTTTGGCAAATTGTCCAGGATACAAAATTGGAGATAAAGTGGACGGCACAGTCTCAGAACAAGACGAAACTGGGCTAAATTGTTTTTTAGTCATCTGTGATTATGGAAAGGTGCAAGAATTGTATGATACTTCAAATACTCGGCGATAAAAAAGCAAACAAGACGGAAAATGTGGCTGAAATCGTGTTTTTGCGGGGGTTAAGTAAAATACAATGCCTTATATATCACCAAAATAATGTCAATCCTTTTGAAATCTGCAATAATTGTTCAGTCGAACATGGTTTTTTATGTTATAATAACTTTTTTAGGAGATATGAAAATTTTATTTCTGCCGGCGATTTAGTTATTTTATGCATAATTAGCTGCTGACCTGGCATGTTGAGTGGTGATTTTCTTGGAAAATATTATAGTTAGGCAATATTTTGCTTTTAATAACCACCCCCTATAAGCAACGCTTCTAAACACTATAGGTATTGAAGTTGGAGCTATGTCGACACTGCCGTTTCAGGGCGGGGTCATTTTGAGCACTTTCGTCCTGGATTCGGGTTTTGGCACATATGCCATGTTGACCGCCGTGGTCATTTTACTCTAGAATAGTTGAGAGTATCTGTGGTAAATGAATTCTAACTGTCTATCACCAGCAGTTCGTCCATACGACCGTCGACAGCCCAGACAACCGGTTTAAAGTGAATAAAAATTCGTAAATCACTTAAAATATGATTCAAAATATCTAATTTTACCGTAGTTTTTAAATGCATGCTTCAACTATGTTTCTATCATAAAGTTAGAAAGGAAATGAAATTTTAATGGTACAAAAATGTACAAAAATTTTGCTCATTTCCCGTAAATTTCTGCTTAGACTATGCGGGATGCAACTACCTTTCCAACAAATGAATCTAATTAGTCGAGCAAAGTAAACAAAGTACGAAAGATTTTTGTGAAACCTTGGGGGGGGGGGGGGGGGGGAGAAAGACGAGGGATACCTAGTTTCGTAATAAAACGTTCAAGTGAGAGAATATTTCTGTATAAAAAAGTGGTCTGCTTCTTGGTCGAATCACATTGTAATACCTATATTTCAACTTACGAAGTTTTCGTATAAGCATTTCCAATTTTCGTAATTTTTTGTGTTTTCCCGCCGTTGCTGTCAAAGATTTATGCGGCTTTCTTCCCTCCTGGTTTTACAAAAATCTTTCGTACTTTGTTTACTTTGCTCGACCAATCAGATTCATTTGTTGAAAAGGTACAATCATTTTCAAAAGTACGTGGGACACTAGCAATTTTTCATGCAAAATCAACGTTGACCGTTGATATATCTATAAAATCCATATTTCCCCTCCCCGCCTCCCCAATCAATGTTGGTTTCCCAACCTAGCTCAACACCTTAACGCATAATATGTTATGCTAGGTAGGTCACAACATTGAGAAGGGGCGCGCGCCGGGGAATGAATTATTTGTAAAAAATGAGAATTTTGGGGCACTTTTTTTACAAATAATTCATTCCCCCGCGCCCCCTTCTCAATGTTGTGACCCACCTAACATAAAATATTATGCGTTAGGTTGTTGTGGTTGAGAAACCAACATTGATTGGGGAGGCGAGGAGGGGGAAATATGGATTTTATAGACATATCAACGGTCTACGTTGATTTTTCATGAAAAATTGCTAGTGTGCCAATTTGTACTTTTGAAAATGATTGTCTGAACATAATAGTGAAAGCGATTTTAAGATTTGTGTGAGTAGGCCAAATTTTTTGAAACCAAATCAACAACCTGAATACAAGTATTGATATAAAGCAATAATGCTAGACAATTCCACGCAAAACTTTAAAACAGTTAATAATTAACAGAATCTGAATAAGTGTAAATAAATTGTTCAATTTGGTAAAAGCACATTTTTTTGTATTTGTGTTTTAATTTTTTATGTCTTGTATTTCAATTGCACAGACAAGTACCTGAAAATCAGCAAAAGGAGATGAAGATATGCACTTCATGTTTTGCTAAGCTTGTTTTGTGCAACGCGGCGCTTGAAGTGCACTGAAATTGATCAGGCTTCCGGTACCGACAATTGCAATTAAGTTAGCACGGTTCACACCACGATTCACACCAATATAAATTTAAATAACGAGCTACGTTTAATGTATTAAAACGCAACAAAGCAAAAAATAGTATCTTAACAATGTTTAGCACTGTATTTGGCTGATTTTAAGCAATAAAGTAATATTAAATATACGATTTTGCACGGTTCACACTTTGACCTATAAAATACATATGATCTCATATTTTGATGTTTGCACATTTGGTGTGAATCGTTTAATTTCGAACTGAGAACCTTTTTGGTCGTCCAATATTTGTTGTTCTCTTATTCTTTCGCGTGACATTGGGTGTTTTTAAACATCGTGCTATACTCGATCTTAAACTTTTTAGCGATTTCTCGAAGAGAATACTTGTTTTCCATTTCTAAAAACCGAACAACGTGCCCACATGTTTCATCAGATTCTGTCGGACAAACACCATTGTAACAACTAACTATTAACAACATAACGAAAAACGACATGTACATGCGCAATATATACTATTGTATTGTATCACTTACTCAGCCCAAGTACAAGCGTCACACTTAAATACTTGCGTCAAATATGCACATGCTATAGGCAATGGTTATCAGCTTACCATGCATTTCACTCATTAACTATTGCAATTATCAAGTTTGTAGCTAAAATTGAATTTAGCACTTGCGCAAACCTGCAATTAAGCGATTGTGCAAATACATATTCTCACCGAATATAATTCCATTTGTTAACTTGCAATAAATTGTGTTTTATGTTATATTTTCAATGCTAATCATGTTAGATGCCAAATGGCTAAAATTTATGCCAACACTATTAAAAATTAATGACCCATATATATTCTTTGAATTTTTACAAATAACTTGCCAAAGTACCAACTAAACTAATGACAATAAATATGCTTTACAGACTGTAGTTGCATCGCGCATAGTCCGAGCAGGAATTTACGGCAAATGAACAAAACTTTTGCACATTTTTTAGCATTATGATTTCATTTTCTTTCTAATTTTATGATAGAAATATAGTTGAAGTATTCATTTAAAACCCACGATAAAAATTTAGCGGCTTGCGTGGCATTTTACCGCAACAGTTTGTCGTCGAAATTTGTGAGTATATCAGTAAAGTGTGAAAAGTGAGGAAGCGTTTTCACCTTCGCAATAACATAGTAACATACGCCACTGATGATATAGCTAAATCACATCGCGACAGGAGAACGTAACATATGTGGTTCCAAAGCAAACTTCATAGCTAATTTGATAATTTAAATCATATTTTAAGTGATTTAGGAGCTTTTATTCACTTTAAACCAGCTGTCTAGACTTTCTATGGTTCATCGAGCTTTCCGGTACTGAAAGATATCCATTTTCCATAAGGGGTGGTAAAGGGCGGGGGGGGGGGGGGGTGCGGATGAAGTTTCACAGAGGGGAAATCAGTTTCGCTATTTACAAGTTTCTTAAAAAAGCAACGTCAAGTTTTTCCCAAAACATGGGTAGAAGATTTATGTTTGAGTGACGAGAACGTTTGCTTTATTGTGTTTTTATTGAGTCACTTTTCTCTTTGTTCTTTCTACTATCATCCAACATAGTAATACAACTAAAAACACTATAGCTTGAGCTCACTAATTTATACAGTTTTAATAACACCACTCCAAAGGTCGGCATATATGTGTAGCAGCAGCCAATCAACGAGCTCAAAGCTCGTATTCCTCTCGGGCCGGTTGTACGAAAGGGGGATAGCGATATCCACTGGATAGCGCAGAATGGCATAAAAAGCCATGACACCAGGATATTGAACTCACAAGAGATGAAAGTGACTTCAACTCGAAAATACTGAACTTTAATACGGGTTTTACCAGTGACTAAACATGTTTAGAAAGTTTTAAAAAATCACTATCCGGTGGATAGCGGTATTTACCTTTCGTACAATGCGGCCCCTGGAGCGCTTGATTTATCCATTCTGTTTCAAACAATCACATTTGTTCATCACACAGAGGTGGTAGATAAGTCTGAGTATAAAAATACACAAGTCAAGAATAGCAACGCGTATGATGAATTTTTTACCTGGAACATTTTCGGTTTATACTCTATACAAACAGGCGCGTGGGTGGCAGCCATAAAGAAATACCCTGCAATAGTAATATAAAGTCATATGCACGTTTTTATTGGAAACAAAACATATTCTCAAAAGGTTTGAACATACAAGATCCCCGAAAAAGACAGCGATAAAATACAACAAATATAAACTGTGCGTTAATTCCATAAATAAAAGTACCGTAGTTTTCAGACCTCAACACGTCCGAGAATCCAATTTAGAAAACATACACGTTTAGAAATCGTTTAATATCACTGCAAAACATTGCTTTTAGTTATTGCGCAGTGGACATAAACGTTTTAGGACTGGCGCAAGTTGAATCTATCGAAGTACACAGTTTATTTAAAAAGTGAATTAAAAAGACCGTGTTATGTTAACCAAAATGTTCTAATTCACCCACCTAAAAATTAGCATTATGATACATGAAACCTCATTAGGAAGTGGGCTGAAATCAACGCTTCACAATAGCCTTGAACTACGCTGTCAATTAAGCCAAGCTACTATATTATAGTTTTAATGTAATGAATACACAATTGACCATAACGAAAAAGATGGCAGCATGTACATTTTACCAGAATGCACTGCGGACATCAAGCAAAGACGACTGAAAACAGGGTGATGACTAAAGGGGATGGACGAGAGGTAGGTTTTCAAGATGGCGGATGTTTTTTAAATTTTTTAAAACGAGAACGAATCAACAACCAGACAGTTGAGCATTCCTAAAATGTGGTTAGGTTCAGGGTAAGGGTTAGGGTGAGCTTTTGGAATGTTATAAATGTCTGGTTGTTGATTCGTTCACGTTTTAGGAATCCTGAAAAACAGCCGCCATCTTGAAAACCTACCTCTCGTCCATCCACTTTAGCCATGGCCCTGAAAAAAGATGCCAAGAAAAAACTTTACAAAACAAAGAAAATACCCTCCTCGCATATTCTCGATTAAGTTATTAATATTCTGTTTTGGCCAATTTTAATGCCGTGAGATTCAGCAATCTTGTCGGTGTTTTGGAACATATAAAGGTTTTCGCAAAGGTAAAATCGACATAACGCTGCCATATTTTTATCATAGTGAATTATATGAGGGTCCCATTTTTGGGGGAGATTTCACATAAACTAGGTTATTTAAGATTTTGTACAGCAGGGTCATTTCCACGGATACCTACGCTATACTGTTAACAGAAGCCTGGCGATACACTATTCTTAGTTCCATTCGGATATTGCGTACATATGTACAATAAATAGACGTGAAAAACTACAGAATATTCCATCGAGTTCAGAAGTAATATATTACTAATTAAAATATGTATTTTACTGTCCAGAGGTGACAATATTTTTTTATGAAAATGCAACACCTCCCAGTAACTGCTGAATTTTATCCTCGTTTCGAAGAATATTGCATTTCACTGTGCTTATTCTTTCCAGCTGAAAAAAAACAACGAATAATAAAAGTACTGGACGTTCACGTTTCTTTTCTCGCAGAGTACAGATTAAAAGTTCGTTAAACTTATGTCATTTTGTGCCATCATTAACATGAAGATCGTAACATAATTTCGGAACAAATCATTAGTGCGCTGGGGCATCGAAGCTGTTTGAAGGCCTGCTTGTAATCCTGCGTATGATGTGCACAAACAAACCAGTAGATACTACACTTTGCATGTGCATGTATAAAGAAAATTCGGGGTTATTAATAATATTGTTAATTTAATGATAAACGAAACGAATTGTCATTTTTCAAGTTTGAAACTCATTCACTTCGCTTCAATGCATGTTCGTCTTAACAAAATAAAAAAAATATAACACCTCTTAATAATAACTAAAGCACAAGTACAGTATTCTTGCCATCTCTGTCGATGAACTATGAAAATTGAACTAAATCGGCATTTTCTGAGCAGCATAATTATTTTCGCTATACACAAGTGTCATTGGGTGGGGGGATTTAAAGCAATCATACTGCGTAAATTAGCGACCATCTGTCTTTCAATTATTCCCACAATTCTACCTGTGTTCGTTTGTAATCACACTGACTGGTAGAGTAGTAGTTTGATAATATACACCGGTGCGATGCGACTGTGTAGTGTGTAACGTGCACGGTGTGGTGTATTGGCTAGTGCAAAATTTCTTATACAGCTAAAATACTAATAATACGGCCAAAATTTTACCATTTCTTTAACTTCGGTTTCCATTTCTGTCAGTTGGGCTTTCAGAGGTTCCACCTCGCTATCTGTGATACTATAGAGAAAATGAAATGTTTCTTACTCGCATATAAGCAGGTGACTTGTTCAGTACAAAATTATCAGAGAGCCTCTATTTTATTGCATAATCTGTACATATCAGTTTAAAGATGAAAATATGCATGAGCGAAGGTTTTGACAAACACCCGTCTCTTCCCCTTAATGCAACAACATAGAAATATACAGAAGGGCCACTTGAGTCGAAACCTTTGAAGTTTGTGTCTCCACGCACGTCGCATTACGCAGCTTCTGGCCAGTCAATTGCATTTTCTGGCCAATAGAAACGCTGAAGTGACTGTTCCGCCATTATTCTGGCCAGTCAATTGCACAAAAGTAGAGAGACAGGTTGCACTGGCGAGTTGCCCTACTGTTTATTCGCAGTACTGTGTTAAGGGGCTATCGATTGATATATTTTATAGATATCAGCGTTCCCGAGGGACTGTGAAAAAACCAGCCAGTCTGCGTCAGAATTTCTTGGTTCATTAATCCCAAAGCAGGATAGCAGAGAATATCAGTGATGCCATCTTTTTTAATAATAAAAACACAACTCGAGTAATAGTGCCATAATGTAAACTCCAGATATTGTTCCATTTGAATAGAACAAGCTGGCAGTGTTAGTCGAAGTATGTTTTTTGTATATTTCTTACAACAGCACACTGCTGGTAAAGGATTCTATCTTTTTTCGACCTGTTCGTTCTCAAAAAAGACGCAAGTGCAGTACTAGTCTATGACCTGTATATCAGTTTGTATGCATTTCATTTGAAACAGATAATCTCATCCGTTTTAGGGTAAGTTGACCATAGTGGTCAAATGGTAACGTCCGAAACTGACCACACCCAAATATGTTCATCGGCTTATGTGAGGTGCTAATATGGTTCAGAGATGATGGTTTTGGGATGGTCATTGGGAGGTGTGATAGGCCTAGTACAAATATTTCACAAGAAAATGTCCTTACAACGATCAAAGTGAAACGTCAATTTAGGGGTTAGAGCTGCTTCATATATCGTAACGATAGATTTTCCAGGCGGATAACGGATTCTTGTAATAAATATTGTATGTATGTAAAACTTTATTTAACCACGCTGGCCCCGGTCAACTATATAGCTGGTTTCCACAAGGGGGTCACACTAATACAAAATGTTATATAAAATAAGCCTAATACTACTTACAAATGATGATATTATTTACAGAAAATAAACAAAGATATATACAGAGAATGAATAATATGCAAAAAGACACAAGAGAAAGGAAAGCATTAAAAACTGAGACCTAAATCCAGCGACAGAACATTAATCATATTTGCTGTATTTGCCTTTTAAATGAACTAACGGTTCAGCTAGTTTAAGCTCTTGTGGAAGATTATTCTACAAAGTAGCACCACTGTAGCCGAAAGTTCTCTTTAGAAATTCAGTTTTAGGTTTTGCTAGCATTAAATCTGTTTCGCTATTTCGAAGATTAAGTGTATTCTGATGGGTTTCATATTTTTTCGGAATAGATCTTTTAGATTTGGGGCAGTGTCGTCATTGAGTATTTTGTACATTAGAATCAATTTATTTCGCGTTCGTCTTGCATCGAGTGTCTCCCATCCAAGGGTGTCGAGCACATCAGCATATCTAACATCGTAGCTGGCTCCAGTGATAATCCTAGCAGCACGATTTTGAAATTTTTGTAATTTATCTTGGAGTACTTTACCGCAATTATCCCACAAAGGCGAACAATAATCAAAATACGGCTGTACCAATGTTTTGTAAATCGTTTGTAGGGTGACAGACGGGACAAAGGGCTTTATACGCCTCATCGCCCCAATTCCTGCACTGACCTTGCCACATATTTTTTCAATGTGTTTCTCCCAACTCTATTTTTCGTCCAAATCTACCCCTAAACATGTAATAGTATCAGCTCGAGAAATTGGAGCATTATTTAATAGAACACAGTTATCTTTAACTTTCTTATTTAAGTTACGTGATGACCCAACGAACATAACCTTTGATTTTGTTGGGTGATGTTTAAGCTTATTTTTAGAAAGCCACTTCCGGATGTTGTTTAAATAATAATTTAAATTTTTAATCAAAGTATCAACCAAAGAAGACGAGATTTCTGTATCGTCTGCATAAAGATATGGAGTTGTTTTTTCTAGGCAATCGGTCATATCATTTATGTATAATAAATGATATACACAATTAGAGCCCAACATGTAACTACGACAGGGCGGGCAGGCGGAGTAATAAGTCCTAGGCCTATCACACCTTCCAATGATCATCCCTAAATGCACCAACTCTGAGATATATTAGCACCTCAGATAAGCCAAAACGTTTATGGCTTGGTAGAAAGCACTTTGGCGAAAGCGTCATATTTGGGTGTTGTCAGTTTCGGACGCTTCGTCCCGGATTTGGGTTTGGGCAGCGTTACCATGCTGACCGCTAAGGTCAACTTACCCTAAAACAGTTGAGATTATCTGTCCTAAATGAAGTGCATACAAACTCATATACAAGTCCTGGACTATACTATAGTACAGTGATAAATGTTTAAAACCTTTGTTCTCTTTTCAGAGCAATTTGATGTTCTTTATTTTCCACCTTCCACATGTCTAATTCTTTTTGCATGCTATCCATATCCTCCTACGAAAATTCGAAACGTTCGTATTAATACATAGTGGTTTTGAGATGGGCCGTATTGAAATTTCAGTACCTGTTATGGTTTTTTTAAAACATCGTGGTATATCGATAGCACGTTAAGTTAAAATCTTTAACGGAATGTGTAAATAAGATGTTGTAAATGTAGTTTACACCCAAGAACCCAAACATTCAAGGCAGAATCAACTCAATCAAGATCATGGATTTAAAGGGAAATGGGAACAAAAATTCTTATTGTTTCATTGGAAAGAGGCTCTAAAATAATATATAGAAGTCTATTACAAAATTTTTATATCTCTTTTACTTCGGAAGATATTGTCACCTAAATCATCGAGCTGTTTGCCATTTGGATTAATTTTTTACCTGATTAACAATGTTTTGGTGACGTCACAACAGGGATAAGTCATTCAAAGCTTTTCCTAAATACCTACCACCAAATAAAATATTTTTGAAACCTTCTCAATCCGTGCTGAAATTCAAAACACTTACGATGTCAGTGGTTATTGGAGAAGATGAATCATTGTGTCGTAAGAAAAACAAAATGCGTGACTCCAGTTGTCACGTATCATGCACAAATATCCAAGATGGCGGACAAGTAAATATTTCAAATCAAAATATCTCACCAAATAAGGCAGATATTAAAATTATGTAATAGACCTCTATGTATTGTTTTGGAGTCACTTTCAAACGAGACGATAAAAATTTTAGTTGCCATTTCCCTTTAAATCATGGTTGTTTGCATATATATGGTGGCAATTTTTTACCGATTCCAATCATGACGTCAAGTTAAAACAAAGTTACAGGCAGTAATGTTAATCGTTTCTAAATCTAATCTAATATATTTTTTAACGATTGCTAGATTAGGTTAACTTCGCTTTTTGATTGTGAACTTTTCTTGTTGTTGAAATACAAATACGACCCAATGACAACCATTGACCTCGATACAAGTATAACTTACGGGAAATATCATCAATAACCGTAAATCGGTATTAGAGCCAAAAGCAAGACCACCATATCGGTTTCAAGTACTGTAAACACCACGAATAACTAAGAATACCCAAATACCGCCCAAGTTCAACGGTTTTATTGCGAATCATGCAAGTGAAAAACTCAGAGTAGGTGCAGCGGCCTAAACCATATCTCGCATTCTCTCTTATCATGAGTTCCCAAGGTCAATGCTGTTCGAGTTTCGTGCACAGTAGAAAACGTTTTAACTTGTACTTGCTAGAAAATCGCATTAAATCCCTACTCACATGTATGATTAGCAAATAAATGTAAACAATGTACCTATAAATAGTTTGAAACCTTTTCATTTATGCCTTGTAATTTCCTTCCTTTAACCTATCCTTTACAAACCTATATACTTTGCTGTAAATAGTTCGCTTTCTTATACATGGAATTTTTATCTATTTTTACATACGCCCCTTGCCGAAATAAGCTTCGGTTGACGGGCTCATCGTGCTTAAATAAATCTTTTATCATCTTTATCTACATCGTACCTGAATATAATCCATAATTTTTCCAAGAGGGTTTGCGCTTCGACATAATGTTTGGATACTCTCTCGAAGTTTTGCAATCTAAAAAACAGGTATCTAATAAGTATCTAGTTTGAAATCTGCAACAAGAATTACTTAATAGGGAGTCCAGAAAAAATGCAGTTGCGTGCTTAAACGTTTAGGTGATCCTTAGCAGACAAAAAAGTAATCAAAAACGTGCAGTTCACACCAAGATTACTTAAATTGTTTAGAAGGGTCAAATATTGCAGACTATACAGGAAGATCGAAAAAGTGCATGATGATGAAAAGCCAGTTCTTATTTAATAAAAGAACTGATGCATAATTAGTAGTAAAAACTCTGGGCCATTGATTTTTTCGGAGAAACTTTGATAAGCTGGGTTGCAATATGTCAGTGAACCGAGTTCTTGTGAATGATCTTGTAATTCAAAGGTTATCTTTCTCAACAGATCACGGAAAGTCCCCCAGTTCATATTTCGGTTAAAATTATAAAATACATTGTTTCTAAACACACGTCGTTTTGCGCTTCAGCAAAAGTATAGTTCTAATAATAAATAATCCCGTTATTTGACAGCAGCCTGAAAAAATGCACAACACCGGGACTATAGAGGTTACCGGATTACGGTAAGTGTATCTTGCTCAGCAAATGGAGCCAGCAAAGCCGAAAATGTGTAAAATTTACACTTCGTATCAGTCCACAATTGAAATGCACTAACCTCTTTTTGAGCATGTTCACGTTGCTTACGTCGATGAGCATCATTCATGACCGGTTTTGGCTGAGGAGAAAGACAGTTTATCCAAGTGAGAGGGGAAAAAGCCTAGCCTAGAAAAATATCCTACATTGACAGACTTTGAGAACATTCGTCTTACATTAAAAAATGACAGAAACCAATAATAAGTACATTTGTGCTTAAAATAAAAAATATTTTCTTTTAACAAGACACGAACATGTGCTGTCAAGTCATTTAATTTCAGGCTTCAACATGCTATTTTAAATGGAATTTGTTAACATTATATTAATTACGTTTGTCCTTACAAGCATTCTTTTTCAGTCTGTGTAGGGCAAAATTTTTCGTAAGTGCAGCGACTGCTCATCGAGGGGTTAAAAAGGTTCAAATTCTTCTTTAAAACAGTTTTAGCCGATGTCTCGTCGTTTTGATTTCGAGTTGGTGATTTTCAAACTAACGTTAATTTCATCTGTAGTCAATTCAATTCCTGAGACAGTTCATGAAAGATTATGGAGTTTGGTGTAAACCTTAGAACGTAAATTTCAGGGACCTTAAGCTGCAGGACGGCAACGCACAGACGGCGGCCAAACAAGCTGACTCAAATACATTATTGTACAAAAAGATTGTTGTTTAGTATTGATGATATGATTTTGTTATCGCTTGAGATGAGATCCTAGTTTAGCTTCTAACCAATTTCCTTAGACTACTATTCTAGAGGGTTGGAATACCGACGGTTCCAGACTAAATGTAAAACCAAGCATATGTTGCGGCGTTGTAACGAAAGCAAAGACGGCGTCTTCATCGATTCCGGCATTTTGGGCAGTGCCGTCTTGCAGGTTTAAGGCCCTTTTATCCTAGGCCTAATAGCAACCGTCTTTGTTCTAGCCTAGTCAAGGCATAAATAACTACCCCAGATTCTGTTTTGGATTTATTCGTGCTTTCCAATTCCTTCTTTGTTTCTAACATTTTCTTTACAAGAGCACCTAAAACAGAATTTTTTGACAATATATTACACAAAGGAAACTATTGCTGCGAAAACTAGAGCTTGAATTTCAAAATACCAAACTAATCTATCGTGCAAATTTTCTATCAAATTAGGGCTACTCGACTTGTTTAGGTTGTGGCATTAGCAAGTGTTATATGTATACTGGTATCATAAAACACAAAGCAGTGAACTGCATAATTCAACAATTTAGGCAGCAAACATTGTTCAACGATGTTTTCATTAACATTTAGACAAGTTGACTGTCCATTTTTTGCCCCGGTAAATTGTTTCGTCAACAACAGCTTCAATACATACCATGCTCATCTTCTGTTCCATTTTCAACTGGTTCAGTATCATTATCCTACAAGATGTGCAATATACAATTATTGGACGCGGCGGAGGATGATATTGGTATATTGCGAATTGTGCGTGGGGTGTTGACCAATCACAATCAAGAACATTATTGAATGTATAATAATATCTATTAAACCACTACATTTATAGGGACATAGAATTTGAGAAATGAGATATGAATTTATCCTGTGAAATACAGTGTACTTCTTTGACAAACGACAAATGAATGTAAATTTCAGCTTTTCAAAACAGTTAACAGGCAAGGTAACATAACATGGATTTTCTTATTGCCCAACGTCTCCATTTCAGAAACACATTACAACTACTCCAAATTATCCCATGCAAAGCGTATGGAATGTCTAATTTTTTTACACAAAACATATGGTGTTTGTCTTTTAACCGCCTTCAATAAACCATGTCAAATACATATCTTCAAAAATACTCCACCGATTTCATTGCGTATTTACAGTCCATTTAAAAGCATTACATGTAAAATTACTCACATTAAGGGCTTCTTGTGTGACTGGAGGGCCTTCCTCTACTAAGAATGTGTCGTCTTCCTCATCGTCTTTGTTATTATCGACAATCACGTTGGCTACCTGTGCAGTTGAACCAACTCTAAAATATTCCAATATTAATTTAAATATTAAACAATTGTTGAATGAGGTCGAGCAGGATATGAGGAATTATTAAGACAGAGGTTTGTGTTATCTGCCGAAGCCGAGGCTTTAATAATTTCTCATATCCTGCGAGAACCGAATTCAATAATTGTTTTATTACTTTTTGAAAATATCATAAACTCATTTTAAACGCTTGCTTTGTAAGTAAGAAGACACGAGCTGCTTATAATGGAACAGCCTGAAATTGTTCGGAAACTTTAATAAGCCAATCAGACTACGAAAAAAATATTCTTAAAACAATTGTCAGATTACAAGGTCAGTAAATATACGACGAAATGAGTCATAATGTCGTATATTTATTTTCAATATACGACGAAATGAGTCATAATGTCGTATATCTATTTTCAACCCCAAATTTGGGCAACTGCCAAGCCGATATGACGATTTCAGCTTTAGCTTTTAACCAATATATTTTAATCCTAAAATATTTTCAATAACTAATAAAAATTATATAATAATTTAATATTACTAATACATTCCAGTGATTCATATAAAGGACTTACTTTGCTAACGCATCTTCCTCTTCCTCTTGTTGCCTTTTCTTCCGCGGTGGAGCAGGACGAGCGCTACTTGGTCTTGCAAGTTTTCTCCTGTAAACGTCAAAAAATCAATGCAAGTCAACATCATAAAGCATTTTACGAAAGTCTTATACATGGCCGAAATACGGCTGAAATACATGGTAATGTGTGTAAAGTGTTGAGGTAGGGAACTTGCACCAGTGCAAAAATCGACCGAACTCTTACAACCAAGAGTCATTTATCTTTTATACTCTATGTTTTGTTGTTCAAAGATTTAATTTTTCTTTACTGTATGAAAACAAAGATACTGTATCTAAGATTATGTCAACGACATCAATATCTCCAACTACATATAACGTTCCCAGTTAATGATACACGAATGATCTAGGTTCTTTCGCCACCTGGATTAACGATCGAGTATATAAAAACTTTCGTGTTATTGTTTGAGGTAATGAACGAATCCATACCTTTCGTAACATTGATATGACATAAAGTTGTTTACACTGCCTTTTCGAAATAACTGGGATATCTCAACAACGAAACATGGAAATGAAAAATCTATAATTATGGCAGTTGCACTATGACGTTTAAGGAGTTCTTTAATGTTCAAATAGCGTGTTATTCAGTTGTGGGTTAACCATGCTGCTGCAGTGAGATTAAACTACCAAAAACAAATGTAGAATTGGTCTTTACCAGTGTTAAAAGCGAAAATACAAGAAAAAGTTGTTCTTAAAAGAGGCAAAAATAAAAATTCTATAGAAAAATATTTAGAATTGAGAGAAAACATGTGGCGGTTACAAAAGCTGCATGCAAAGGCTCAGAAATGAGGCTACTAAAAGAAGTATATAGGAGCTGTTCCTCCAGGGAAAATGTAGCGCATTGTGACGGGGTGGCAAATTGAATATCAGACCAGGGCCGGCGGGTCTGCTTTTATTAATTTTGTTGAATGTTCAGACTTGGGTAAATGAGGAAACATTGTTTAATGGGAAAAAACATGCTTGAACCTTTTACCTTTCCTGGTTTCCTGTTTTTCTTCGATTGAGTGTCCGGAAGTGTGTTTTGGTAAAAATTTAACATGTAAATGTCGTGTGAGCCATGGAGATTATAAATAACACTACAGGTAGAGAGGGCATCGTAGTCTTTTTCAAATTCAAGTCAGACAAGCGCCTATTGGCTGAACTAATACCACCATAGCAACCACACCAGCAACAGCTGAAATCCGTATGAAATGAATTTCGTACCGATATTTCAGGTTGTCTTGACGGCTTAAGGACACATTCGAAAATATGCCGCTGATTTTGAACGTTAATATCTCAGCCAATTTTTATGTAATACAACTGTGACATATCAAAATCCAAGTTAGACTTTCCTCGATCTAATGCAAGTGATTGTAGTGTTATGGTGTCACTAGTTGGGAAGTTATTACAAGTCAACCGGAGTACTTTTTTAGGGACTCCCATTAGAAAGACAACAATCTATTCTATTTTGGTCTCGGACATTGTGATTTTTGAATGAGTGAACATCTACGACTTGAATCCCCCCCCCCCCCCTATATCACTGCGTTCCCAAATTTTACCCTCGATGCCCCTCTCTAGTGTTATTGATAATACCAATGGCTGGAGCCCCATCGAAGAGCCTTAGTGCTGTTGGGCAAATGCAAATTTTATGAAATAGGTTTATACAAAAAAACGTGATTCGCACGAACAAAATGATTTCAGAATCAATTCAAAAATATTTTTGTAGCACATCTTGTGCTACAGGCATCTTTTCCCACTGCAGCGAGCATTTCCAGATCAGTCATTATTTTAAGATTCGTTCAAGCCTAATCAATATATAAGCTTCGTACGAGCGAATGTGCAATTTGCATAATAGATAACGTTACTTCGATCAACGCAAGAACGAAATATTTTAGTACAGTTAGAAAGAGGATCCTAAGATTAGTAGAATTACACATTTGGTGGCGAAATGTTGTTAAATACGGAAAATATAGCCCTGTTGCGAAGTTTGCTAATTTTGTGTCTATTTTTTACGCTAGGGGAAAATTACCATTTTCTCGACAATTTCAGCTCAAAAATGGCAACTTTTTCCGCGCGTAACACAAATATACACAAAATTTCTATATAAAAGGCTATATTTTAAATATTTTACAACATTTTTCCACGAAACTTTGCAATTCTTTTATTTTAAGATGCTCTTTCTACCTGCAGTAAAATATTTCGTTCTTCCTGTCTACCTTTAGTCCATTATGCAAATTTACTATTTTCACAAAAATGTTTTCTAGTTGTTTGCCGAGGTAGAAAAAATGTCGTCAGAGTCGCCGAAGAGTACAAGGCTTCCGCAACAATTATTCTTGGCTATCCCAAAGCCTTATGCAATATCGCTACATTATTTCATACATTCATATCATTCTAATAGTACCGGTGTATAACTGTAATTCTAACCTGGTTGGCATTTCTGGTGGTAATTGATGTGCATCAAGAACACCGTTTACTTCTTGGTTATTCTGTTGTGGCGATTGTTCTCCTGATTCATTATCTATTGAACACAACACATTCTTTACAATAAAACAAGGCAAATAATGTGAATAAGCTTGGGAAAAGCATGGGATTAGCCTGCCACAAAATGCAAAATTTAGAATACCAAGCAGTTAGGAGTGGTAGTTTGAACGCTGACTATTTCATTAGATGAGGGTAAAAAGTACCCATATAGCTGCAATTAAATAAGCTAGATCTGTAGTAACGTGATATCCGCGATGGGCTTCAAAATTTGATTGCTGCATGAATAAGAGTCAGAAAAGGTGAATACGAATGTGCGCGAAATAACTTTTTTATTATTTCTAAGAATTTCTCATTTTTACCAATTAAACACATCGACCACCATGTTCACTGAAGGCAAACTGCTGTAAGCCGTTAGAAAGGTATATTAAAGGATTTATTTTAATTCTAGGATTGAAAATTTATTTGATTTACGCAGATTAACTATATAATGTTTTAAAATTTTATCTAAATTGTAAGTGTATACATGTCTTATTTTATTGTTTATAATTTTAAAATTTAGTTACCGTCGCTTTCACCTTGGGAGTCTAAACAGAAAAAAATCCCGTTAAATAACTATTATACAAGGCGTTTTTTAAATAATGTTTTTTAAGGATTGTTTAAACAAAATTATGACAAATCCCAAACTAGCGCTTCAATAGCGGGAGGGAATGAATATTCATATACACGTGTTTCGCCCGGCTATTTTTGGATAGAGCTATTCAGCGCTGTTTCGTACTACCGACACCAGAACATGCACGTAGTCGAAACTTCCTATTAAAGTTGTAGCCAAAACGTCGTACTAGAGTGTCCATTATTTTGTACTCTCTATAATTATTAAGTCATGGTAAACGTAACTTTTGGTAATGGTTATTCTTGTAAAATTTGTTTATTTTCAATGTAATAAAAACAATAGTGTCTTTTAAATTATTGTTTATTCCATTTTATTTATTCGATCACCATTATTCATCGTGCATGGGTATGACATACCGTCTCCGTTGTCGTTTTTTGGTCTCCTCCTCTGACCTTTAGCAGACGCAGGACGCGGTATGTTTCTATTTTGTGTATCATCATCACCATCCACATGAACATCAGTAGAATCATCATCATTGCGAACACCGCTCTCTTCATGACCTTTTTGTGACTTAAAAGTAAAAAAAAGCACAGTAGTCTACAATACTTTCAAAATCATGAGCAAAACACAAAGGAAATGATAGCCGTGAAGAAGTCTTTATATGTGATAAAACACTCGTGCACTTTTACAAAAAAATTGCCTCGATTTTCTCGGCTTATGTAACATTTATGTTGAAAATTCTTTCGCAAACAAACGAAAAGATGGGTAGAAAATGGATCGTTTTTGAAGCTTTTATACACTCGCAAGTCGTGCTTTATCACATATAAAACGATCTGTTGCGCCTCGTGTTTTATATCTGATAAAGCACTCCTGCTCGTGCATTAAATGGTACTTACAATATAACTGGGTGCGTCATATGTACTCGAACTTTGGAGCGTTCTGGGGCACTCAATATTTAATTTACAGGATGATAATAATTTAATGTCGCAAAGACGGAAAGGCCAAGTATTTAGCTTCCCAGTGCCACTTTTTTGGAAGGAAAAAATGAGCAAATAGCATTTATTGAAAATCTGTTGAAATTTACTCTCATTTAAGAATGAAGATTGACACATTTTGTAGATTAGGTTTTAGAAAAATGTATGAATCTAAGTGGCCAAGTTAACTTTTTCTTATCACAGGTGCCCTGACTAATGCTAAGAGGTGGAAATACATTGTGTGATTTTGACCGGCAATTTTCAATTTATTTACATTATTTTGTTCAATTTTCAGAAACGGTGCTACTGCTTTTAAAGCTATACACTACTACTTGCATGTATGCATGACAACAATTACATGACTCAATTGCTACCCACACCACTCTCCTTCGCAGAAACATTTTGGGTTTTAGTGTTTTTTAATTGTCTGACATGACGTTTCCGCCGATATTGAAGTTCACGGAGGATCATGGGAGGTTGAAATATAAGTAAGCTTCTGCCATATAATGTGTTCAAGCCAGCGATTTTGTGAGCATGGCATGACGTTGCGATACCTCTGATATTCGGTCGCAAAATCTTATGATAGATGGCAAGTATAATTGCTTATAGTTACAAACATTCCTTTTATGTTGGAGAAAATGTATATGCTTTTGCAATTTGTTATATTTTGAAAGAATTCAACATGCAAATCCGCCATCTTTAAAGCATTATATGGCAGAGGCTTCAAAGACATTATTTATATATAAAACCTTAGCCTATTTTAGTCATGAATATATCAAGATGGCTGGCGCACAGAGTACCTACAAACTTCAACACTTAAATGTATGAATGGTTTGAATTTGAGCAGGATTTAGCGAGATTTGAACTCGCATCTCTGGGCGCTCTACCAATTGAGCTATGGAGCCAACTGGAACTGGTAGCGAGTCTTACCCAATTTAAGTGCACGAATACTACAATCGTGACGACTTAATTAACGTTTGCCTTTGATCACGCGCAACCATCACATATTTCGGGCACTTAATCGGATACCAATCCCAATTGTCTCGCCAGCTCAATTGGTAGAACGGCGGGCTAGAAACCCGAAGATGCGAATTTAAATCCGCTCGAGACGTCAATATGAATACTAATATGATCAATATGAATATGAATATCAATATGAATTTGGCATGAATCAGTTTTGACTTATATTAAATACTGAATGACGAACAATGCCTTTGTATTACGACTACACGAAATGGCAAGTTAACACATTCAAGAAATATTTGTGTGATAAAAGTCAAGCATACACTAACCTGCTCCTTTAGCACTTCTTGCTTATCGTTGTTCTTCTCTTTGTTTTTCTCTCGTTCTCTTGATTTGCCTTTCCCTCGATCTCTTGACTCATCCCTCCCCCTTTTTTCAATTGGGTCACTACGTATCCTAGTGTCACTACTGTTTAAACGTCCTGAACTGGATTTCCTCTTTTTATCATCATCCTATAAGATTTTTTGTACAAGTACAGTCACAAAACAGAAAAACACTTGCTCAGAATTTGCACATGTTCATAGTCCAGAGGCCGGTTGTTGAAAGCTGTGTTTATACATGCTGGTTTAAATTCTGTTTTTTTTTGCGCGCCTGTTTTTTAAAGTCCTTGTAAATGCCCAAACAGACCGGGTGGGATTTGACAACGCGACGCGATTTTTCAATTTTCAACGTGCTTAACTTTACTCCTTTTCTATTTTTCTCCAATCTTCGGGAGCTTCGGCAAATTAAGCCATGTGGTGCACAAACTAGCAAAATTTCTTTCCCTTCATGGTTAATTTATTTGCTTTTAAAAATCATAAAATCGCGTTGCGTTGGCAAATCGCGTCCACTCTGTGTGGGCCTAAACACTAAACCGGATTATATCGGAGGGTCACGATGAAAAAGCGAAAACCCGGCCATTGTTTCCATCGGTGTGAAATTAATCCAGTAAGAAAAGTAACCCGGCATAATGCAATAGGGGCCTTAGATTTCATAGTCCAAAACCACGATTGCCCCTGACAAGATTTCTGAAGAAATATTTTCAACACAATAGACGTGGTAGAGGCAACTTTCATGTATTCAAGTTTAGAATCCCAGATGCTGATGGCGTCCTCAAAAGAGGGCGAGCATGATGCGAAACGCGATAATTCCGGGCGATAAAAAGCAACAAGATGATGAAAGTCGGACAAAAACATGTGGCAATCACCGCCAAAGAATTGATTTGGTAAACAATACATTAAAAGCAAAAATCAAGGCGTGACAAAACTGTTGTAGTGACAGGCATTTCGCCTCTCAGCTGTTGTTTCTTGAATATAAAAGAAAGTAAAAATAATGCAATTTATGATTTTAATTACACTGAATCTATACGAAATTGGCAAAAAATCAAAAAATAAATATCCGTGAAATATGACACCGCTCCTTTAAGCAAAGACAAGAATCGACACGTGGTCAAATAATATCATACAGGTACATGTACCTCATTTATGGTATCTTTATTGTTGTTTTCAGATTCTTTTAACCTATTTTCTTTTTCACTTGCTTTTTCTCTTCCAGACTTTGATTCTCTTCTTTTACTGCAAAATTAAACGTGTTCAATATTTAATAAAACTAAGCACGGTTGTGCAGTAGTCTGTAGCTTTTCAAAGTAATAGTTCAAACATCAGTAGGACATTTTCAAAAGCCGGTAGGAGTTGAAAATACGAGGCGGTTGAATTTTACCAGTAGATTTTCGTGGCTGTCACGTGATCCTCTTTTAACCAAAAAGATACTGAAATGAATGAGCTTCGACACTTGATATAGAGGGTGTATTAAAAAAGAGTAACTAAACTTTGGAATGCTCTATCCCGTTTATTATTTGATATAAAGAAATGTTTCTTTCACAGTCAGAAAGAACAGGCTTTTTGTACTTAAGTACTGTTTAACTGCAAATTAGAGCTAAAAAATGTGATTAAGAGTTTTATTCAACCGGCCCCTGGTCTTTTGAACTGTGAAAGAATTATTTCTATATGTTAAATGCTCTAGAGCACTACAAAGTACGATTACCATTTTTTCAATACACCTTGTATAATATTTTTCAGTGCTAAGTTTTCGTTGAGCTTCGTTAGCTCATTGGTTTATGCGCAGTATACAGCAGGTGCTGATGTAGACTGTTGATTCTTGTTTTGTTTTTCATTAGTATTGCAAAACATGTAAGGTCACAAATATCACTTGCAAGTCAGAGAAACAGCTTTTTCCGTATTGTGTGTACTACTTCGCCACAGTAAAGGAGGGCCACCCAATTCTGTAGCTTCCTTCTTAAAAAGGGTGTGCTCACAACCCACAATGTTTAGCGGTGTGAAATAAAGTACTTCTGCCAAACAAGCGTTTGTCAAATATACTTTTGAAGTTACAATGAGACGAAATATTGTCAAAAAATTGTTAAACATAACTATATATTCTTTTAAGCTTATATTAAGACTTAACCCTGCGTTATTTTCAATCTGATGATAGATTCTTCATCAGATAGATACCTCTCATAAACCAAGACAGGCTTTGAACAAAAATTATCAACTTTTGAGTTCTACTCAAATGCATTTATTGTTTGTTGCTCTGACATACTTAGCTGAACCTGATCCAGGTTTTTCTCCTCCCAAAACTTTCTTCACACCATCTTTGCTGTCGAGCTAATAAAAAAATCAAATATTATTTAAGAAATTTATGGGATGGTGTAGCAAAATTGAGGAGATCACAATGTGCAAAGTATGAAAAACTTGGATGGTGTATAATGACTGTACACAAAACAAATGTAACAGTATTTCTGATCAATTACAAGAGGCGACACTTTAGGGATTTACCTGACTCTTACTGGTACTGAAGTATTTTGACATTATTTCCAGTTGTCAACAAAAATAAGAAAATATAAACAATAATAATGACCCGGGGGTAACAAAAGGTCACAGAAAAAAGCATCGGCCAATGACAATTTATTTTTCAAATTTACAAATGAGTGTGTCTTACAAAAAATCACAAAAAAAACAATTGGCAGTCAAGTAACTCTCTCACAATACAGGGTAACTTGTAAAATATTTTTCAACAAATAAACGTTTGAAAATGCATCACAGTCCTGACCCAATATTCAGTGGCAAAAGAGAAATAATTTTGACATTGTCTGACCTCGATATTGTAAAATGTTCGATTTATTTACTAGTACCAGTAATATACCAGTACAAGCAAAACTTTTTTGCTAGCTGGGTCCGGGTGCGCAGAGTCACCATCCCAATGATTCGTTTTACTTCTCTTGTTTTTGAAGTTTTTTTCTACAACGTTTTTGATACCTAAGGGTTAGGTTTGGAGCAAAACTGCCCGGAGTGTACAGTTGCTGTACATAAAAAGTTCATGACTGTAGACTTGAAATAATGCTCTGCTCACATCATTTTTATCATTCTGTACTGGTGTTCTAAGTGTGACTTTGTAAAATATCAAGTATAAGAAGATTAAGGAAAATTATGAAATTGACAATTTAATTGAAATAGATTGTAATTTCATTTCACACCAAAATACTTGCAGTGACATTATATATTTAATTAATATATCTTCCGGAATCAGTGGCAAATACTGCAATTTCATTGGTTTACATGAGTGTGATTTGAGCATTAATCGCACCCTCCGTGAGCTGTAATCGCACCCTTGCCCACAGCCAATGAAAATCACTCTAGTATTTACAACTACCCAATCAGCATTTAGGATACAAAATATGAATTTGTTTTTTTGGTCTGTTAAAATTTTCAAAATGGATGAATTTGAGGATTTTGAAAATTTTGACCTTTTAAATTATATTTCTTCTGACCAAATTGATTACAGAAGACATATAATTAATAAGTAATAGAACAAATCAAGTCGTGCAGTAAATGCTAAATCATATTCGTTATTAACAAATCAACTTCCTGCTACGCGGTCGGTTGATTTTGTAATCACTCCTATGATTTTGGCATTAATTGCACTCCTATTCGTCCTATTGCCATCATTAATAGTTTTACCTTTTTGAGACATGCTTTCCCTAACAACTGCAAGAATTCATTTGTCTTTTCTGGTTCGTGGCCAGCAACCACTTTTGATGGTCTGACACTCAACGACTCTCCAGTAACAAACACTAAAAATAAATGACATTGTCAACATCTCTCAATAAAGCGTGCATTGTGATGACAAAAACAATATATAATGCATCTAATTTTAAGCTTAGTTAAACATCATTTACATGCACTGTACCAATATGTCTAGTTTTTCATTTTTAAAGAACTAGTTGACTGGATCAATTGACAAAACATGACTTGATGTCAAACATGCGCAAATGGCTTGTCATTTTATGCATTTTTGGGTTTTGTTTGGAGATATTTTTGATTTCATGTTTTAGTATACTAGCACAATAAAATTGCATTTGGGCAAACCAGCCCTCCTGATAGGGCAAGTCTACAAAGCTCATTTTAACAGACCCTGAAACATTCAAACTTGTGAGGTTGCCTGAGGCAGCAGATGACTACAACTGATTCAACAATGCATTCTGACGTGCACATTTGCCTGCAAAAGCTATTTGATTATTTAAATGTATTTTATACAGCTCTTGTTTAAAAATTGCCCTGTAATGGTGAAGGGAACAAGAAAGAAATCTATTTGTTGGTGTATATACTGTACTTATTTTAATTCCATTTCTTGCATGTTTGAGAAATATTTTGTGAATCCACTAGATAATTAAACTTACCTGTACTGTGCCCCAAGTGAGGCAGTGCAGTCGCTTTTATAGTAAAATGTAACTGTTTTTACATAGAAAGTTTTCAAAGTAAAGTTCAAGTCTCAAAAGTTCAAAGCTCCCGGCTACCTTATATTAATAAGAACTAGTTAAAACCATCCATATATACAAAATAAGACTGTAATTTCTGTAAAACATGCCATTTTGTAGTGGTCCAAAAATTCATCAACATTTAATTAAAAACCAAACTAATAATTATGGGAGATAACAAATAAATTTCATGATAATTCAGCAGTTTGAACTGCGATATAAGGTTGAACTTTGATAACTCGAGTATTGACTGACCTAGACAGTCGATAGCTTTTTGAAGAAATGCAATTTTTGCCTCTTTCTCCTAGAAATAAAGTGAAATAAGATTTCGTAAAACAATTGATCATATAAATTACAATACAACGGGAAAATAAAATACTTCCACTGTTGCCATAAGAACTGTTTATATAAATATGTACCTTGACATTTGCCGAGTTCATCTCGTCATTTTCATACAAACCCTTAAAGAATCCATTCGTTTTTATTACCTAAGATGTAAAATGTGATGATATTACACACTTAAGACAGCACACTTTATACGATATTTTATAAAACATAATAAAAGCGTATCAAAATAGTCTATAATACCTCCGTGACAATGTCGTGGAGGAAGCGAAACGGCGGTTTGTTGAGTAGTTTCTCAGTCATAGGAGGTTTCTTAATGACCTTCCCCAATGTATTTTGCGTCTTTTTGATAACTTCGGCATCCATAGTGTACTATTTTGTCATGATATCATCTTGAATTTTATAAAATTCAAACAGTCCCTGGCTGTTTCAATAAATTGTCTGTTGTTGTATGATCCAATACTTGCGTGTTCACCGCGTGTATAAACACGCGACGGAGTCATTTTGTTTTCAATTATTTTAAAACATTGTAAATTTCCCCATAATGTTGTCCAAGCATTGGTGGTTCAGTGGTAGAATTCTCGCCTGCCACGCGGGAGGCCCGGGTTCGATTCCCGGCCAATGCATCACGTTTTTCAATTTTCATTTTTTTCCCAGACTTTTCAAATTTATTTGTTCAACTTTTTTTTGCCAACATTTTAAGCAAACAATTTTCCTTCTTTGGTAAAAACAAGAAATGTAAAAATTAAACGTCAAAATAAGATTCAAATCAGTTTTTCTGCATGCGCCAAAAACCCGCGAGCAGGCAAAGATTTTAAGAACTCGAACCTGCGAAGGAACTCGAATCTGCGGAGAAACGGACAAATAGTTCACTTGCGATATATAAATCGCATTGGCTTTTATATTACATTTAAGAAATATAAACACGGCTCCTTGTGATGTTAAAGTTATTTATAGTCAAGGCCATGCACGGATTACTATGCTTTATGTTTTCGCGAAGGACACGCGTCTCTAAACTACCTACGTATAACCTAGCGAGTTTCACTGCGCCATGGTATAAGCTTTGTGTAATGATTGGTATACTCTATAAATAAATATATCATATATTAAATATAGTTCATATTCGCATTAATGTTCCCACTTTAACGGGCCTAACCATGAAAAAAATATAGTCCCCCTCCCGTCGGGGAACATGGCCCCTCCGTCGGAAAATTTCTGGCGCCACCTCTGCTTCGATGCAGTTTGTAGACGAAAATAGGATCTCGCTCGAGTCCAACGGCTTTGTTTTCAAACATTCTTGGTTTTACTGCTCTTCGATTTGCAGGATTATCACCTGGTCTAGTCTTCGTTTCGCTCTCTACAGAGTATTCGAGGTATTCTTTTCCATTCAAGTCGGATTTTAACTAAATATCACCCCATTGCAAGTCTCGTTGTTCTTTGGCTTTGCCTCCCCTCAATCCAAAGTGCAAACAATTATTAAACCATAGAATGTTAACAAGCACTTCTGGTGAATGAACCCCATAACGTTGGAAGTAAAATGTGCAGTTATCTCGTCATCAGTCAAAGGGGCAGGCGGGCAGCTTCTTGTGATCTATTCTCTTTACCAAGTCTTTTCAATTGTTTCTGTTTTGACTTCAAAACATCTCGAGTATTTGCAAAACTTTGACCAGTAATAACTGACTCGCTGTATAAAACCTCGCAAAGTATAAAACGTACCTCGCAAAGTTGTCGGTTCATATTCATCCCCAAATTTTTTTTGGACGGATACCAGGAATTTAGATAAGTATCGATCTAAATCTGCCGGAGGAATCTCTTGTATATCCCTGGTTTCTCCTTCATTCGCAAGAAAAAGTTCAACGAGTACAATATCACTTGCCGTTTTTTTCTTAGTATTCGTATTTGCTTCTGTGTCCACAAAACATTGAATGTCGTCCTCACTGTTGTGATGTACAAAGCGACTCGATGACATATTTTAAAATTTTTGAGAATCGAGAGATACTGAACGCGAAAAATACAGCCAATATTCACGACGAGAAAAAAAAAAAGCTCGAAAACAGTGTTGGCAAGTCAATATTCCAAAAAATCTCAATATAGCTCTCAAAAAATCCCAAGATTCACTCTTTCATTAGTTAACTAGTTCTAGGTCCCCATAATCTGGTGGAGGGATCATTATTGCTTTACATTTAACAAGTCAGCAATTTTAATAGAGAATCGAAATGACCAGAGCAAAATCACCAAAATGCATGAAATAATCAAAATTACAGTCGACGGTAGATTCACCAGATTCTAATATAGATCATAACATAGAGGAGCCATAGCTTTTTCGTTTGGGTTTGCTTTGACATTTTGTTTCAAGTATATTGCACAAAAGTTTAAGAACCGGCATGCAATGTTCTGTTAATAATTGAGCCGACTGTATCAGTGATCTAAACAAAACAGGAAATACTTTATCTTACACATTTGCATGTGAAACACAGGAACGACCTCGGCACATGTCGCCTGACTATTATTAGAGAGGTTCAGATTTGGCTTCCAATACCTCTATCGCTACCTTAATGTATCTTTCAACCAATCAGATGTGCTGAACCTACCCGATTAACCAATCAAATTGTTTAAAAATCGGGGAAAGGTAGTGGTAGTGGTATAGGAAGTCAAATCTGAACCTCACTAATGCATTATGCATAAGTAAAATATATTACTGGGTATGATTTGCGTATTTTCTCTCAATTCTGAAAAATCCCAAGAAAAATCCCAAGGTCTTGTTCTTAAAATGAAAATCCCAAAAAAATCCCAATGGCCAAAAAAATCCCAAGATCTTGGGATAAAATCCCAAGGTTGGCAACACTGCTCGAAAAATACAGTTTGCAAACCCACCGTAAACAAAAAAAGCAGCAACGTGATTGGTTGCAAAGCGATAATTTTCACATGTGAAATTATCATAAATAATTTCACATGTGCGATTATCGGCTTTATCAGTGCCCGAAATCTCTATAAAGCACTATACTTTATATAATAAAACATCTTACAAACCAGCTCTTGTGTTTTCGGTCCAAATTCACTGACAGAAGTAAATATTAATTCTTCTACGTTCTACCCGAATTTTGGGCCTGAGCTTTAGCACAGTATCAAAGAAAAATGGGACCGACTTTAAGTCACATTCGGATGCTAAGGGGGTTTCGCCCCCCCCCCCAATCCCCCTAATGTGCGCCCCTGCTCGCGATGGCAAGTCTGTAGCGTTAAATTCACCAGGACAAAAATGCCAATGGCCTTCGGTCGTGAGATCTCGAATCTCTGACACACGCCGTTGAAAATACGTCTTCCACTTCTTATGATTTCTTATCCAGCATAGTGTGGTATAGGACTCCGTCCATAGAAATACTTCTGAAACGTCAATTTGGGATGAAAGTGATTTCAACAAGGTGTTCGCTAATCGAGCTAAAATGTTAACACCAAGCAACTCGAGCCTAGGAATCGTTTGCCGTTTTAGCGGCGCTACTCTTGTCTACTAGGTTTACTTCGACTGTTCCGACCGCACCATAAGCTTTCTCTGAAGCGTCGGAAAATCCATGAATCTGATGCTTTGATATGGGACTTGAACGAGTGTTGTAGCAACGAGGTGCGTGGATTGCCTTAATCGCGTTAATGTCTCGTGACAATGAATTCCAAATGCTCAATGATTTACCGCTCAACTCTACATCCCAATCGAGATTGGCAATGCACAATGTTTGGAACAAACACTTCATACTGATCGTGAAGGGTGCTAGAATACCAATCGGATCAAATATTTTTGCTGACAGCTTCAAAACGGATCACTTCGGGAGGGGGGGGGGAGGGGTAGGATGCTGACTAGCCTCCTCCGCAGGCAACTCTATGTGTTTTAGTTGTTTTCCACGTTTTCCAGACAAAAATAGGGATTGTCGGGGAGAAGGCTAACCCATTTCGCTCGGCCAAATAATATCTCCGTCAAAACATTGTTCAAAACTGAAAAGCGTGAAAATTTCGCCGGAGTAAAATAGAATTTCTAACCAAGCATATCGTAATTATCGCATTAGATATGTTGTAGACGACAAACATTACAACTAAAGCAATTCTGGGTGTGAATTTGTTTCCTGACTTGATCTTGCATTTGTGATTAAGATATTTGAGGAAGATCACTTGTGATTTTCATCAAATATCTTAATTACGTATGCAGCAATGAGCTATTGTTGTGCTCTATTTGATAGTGTTTGACCAGGTTATCCAAGGCGCATCTCGTGATGAAATGCGCGTTTGTCATTGGCTAAATTGCTCATGAATTATTAATGATTTGAGAAGGAATATATCAAACACGAGCAACAGTGTTTCATCAGGAAATCCAAACACCGAGAACAGTTGAAAATTCGACGCAGGGCGGAGTGTTTTTGACGAAATCAAGGTGTCTCTAGTGTTCGATATATCTTCTCAAACTAACCAAAAAACTTCATAGTAAACGGTAAAATATAATCGTTAAAATCTTTGTTAATTAAGACCTGGATATTTTATATTTTCTTTGTTTTAACGTGATGAATTATTAATGATTTTGGGGAAAGGATTAAGGGGCTGATTAAATGATCCCGGCACTTACCCGGGATCAAATGAAGCGTAAAATGATTGAGGTACTGAAATGAGTCATAGTTTATGGTATAAAAAATGTCTAATTCCTGATTGCTCGAGATTTTTGTTTTGCCGAAATATGAAATAAACAAAATAGTGTCGGGCATAAATTTTTGCAAAATACATCTTTTTCATTCATCAACACTGAAAGCATTCTAACTTTGGCTGTTTCGTAATTCATAAAATAACTTTTTTCAGTACCTCAAGATCATTTTACGTTTCATTTAGTCCCGGGTAAGCGGGATTATGTAATCAGCCCCTAACACACTCAGTCAGTCTTATGCACTTCATCTACCTTGCTTGTGACGTCATAAAATTGACCGAATTATAAACCAAGAGGGTGGGTGACTAGTATCATTTGGCTTTTAACTTTCAGAAACAAAACATATTACCAAAATTTTAACAACGAATATCATAATTACTTCAGATGTTCTTATTGTTGAACTAGCAACAAAATTTATTGTCATGTTCCTTTAGATATTGCTGAAGTCGTAGACTTTATATTATTGATATGTTTGAGATTTTGTTTCGATAAACGCTTTTTGATTCATATCTAATATTTAGCATACCAGACTTGGATGAAGGATCATAGTGGTAGTATTGTCAATATTATTGCAGATATTTGGAATGGTTTTCCTAATTTTTCGTACGTATAACTGAATTAGCAAGTATGATTTGATTTTTAATGAAACTGATTGGTTAATCGCGTAGGAGTGGTGGATAGGAGGTAGAGGGGGTCAAATCCCAACCTCGATTTGTACTCTTCCACAACCACATTCACAGTTCAAATATTTCTTAGTTAGGCAGCACTAATTAATGACAGGTATTGTGGCCACTTAAAAGCGGTAGTTGCAGCTTTAGCAATTTATGCATTTTTTCTTTTGTGACCATAGTTCCAAAAAAACCTTTTTTATTTGTCTTCTCATGATGCAGAAACGAGACTTCATGGCCTCTTTATGAAATTTCGAGATAATATACTCTCATTGATTGATCATAATAGGTATTTTTCCTCTTCTCAATATGCTTGTCGTGGATTAACCGTAACGAAAAAGATGGCGGATGTACATTTTGCTGGGAACTGACGAAACAGTTAACATATATCGTGTAGTACTTTAGGGAAGGGCATAGTCAATCCATTTAGGGTAGATTAGAAAAAAAACCCGGAAAATACTAGACAAACCGTGGATAAACCGTGAAAAATACTCAACTTGTGTAAAGTATAATGGCTGCAGCTACACAGCATTTTGTTATATCCGTGATCACAAATAGTCGCCGAGGTAAAAACCAATGGTTTACTCTGTCAGCTAACTGCTTGAACAAGAACTATAAGTTGAATGGATGCATTTTGGAAAAAATGAAATCCCTCCTTAATGTTATGGTCGTGAATGTAAGTTGATAATGTATGGTGAGTAAGAGGTTGATAAGAACGTCGAGACCTTTCTTGAATGTACTAATTCAATGATTAACTATTTTTTTCATGAGAAAACGAAAAGGAGACACACTAATGATAAATTATTCATTACTAATAAGATAAAAGCGCTATTGCTAGAAGAGACAAAGCTTATAAAAGTGGTAAAAGCAAATTCTACAAATCACTATACGGCAGCTGGTCAAGCGCATTAGAACCGAATGTTGAGAATGCAAGAGATTTCGAGCCCGTTCGTACAAGAATCTACCCCGAAAGTTTACCCGTAAACCGAATTCAAGGTTCTAAATTGAAGCATTTGGAGTCGACTTCGCATGTCCCATTCACTACAAGACGAAAGGGGAGAAAACCAAGAAATCCTATTTAGTTTTGTACGGGTGCCGTTTGACAAGAGCAGTAGGCCGAGAAGTCGTGAAGTCATTGAAAGTCACGGAGCTCCTTATGAGTCTAAAGCGATTTATTGTAAGGCAAGGTTGTGGGTGAGATTTGGGTACTAAACGAATGTTGCCATCCCTAAACGCCTTGTCACATATATATGCTATGGTAGGCGGTACGGTACCGATCATCTTTTGAACTTCCGAAATGCGAATCGTAATATATTATGCCCTAGGAACAAGGTTGAGCCAGTGAATTCTGTATTAGACTGACTGATTGACCTTCGGGAAACCTTCAACATCAGTTCTATTGTTTTTCTCGGTGCGGTTGACAACATTTTGCCAGTGCACCGAAATATTAATTATTTTAATGTTTTCACTTCAATTTAAGAAGTTATGTTATGGGTTATGAACCTATAAATAAGTTTTCGATACAATTTTTAAAAAAGCGATTAGCTTGGGAAAATACTACTGAAATTAGGGCCTAAATGAAAATTACGTAATTTTAATTCTAGTTACCCTGGTTAAATAATGTGTAATAATAATAATAATAATTGTTTGCGGGGGGTTGACCACCTCGTGTAATTCTATACTCGTTATGGGCAATTTATTAATATACTCTAGACTCTAGCGTATCGATCAGTGTCGGTCTTTGTCTCGCAAGTGTGGTTTTTATTTAGGTATCGTCTGCTGTGTGCTTTCTACTCTCGCCAGCAGCATCGTTTATAAATGGTGCGACAATCCCGGTAGACGGTGCTTCTAGTCTTTACCGAGTGATATTCGAAATACCAAGTAAGTGTGTAAATAGTGGCGACTTTATTCAACAGCCCTGATCCTCCATAATATCTCGAACACTAACGTTTACACTATAGCCAGCCAAAAGCAACCGAAGATATAGGTTTTTTTATCACTTGATACGATAAAACAAGTTTCGACGTCTCCAGCCATAGCCCTTGGTGTAAAGTTATAGCAGTGCACTAGTCTAAGCCTTCGTCCGAAACATCCAATTCCGTTTTATCCTAGCTTTCAAGTATTGAATGCCTAGTGTTATCTTGGGCATAGTACAAAACATGGACTGGACCCAAAATTGGACTCAAAATTGGACCCAAAATTGGACTCAAAATTGGACCCAAAATTGGACTCAAAATTGGGCCCAAAATTGGACTCAAAAAAATACCGTCTAAAGTTCTATATTATGTTTTACATTAACCATATCTAAATTTTAAATAAATATATTTTAAATTTTAATATAGCTGTGTGGTTTGTCAGACAAAAGCGCACCATATTGTAATTCCGTTTGTAATGCCATCGCGGTTATTTTCAAACAATGATCTACCACGTTTTACTCTGTATCGTGTGTCGTGGGTTAATATCCGGCGTGAGTCGTGAGTGAGGTCATGGGTCACTTTTCAATTATTCATTTATATTTCAAAAACTATCTATATCGCGGAGTGAAGCATATAAACTTATATCAAAACAATGGTATTATGGTTGCAAAAAGCAATCATATGCAGAATCATAAAGAGAAAGAATAAAAGCTGAAAAACGTTTACATGTCTGCAAGGATCGGATATATAAAAATAGGCTATTTTATATTCAACGCCGAAAGCCGGGACTCGACTTTCAAAAGAAAATGTAAAGCCTTCAAAGTCCAAAGAGGTGGTAGTAATTTTTAGCTGATGCACATTGATATTGACAATATCATATTGTGTTCCACGTATGCTGTATACCACAAGATAGTCGAAACGTTGTATTAAAAGTTATTTCTATCTATGGTGTGTTCATTGTTTTTGTATTACGTTTTCCTCGATGTTTCGAACAAAATGATTGGAAAATTCATACATTAGTAAAGTAACACTAATTTAATGACTTTACGAAATAAAGTTACTTTGCTTAGTTCTAAAGCTTTTTCCAAAGCAACATCTTCCCGATCTGTCTGATAGGCTAAAAGCGAGTGACATACACTGATTCTAGGCTGCCGACTTTGGCCTTCGGCAAATTTTTCGCCCGAACTCTCGCCTGACTAACCCGAAACTACTTCTGAATAGAGACGTCGATTGGACATTTTCCATTAAAATCTAGCTGCAGTTTTTGCTTTACTGCTGTATAGCACGATCAATTTACTTTGATCATGAATTGAACTGACGAAGTCAAAGATTGCTAGTTGGACACACACAACAACTATAGCGTCCGTGTAGGTGTTATCTTGGTGTCGGATGACACAACTAGTCTGAGTAATCGGAGAGAATAAAAAATTTAAAAGCTGCAACTAAAACAACTTTAGATATTGCACTAAAATAATGAGTAAAAGTGAGTAAAAGTTAGTTGTATGTAATAAACTAATAGTTTTATTTTCTCTAACGGCACAAATGGAGATTAGAAAATTAGTGACCTACGACCTTACTCATGACCCACGCCGGAAGTTAACCCACGACACACGATATAGACTAAGACGCGGTAGATCATTGTTTGAAAATAACCGCGATGCCATTACAAACGGAACTACAATATGGTGCGCTTTTGTCTGACAAACCACACAACTGTATTACAATATGTATGGTTCATAAATATGTATATGTCTGCGATATGGAATATAAAGAAAAGAGAGTCTGATAGAAAATATCTATTTTGGTTATCGTTTATACGGATATATTCACGCATCCACGGCGCGAATTCTCCTTGCTGTGTTGCGAGTTGTTAAGTTGTTTATTGAGCATTTTTCCGTTTTCTTAGATATGGTTAATGTAAAACATAATATAGAACTTTAGACGGTATTATATGTAGTATAAAACAGATAGGTCAAGGAAAGGTGAGGTTTTTTGCCTGTAAAATGAAACGCGCTAATTAATATTCTCCTGGTTGTTTTTATCAAGAAAAATTTATATTTTTTGAGTCCAATTTTGGGTCCAATTTTGAGTCCAATTTTGAGTCCAATTTTGAGTCCAATTTTGGGTCCAATTTTGGGTCCAGTCCAGGGTCCAGTCCATGTTTTGTACTATGCCGTTATCTTGTGTGCTTGCTCCAACATAGCATATTTTGATCGCTGATTTGCACGTCGTTAGCTTTTATCCCTAGCCCTAAATAAGCCCATGCCCAACAATATACAGTTATTGGATGGGACCGAGGATGATATCAATAATTATTCAGACCGAGTTATTGTTGTCTGCCGAAGCGAAGCTGTTCTTGAAGGGAAGACACTCTTGGAAAATGTTTTGATACCAACCTTTAGTGCGTTTGCTATCTTTTTCTGATGTTAATACCGCTATACTGTCTTCGTCAAACGAGGCAAATCCGCTGCAAGCTAACCATTTTTTTGTTGTTTTATTTTCGCGTGCTTTTACAAAAGATGTCAATGGGTGGGCACCACAAATTCGTCATGTTCTCGTCGTCGACGTCATCAGCGTCAAATATTTTTTCTGGGATCCAAGTTCGGCCAAAAATGAAAATCATTAAACGCTGATGGCGTAGCACATGACGATTGCTTGGGATATTGCGAGTTGCCCGTGAGACCAATCACAATCAAGAAGAATTTAGTCTGAATGTGTAGTACCAAATTTTAATTAACATTAGGATCCGTATTTAACAGACCAGCTAATCAATCGTGATTCCTAAAGGAGATGATTTCGACTTCTTTGTCAAAAATTGGGATAGGAAGATATACTTAAAACCTTTGGCTTACGGGACAGAATATGAAAAACAATCAAACAAACATCAACATACATGTACATCAAACAAAATGGAAAAACAATTTAAACTCAGTTGGTGTACTTGAAAAGAATTTTTAATTTGAAGTGCATTAAAAAGAACTGCTCTGAATGCGCCTTCTTCCTCCCAGCACTTCGAAAAGTGCAAGGGTTGGTCATCGATGATTGCATAACGTCACCCACATAAAGCAACGTGTGAGTAATCTGCTTCCCGCTCAGAATAAAGCGCTACAACTCATCATCGTGGTTGCGAATGTTGTCTATGTTACAGAACAAAGACGGGACACGCACTATAGAAATTATCCTAAAAAATACGGTCTTAGCGAATGCATTGCAAATTGAGGTAATTATGGTTCCTCAAGAAGCGGTTCTTTCTCCGTTGCTTTTCTCTATTTATACAAATGACACGCCGTCAGATGCGCCAAACTGCAATTTGATGTCGTTTGTAGACGATTCGAAGTTACTCATATTATTTCCAATAGAAGAGGCACTTAATGCTCTTAGAAAATGAACGAAGCCAAAGGTCTCATCGAAGTGTCGAAATGGTTTTATGAAAATAAGCACGCAATAAAGCCACCGAAGACTAAGTTTCTAATAAACGGGACGAGACAATAACGGCGTAACATAGAAAACGAAATAAGTATCCCCTTCTTACGTGAAGACGTTAGTGCTTAGACTCTACGTTATTACATGACTAACACATAACAAAATTAGTATCGACGTGCATGTCCAAGTTGTGTCAAGGACGAAAGATTGTTTTACTAAAGAGACTCTTAAATTAATAATTATTGGTTCTTAATAAATTGTTCTATGTTTGGGGGAATGCATGTGATTTGAATATTAATAAGTTGCAACTCGTTCCACGAAAGTTTGATTATTTTTTACAAGAATTTATTTACAAGAATTGGCATGGTTACCAGTTAAACACCAAATACAATATAGAGTCCTGTTGTTGACATTCAGGGATGTTGACTGGGGACGAGGCTGCTTTAACACATTCTATATTTTTAAGTGACAACAAATCAAAAACGTAATGAAATTGATATCATTAGAATTTTGATTTGCAATAAAACGAACCACTCTGAATGCGCATTCTTCCTCCCAACACTTCGTAAAGTGAAAGGGAACGGTCATCAATGATTACCTAACGTCACTGTAAAGCAACGTGAGTAATCTGCTTCCCGCTCAGAAGAAAGCGCTACCACTCATCATCGTGGTTGCGAATGTTGTCTATGTTAGAGAACAAAGACGGGACACATACTATAGAAATGATCCTAAAAAGTACGGTCTTAACTCATACTTAACAAATTCAGGTATTTATATATTCATGTACATTTTGCTGCATGTGGGACCTGTGATCGATAACACTTACTTCTCTGTAACAAGACCTGGCGCATGAGAAAATACATGCTGTACTAAAATCTAACTTCATTCTGCTTATTCTTACACGAGACAGTAGTAGTTACCTACAAATGTAATCGTGTAAAAAGCAGTTTGTATGTGATACTACGCATGCGCGTTGTAGTCAACTTAAATTAGCCCGCCAATATTGCCAATAATATGCAACTTAATATTAAAAAGTTGCAATTAACATGTACATTAGAATTTTATGTACGTCTACCACTTTGGTACCACTGTATGTTACCGCACAACTCTTACGATTCCTGCAATCGATGGTGATTTTTAGAGGAATGGGGGTTGCATCAAAACTTAATACTGGAGGAATAATGTGCCTTTAGTTAGGCTAATAGGTTTTTATATCACCCAAGAAGAGATCTAGATGCCTCTTTTTGTTAATTAGTACAAGCAAAACTTTGCTGGGATCTGTCTTCTAAATTAATTAAACCTTTTTATCATAGCGACGCAATGTTGAATCGCGTTGTGATTCAGCAATGGTAAAAAAATACAATATATAGGACATTGACAGTATATATTTTTATTGTTTCATGTGAAAGAACATAAATAAATATGCCAATTGGCCGTGTATTGTATGTTGTAACAGACATTCTCTTTTATAGTGGCGAAATTAATCCCAAAATGTCCGAAGTATAAATTGCTGACTCAGCAAAAGTTCCACAGTGATCATATATTGAAGAGTGTTTGATGAATACAAAACTGAGTATATCTCAGTTATTTTTAACTCAAACTCAATAGACTTTTGCATACAGATACTATATGACAAGAAGCATTGAAACGCATTTCTAATTTTGTTGCCAAGGTAGCACTGTCGTCCCCTGGCCCCGCACACGATTTTTATAAAACTAACTTAAACTGCATCCTCGTCCCCAGGTCCTTGCGGTCGATACTGGTCAGAATAAGATATGTTTATACTGGTGCATTAACAGACGCACTAAAATCTCGCCTAAGTTCGTCGAGAAGAATTATCTGTCTCTAGTACATAAAGACCGCTTGCATGGTTAACTGTACAATGGCTGTGTTGACGCAGTCATGTGCATCAACCTGTCAGCATTTCAATGTTGGAGTTTTAAATTCAATTTTCTTTTGCCGCCTAGCTTTGTTTTTGAAGTTTTTCGTCGTCGAACAGCATGGAGCGCATATTACAAACAAGTGTTCAATGTGCACTCAACTAAGCTCAAAGCCTTCAACTATGTCGGCTTGTAACTGTACAACATGATTAAGATATTTCACAACTGTATGAACTAAATGTGAAATATGATGAATTGAAATGTTTTATTCCAGGTTATCTTGTAAGTGTAATAATAATGAAAATATTAGAGACACTCGTTTCTTTTATGAACTGCCCGAGAATGGACTATTAGGATAGATCAGTGTTATACAATATTTGTAAATTCGAATAATATCGATGACAAGAAAGTAGTTGTAAATATACGTTGACAACTTGACATGCATTAAATATACCTTGATCGCGAGTCGTACATGAGCTGGTGATACTTGGAGTATAGATTGTCCAGTGTTTCCGGAAGTGCAAGACCGGAAGTCGCACACGTGGTGATTTTAGACTTGACTTGAAGAAGCCACGAACGAGAACTGAATAGCAAGTTTTCATGTTTGTATTTTCTACAAAATTAAAAGAGTATTAGATCAAAGCTTCTAATTTTACTGCTTGGTCCTTCGAGACAGATATTGATATGCCTTTAGCAAAAATTAAGAAGATTCGAAACGCGCACAAAGCGTATGCAACGATAAAAAATTCATTCATTATTTCGTTTGTCTCCGTTCAACGAAGACAAACGAAACAGTGAATGAATTTTTGAACGAATTTGACTCCGCATTGCTGTCAGACACAGAGAAATTGAGAGGATGGAAACTTACCCTTAACGAGAAGAAGAACACTATAGTGAACCTTGATGAAACTGTACTCAATTTGGTTGAAATCCTGAGGAAAAAGGGTAAATGTTTTAATTGTCTTAGATCAGCCCATATTGCTCGAGATTGCCCCTCGAAGAGTAACTGTTATAAATGTAACCAGAGACACCATACATCACTGTGTGATCTAAGCAAGCCAAATGAAGCTAGAAAGGAACCGCCCCCAAATGGCCCAACAAAGGACCCAGTCCCTAAACATGATGCTAGCACCTCAATAATGTATGTCAATTCAAATACAGCTGTACTTTTGCAGACAGCAAAAGCCAATGTCTATAGACCAGACAATGACCACGAAATGAGTAATGTAAGAGTGATATGATCTTTGACTCTTGTAGTCAACGATCATATGTCACTCAACATTTAGCACTTAAAATGCCAGTAATCAGAGATGATAACTTACTCATAAAAACTTTTGGGGAAGAAACAGCTCGTTAAGATCTTGCGAGTTATTGCAAATGGCAGTCTGCACCATTGATGGGATGACAGTATATTTAAATGCATATGTGGTTCCAGTTATTTGTACCCCTCTAAGTAACCAGTACATAGAGTTAGCCACAACAAATTTCCCATTCTTGAGAGGTCTTGATTTGGCTGAGACCAGTGTCGATTTTAACAATGAGATCGACATGTTGATTGGTGCCGACTATTATTGGAGTTTCCTGAATTATAAGACGGGGGAGCATCCAGGTCCAGTTGCAATCCAAACGAAGCTTGTTTGGGTTTTGTCTGGCCCAGTGCTCCAAACAAATGAAGAACGAGAGTGCACAGTGAATTTAAGTACAACCCATGCATGTCTTAAAAATGGAAACTGAGATCTGCATACAGCTAAACAGCAAAATGACATTAAGCAACAACTAATAAAGTTCTGGGATCTTGGAACCATTGAAATTGCCAATGATGAACCAAACATGTATGACAAATTTATCTCAGAAGTGAAGTCAAACGGAGAGAGATATGAAGTTTGTTTGCCATTTAAAGAAAACCATCCACAGCTCCATGATAGTTACGAAACAACCAGGAAATGATTGTTTTCACTAATACATCGCCTTCAACAGAAGCCCGATATCCTCCGCATGTACGACGACGTCATGCAAAACCAATTGAAAGACCGTGTGATTGAAAAGGTTAACAAGGAGGAGTATTTACCGCCGGGGCAGGTTCACTACTTGCCAGACAGAGAAGTCATTTGTTATGACAGAGATACCACCAAACTTCGGGTTGTCTTTAACGCTTCGGCGAAAGCAAATGGTTCCAGCTTGAATGATTGCCTGTATGTTGGTCCTTCGTTATCCCCATAACTCTTCTACGATATCCTTCTCCGATTCCGAGGCCATAAAATAACCATGACAGCAGATATTGAAAAGGCATTCCTTAACCTCGCGATTGCCCCACACCATAGAGATTTTTTGCGATTTTTATGGCCACATGATCCAATGAAAATGACTCTGAATTCGATTGCTTTCGGTTTACTCGAGATGTGTTTGCTGTCAACTCCAGTCCATTTCTTCTCAATGCGACTATTCGACATCACCTTGAATCTTATCGGCAGTTAGACCCCAACTTTGTTTCAGAGGTCGTCAGATCCTTGTTGACGTAGATGACTACGCTTCTGGTTCGAATGAAACAGACGAAGTCTTCACGTTAGTAAAAAAATACGAGATCTTTTCCAGCAAGGTGGATTTAACATGCGAAACTAGTGGCTATCGAACTCACAGGAGCTGATGAACGTGCTCAACGACGATGACTAATCCAATCTCAGATCAGAATCCTCGGTAGAACAACGAGAAAGTCACAAGGTACTCGGTGTAAAATGGAAATATTAGCAAGATTTACTTGTATTTGAATTTTCTAACATCCTAGCAGCCGGAGAACGAAAAAACTGACTAAACGTGTAATTTTAAGCACAGCCTTGGCACTTATTGCACCGATAACAGTCCTTTTCAAAGTGATATTTCCACAGCTATGTAAGGACAATCATGGATGGGATGACCAACTTTTTCAAGACAAGTGGGTACTCGAAAGACACAGAATTCCAGGACATCCAATCAATTGAATTACATGGGTATGGAGACGCCTCGAAAGAACCATATGGAGCTTGTATCTATCTCCATTACGAATGTGGTGTGCATACCTACTGCAAACTAGTGACATCGACAGTGCTCCAATGGCACAACAAAGCATTCCGAGGTTGGAACTACTAGCCTGTCTGGTAACTTCAAGATTGATTAATCGACTGAAACAAGCCCTCGAAAATGTCCTAAAAATCGAACACCTATGCTGTTAGACTGATTCCAGCATTGCTCTAGCTTGGATAAACGCGACAGCAAAAGAATTTCAACCGCTTGTTGAAAACCGCTGGATTGAGATTCGGAAGTTAATCCCTCCCGAGTCATGGAAATATTGTACGACCGAAAGTAATCCAGCTGACATCGCGTGAAGGGGAGTAAATCCAACAGATTTGATGAACAATTCTAAGTGGTGGGAAGGTCCTGAATTTTTTAAGAGTGCAAGAGGAGACTGGCCTGCTTTCCCAACAAGTGCATCTAGTAGTGGTGAAGTCGATATAGAAAACGTGATCGATCTCAACGAGCATAAACGTTGTTGAATCAAATGAGAAAGCGGAAGATGTAACAAAAATTATCAATCCGGAAAATTACAGCAGCAGCGGCAGATTGTTTAGAGTAACGGCTTACGTGTTGAGATTCCTTGCAAACCTGCGAAGTAAACGGTCGAAAAATCAAGTCAACACAGGTGAACTTACTTTGGACGAATTGCGCAGCAGTAAGAAACGTTGGTTTAAGGGTGTACAGGCTTCTATTAAGAAAGAAAACAAATTTCCACAGCTAAAAGTGTCATTAAACCTGATCGAAGTAGAGGATGGGTTATTACGATGTCACGGTAAGATGCAAAACGCCCCGGTTTAATTTAATTAAGCTCAAGATGTCCGTTATTGCTTCCAGAAGACAACCACATGTCCAAGTTGATTGTCATGCAGTGTCATCGGATCGTGATGCACAACGGGGTGCGAGAAACCCTAAGTCAGCTTAGAACAAAATTCTCGATTGTACGTGGCGCGAAGTCGTAAGGAGATAATATCAAAATGTGTCGTTTGCCAGAAGATCGAAGGAAAAGGATATGGCATACCTTACACTCCACCGTTACAACTATTTCGACTCACAGATGAATTCGCATTTTCAAATATTAGGCTTGACTATGCTAGACCCGTCTACATCAATGATATCTACAATCGAGCAAAAATGAAGCAAGACACAAGCTCTCCTGCGTAGCTTCAGACGATTTGCTGCACGAAGAAGTGTTCCAGCACAGGTTTCATCTGATAATGCAAAACATTTAAAAGTATTGTTGTCGGTGAATACATCGGATCCATTGGAGTGGAGTGGAATCACAATGTTGAAGGAGCCCCATGGTGGGGAGGTTTTTTGAGCGTATGGTCAAATCTGTGAGACGTTGTTTAGAAAAGGTGACTGGATAGATGAAACTTACATACGAAGAGCTTTTGGCCATCCTGATCGAAGTAGAAGGTGTACAGAACTCACGTCCTTTAACGTACGTCTACGATGACGCAAGTGAGCCTCTGACTCCAGTGGCGGATCCAGGGTAAGTCAAAATAAATTATAGCAGCTCAATTTTAAATTCAAAATAACTTCATAACAATGTCATAGGTTATGAATTTCAAAAGAATAAAATCTAACCAATGAAGTTGCTTTCAAGGTATTTTAAAATGTAAATAGACCCTCGAATGAGCTGTGGTAATTTATTTTGACTTACGCTAGATCCGCCACTGTCTGACTCCATCTCATTTATTGCTTGGAAAACGGTACCGGTAGTTGACTGCCGCTACAGCTCGCGATTATGGAAACCAGGCAGGAGCAAGTTCGAGTCGAAATGACTTAAAGAAACGAACGAAACATTTGGAAATGGTATTGAACCATTTTTAGAACAGGTGGCGAAGGGAGTACCTGGCGGAATTAAGGGAACACCATAGACGTACCTGACGAAGCGGAAAAGCAGCACAAGTTTTGCGTATATGAGGCAAAATACCACGTCAGCAATGGCAGCTAGTAAAGACAGGTCTTTACACTGGAAGGCACGGAAAAGTTAAAGTTGCAACTTTAAGAGCATGTGACAAGTCAGGAAAGGTGATCGAGATGCGAAGACCGTTGCAGAAGTTATATTATTTCCATTGGAAGTAGAAAACTCAAATAACAACGATGGGAAATCTCCAACGAGAGATATAAGATTATGTAAGAACAGTGACAGTTGAGTTCCTTTTGTAGTTTGTCTTTAATGATGACTTGTTATAATTGCTAACGGTAGCAATCAAGGGGGGAGAGTGTTCGGTATTTCTGGAAGTGCAAGACCGGAAGTCGCACACGTGGTGACTTAAGACTTGACTTGAAGAAGGGACGAACGAGAACTGAATAGCAAGTGTTGCATGTCTGTATTTTCTACAAAATTGAAAGAGTATTACAGTAAAGCTTCTAATCTTACAACGTAGTTTTTGGATAGTGAATATCCGTAATGCGACTTGCGCGGGAACAAAAAATTCAGAAATTCCTCATTTTGTGCCTGATTTTAGCCGTATGCTGCAATTTTTTAAATTACGCATGTAGTCTTTGTGATTTGTTGTATTTCTGGTAATTTGGACAATTTAGGAAATGTTATAGGCTTTATTCCTAGTCATTTTCTTCATGGTTTTTTTGGCTATTTAAATCACCGGAACTGATGTGCAAATGAGTTTTGTGATTGTTTCGTGCTTCAAAAATGACTTAAAAACAAAAAAAAACATGAAGATGAAGGTTTTGTCTAAAATAATTTATTGCATTTAAGATTTTAAGGTTTCTAAAATAATCGAGGATGCTGTATTGTTTTACACAGTTGGTACGACTGCAGAATTTATTTATTTGCTCGACTCGTGTTGCTAACCAATGTTCCGGAGGTTTTCCAATTTCTATTGATACAACCACCTACGTAACAAAATAAAACCCTAAATTATTTCAAAATTTTTAAAAAATGTATTAGATTACTTTTTATGAAGTAGTTTGCACTAAATCTAAGTTATAAGCACAAATTCTTTACAGTATCCGTCCAAGGTCATTTGTGACCATGAAGTCATTTAAAATTTTAACTTGAATTTCGTCTTTTGTTGTGTGCTGCTATGAACATCTCACAGTTTCAGCAGGCTTTCCTTGCAAGATATTTTGCAGTATCTTTATTTGGTGCAATTCCGTCAGGTGCAACATTGCCTTTACAAGTAAATGTGTACCAGCCAGTTTTTTCGTCACGATGAAGATCATATTTTCTTCTAAATGGCCAGCTCGAAGAAGGACATGGAAATTCTAATCAATAAAATGTAAAAACTTGTTTACTATTGAAATTTAAGCATGAAATGGAAATTTTCGTATTCAGCGATATGACTGACAAATGGTGACATCATCAGAAACAGCACAAAAAACTGCATTTAAGACTCTTTAAAGATATTTTTGTTTTAAATGTTAAATTGAATCAACACAAAAACTGGGTACTAACTTAGAAATGGGTGTCTGACAACATAATTACAATGTAGCACAGTACGTAACAAAAGTAAGAGTGATTGGTCATTCATGTATATTGTAACGATTTAAAATGTGATTTATAACGAAGCAACTGGATAGGACTCATCACATTTCGTGTAATTCTTCAGGAAATGTGTACGAGGACATGACCTTGGCCTTAACTGATGATTCGGTGCATTTAAATAAGAATTAAGCCCTTTTCACTTCAACCGTAATGAAACGTAACGTATTCTGTTGTGCCCATGCATATCATTATATACACCAGCTTGAGCGTTCACAAAACAAAGGAATACGCTATAGTGCTATACTACCATATGTAGCCAGAGACGTGCCAGGCGGAAAACGTATATTCTAATAATAAAGATCAATGCCCAACATAATGCTTTGAGTAAAGCCATAAAATCAAGATTTAAAATAGAAAGTATTTATTATGTGACGTTTCGTCTTAACTTATCTGAAGATGTCTTAAGTTGAGACGAAACGTCACATAATAAGTACTTTCTATTTTAAATCTTGTTTTTATGGCTTTACTCAAAGCATTATGCTGGGCATTGATCTTTACTATACCATATGGTTGAAGTGAAATATGATCTTTACGAGATATCCCCAAACTGGTCTACCCAACCAGAACAAACTTGATTAATTTAGGTTATTCAGAGCCCGTTTACACGGTAGCGGATTCGCTAGGTCACGACATCGAGTTCGGGTAGTTTGCGGGTATATTTACTCTCACCACTTTTTCTATGACTATTTGTTGTTAAATTCTGCAATACTATCGTAAAGTGTAAGAGTCACACTTGTCGTGCAACTATTCAATTTGATATCGTGACCAAGGGGATCCGGTACCGTGTAAACGGGGTCTCAGCTTACCTGCCAAACTGAGCAAGAGACACAACAGTATAACATTGGTTACTTTTGCCATTTTTAAACACCCCGCGACTGTTCACCAGCAAGGTTACAATGATATCGCCGAATGACTAGACAGTTTTGCACTTGATCAAGTTGACCTTTTTATATAAACTGTCCATATACGTAAGCAGCCCACTTCAAGGCATTCTCATTTCCTGTTAACGAAGGCGGCGCAGATCAACTTTAGCTTTTCCTTTCCAGATTTTACGCCTTCTCCAGGTACGACGAAGGCACGGGAAGTTAACATTTTGACATATACATTAGCGAGCATCTGGAATTTAAATCGCAAAAACGTCAAATATTAATTAAGAATGTTTAAACTGACTATAAAGCAACGCAAATTGATCTAATGTCTTAGCCGTCTGTTTCAGATGTCACATTTCCGTCAAATTTAATTCGTCAAATTTAATACATAAAAATTTTTATTTGACTTGATTATTCTAAATGCCTAATCAGCCGAAAAATGCGTAATTCTCTGCTACACCGAGATTGTTTAAAGATTGTTTATGCTTACTTATGTTTATGCAAATTAATTGAAGTTGTTCTGTCAAAATAACACAGAAAGGGGCTCCTTAGGAAATTAAAACACTCAAATTCGAACGTGCGGCGCTAATGCTTGATTTCAAAGGGTAGTGCTTGATTTCAGGGGTTTTCTGGGACATACTGTATATTTTGTTGTACACCTTTTGTATACAAAGTGTCCCAGAAAAAATGACGCTACAGAAATTATCTCATTCAGTTCTCAAACCGCTCTTGAACGCGCGTGATTACACACCTGGGAATTTAATGAAATTGTACTTACATTTAAGTATTTTGAAACGTTTTCGCTTCATCCAAATATTTTAACGCCCGAGTCAAGCAAAACGAATACACAAATAAACGGTTTGCTTTGTATTTTACACGTAACAACAATTGATTTAATTAATGTTTAAAGCTATAGGCCGTGCCCTTCAACATGTCCCCCATTTCTTTCGACACAACGAATGGTTCGCCTGTACATTCCGTGGATCATATGTCGAATCATTTCAGGCCGTTGCCGTTAAGCGTTAAATTCCTCGATTATCCTCTGGCGTAGCACATCGATGCTCTCCGGAGGAGTTATAAACACTTTATTCTTGACATACCTCCACAGAAAAAAATCACAAGGGGTTAAATATGCGAGCGAGTTGGCCATTCCACATTATGTTGAAGCGCAATGACACGATTCTCTCCGAATACTTCATTGAAGCGATGCTGGACTTCAATGAGGCGATGGGCTGGAGCGCCATCTTGTGCCCACAAACACCTCGAAATAATTCCTCCCAAAATTGATTCTTAAAGTGTATGGCAAGTTGCGGAAAAGCCAACTCGTTCAGGATTCGTAGATATGCCAGGCCGTTCACGTTCCCATTAAAAAAGTAAGGCCCCAAAATTACACCATCCCCCCCAGAATACTACCCAGATGGCGGGTTTGACTCGAGAGTTTGTCCTTTCGAAGTTAAATGCCGGTGGATTTCTTTTCCGTGCATACTCGCGCACATTATTGGAGACCGATAATCACAGACGCTTCGTTTTGGGCAGCTAGCCCACCATTTCCATCCCACATATCCACCATTCCCTGATTCCCATACCAAAGGAAGCAAAAGGCTCTTTTGTTGGAACGAATGTTGCACGAATTCATGTCCTGCTCCTATGAATACTTGCTTTTTGACAAAGTGCAGCCTCGTACTCAGGCGCTCTATTGTTTTTATAGAAATACCAAGTGCACTGACATTGATCTCTATAAAACAAGACGCCTGCTGCTAAGGCGTTCATTCCGCTTGCCAAAACGAAAATCGGCACGAGGCTGTAACTAGAGCGTTTATTGGGGGGGGGGGGGGCTATATTCACTTATTTCTGTTCTGCCCAACGAACTCCTTTTTAAATCAGTTCATTATTAGCGTACCTTCCAAGGCATTTTTAGACATTGCTAGCACATCTTATGTAATCACTAAGATAACCAAAAATCAATGTCTGAGTGACTTGCCAGGCATTATTATTATTCTTTTGTCATAATACCACCAACATATGGCTGTTTTATTTTTGGGTAGTTGCAAGTAAAGAAAATTTTACTAAACGTGTATACAATACATAAATATATTAACCTGATAGCATCATTTAAATCAATTCTGTAGCACACTGCCTGAAGTCTTCACGATATAATTTGTTGGGAACTTTAGACTAACATATATATGTATTTCTGGAATTGGAATGTAAAATGTCTCTTACCTTTTATAATTGTATGAGATCCCACAAGCAAATAAATCATTTTGCACGAATCGAAATATCAGCATCTCAACACAGGTAGAAATAGAAAACCAAAGAAAGAAATCACAACGAATACTTCGTGATTAGAACTGGGAACACATTCAAAATTTGCCGTTTTAAAACATTTCTGTAGCAATGGTTTGATAAAGAACCTTCCTGTCCCTTTTTGTTAACTATTACATGTTAAAAATTGTGTTTTGTATGTAGATATTTCAGTATAATTTGCGCTTGATTCTTGTGTAGAAATTTCTAAATTTCTTAAAAGTGGAAACACAACAGAAAATGACGGAAACACGCTCTCAAAACTTCACCGCGATACATCGCTCCTTGGTAAAGTTTCGCGGTGAAATTTGTCGTTTTAAAACATTTTGCATGAGATCTTTGCACGTAAGACCTTCTTGCGGTTTAGATGTCCTAGCATACATGTTAAAATGCATGTTTTGTTGACATATTCCGCTAGAAATTGAGTTTAAATGCCGTGTTTAGGTCGACTCACGCGGCTTGTGCTCAGCGGTATCACCCATGAGCGCTGCACCAACTTCTGACACCGAAAAAAAATTAAAAAATAAGAAAAAGAAAAAGAAAAAAAAAACAGAAACAGGGCAAATTTAAAACTCCGCCTCGCCTACGGCAGGCGGAGTAATAATGGGACGCCTGAAAACAAGGCTCGCGAAAGGGTGTTCAAGGACTGGAGACATGATGCAAATTATGAAATATATGTGTAATTTATGCACTTATACGTCAATATTATATATTGATACGTCTGTTATATATTGATAGGTATTTAGAAGTGTTGGGATTTTTTATCTTCGTTGAAATGGCGTTGGATGACAACATCAATAACATCAGAATCTAGTCAACTATGCGCATATACATTGCCTATGATCAACTTTTGCCTCCCACAATCAATGACCAATTAAATTGTCGAATATAAACTAGGTTGTAGATCATTGGGGTAAGACCGTACTTTTTAGGATCATTTCTACAGTATGTGTCCCGTCTTTGTTCTCTGACATAGACAACATTGGCAACCACGATGATGAATTCTAGCGCTTTCTTCTGAGCGGGAAGCAGATTACTGATGTTGCCTTACGGTGACTTTTCAGTAATCATTGATGACCGTTCCTTTTCTTTCTTCGGAAAGTCTGGGAGGAAGAATGCGCATTCAGAGTGGTTCTTTTACTACAAAACAACCAAAAATTGTCAAATGAAAATTAAATGAAATAGAAGTCGTGTGACAAAAGTTAGTGCCATCTGTATCAACCTTATATTTTCAACATAATCTTGCTTTACATTTTCGTTGTCAATAACAGATTTTGACCTCATTGATTTTGAAAATTTGTTATTTACAGGCTTGCTGCAAGTTGTTTCAACAAGTTGTAACAAGTCTGCAAAATATTTGCAGTAAATGAGTGACAACTGATCGACAAGCTGCATCAAGTCTTATTTTAACAGACTTGTTACAATTTAATGAAGTCAATAATAGCCATTAATATAGGCTTGCTACAACAGTACAACTTGTTGACAACTTGCAGCAAGCCAGTAAAATCCAACACTTGCAGAACGTTTCCAGTGTACTGTTTAGGACGATAACAGATGTTTTTTGCGCATCTACATTTTCTATTTTCATGAGAAACTCCTGCCTCCCACAATCAATGACCAATTAAATTGTGAAATATAAACCACGAAATGGATCATCGGGGTAAGACCGTGCTTTTTAGGATCATTTCTATAGTATGTGTCCTGTCTTTGTTCTCTAACATGGACAACATTTGCAACCACGATGATGAGTTGTAGCGCTTTCTTCTGAGCGGGAAACAGATTACTGATGTTGCCTCACAGTGACTTTACAGTAATCATTGATGACCGTTCCTTTTCTTTCCTAGGAAAGTCTGGAAGGAAGAATGCGCATTCAGAGTGGCTCTTTTACTTTGCTTTTATTGACATTGTATATGGCACGTACTACTGACTAGTCGAATCTTTTATTGGAATTGCATGATCCGTAACCCTTAGCTTGTATAACTTGTCTCGCGACCGTTTTGTCAGTGGGAAATGTTTTCACCTATTGAGTATTTTTGGCTGCTCAACAGAAATTTTGCTAAACAAGTTGCGGGAGGGATGTTACACTGTGCAATGGCTAAAAAATGCGTTGCGGCAATCGTTACGAAAAGTAGAACTTGACTCTACTTCGTGCAATGCTTCCCGCAACAAAAATATTGCGCTACATTATAATCGCAAGTCACGTACGCTTTATAATTTCGGTTGCGTCTTGTTTTGCAACAAAATTGCCAGACAGGTGCGCGACAAGTTCCAAAGCCGAGGCATTGCAGAACATATAGACAATATACTTCATTAGTATATGGTGTATATGCATGAGTTAGGGTTAGGTTATATATATGTATATGCACAATATACATGATAGGGATATAAAGTGTATTATTATTTATTGTACTATATTCCTGTATTCTCATTGGTTAAGAACCCACAGATAATTATGCGCATTTCGGCGAAGACAGAATAAATCTCGTATCTGTCAAGGTCAAATTTTGGACTTGACTAATACGACATTTATTTGTCAAGGTCAAATTTTGACCTTGTCGTATTTGTCATGCCCTTACGGTGCCCGCGTTTTTTTAGCGGTATCTCACATGAATTTCAAAAGTGCCGTTATTTTTTTAAAAAAAGTTAAAAAACTGTTTGTTTTTTATTTGTATTCGCCACGCCAATTTTTCGTGGGGAATGAATGATAAAAGAACCATTGAATTCGGCTTCGGCAGATAACGCTGACCTCGGTCTGAATAATTCTGAGTATCCTGCTCAGCCTCATCCAATAATTCTTAATCATCCACATACTTGAGCTTTCACAAGTTGCAGGTCTAACTCCTCGAGTTTGTCCAGACCTTCAATATTTCAGAAACTGAGCATGCAACGAAATTAAATTTAACAACTGAGAATAAATCCGGAAAGACCTGCTTTAATTATAGGTATTATTTGATGTTACGAGTCATGCGTATACCGCCTTTGATTTGATCACGGATTCAGCTCTGGGATCAAAGAACGGTACGTGGTTTGTGCGCCTAACATGAAAGATGTGTAACTGAAATAGTGTCTTATATGTATTTTTATATATGTATTTTTTAACTTTCCGCCGATGGTGAAGGTTATTTTTTAAATAAAGGAACTTGAAACGTTAACCTCGATCCCAGGGCCTTTTCTTAAATTAGGGAAGGGAAAAGGCCCTGGTATCGGCTTGTCACATGACACCCAGAATATCTGGGTGTAAGAATATATTAATTTCTGTGGTCTCTGTGATTGTTTGCATAAATAATAAATCAGAGAAGTTTTTTTAACGTTCTATGCACGGCTGTATATATATGACACTACAATGCCCAATGAAATAAAGTAATATGTTAAACCTGGTAGAGTAAGTGCTTAGTAGGTATAATACAGTTAAAACTTGTTTAGAAGATTGCCGTGTGTGAGCTGATAACATGCATAAGTTGTCCCTATACCTTCATCAAATTCCGATAATGAAGCATACGGATATTTTACGTGTATGACTTTACACGAAGAGCGTTAAGAAGCAGCCGAATAAGTGATTTAAAGCTACATAAACAAACTAAGCAAAGGGTTTAAATCTTTTAAATCTCTCCTCAGTTGTATTTAATAAATAAATTATACTCTTAAATGATTTAATTGACAGTTTGAATGAGCCTATAGGATTGAAAATTAGACCAGCCGATGCCAAGGCCTTTTCTCTTCCCCAATTCAGCAAAAGGCCCTGGGATCGAGGTTGTTGAAACGTGGCTATTTGACATTACTATAATTTCTTTAGTAAATAATGGTTTTCAAGCATTTTGATTGGTTGCCTGACCAGTAAATATGAGGCATTATTTACTAGTTGGCATTTTTTTCAACATGGCTGCCAATGACAGTCGTACGTTTTGATGTATTATACTTTTGCCAAAATTAGCAATCGGAGAAAAATTGCATTAATATGTTTAAACTCAAAGAATACAAACAAGCTTTGATGTTAAACTATCTTAAGGTAATAGATTGTCTGCAAATACCTTATTAAATACCCTTTTCACTATTTAACAAGACGCCTGCTAAGGCATTCACTTCCTGCCAAAACGAAAATGGGCACAAGGCCAGGCAGGGCTGTAACTAGAGTGTTCATTGGGGGTGGGGTATATTCACTCATTTCTGTTCTGCCCAACGAATTGGAATTGGAATGTAAAGTGTCTCTTACCTTTCATAATTGTATGAGATCCCACAAACATTAAATAAATCATTTTGCACGAAATAACAGCATCTCAACAAAGCTAGAAATAGAAAACCAAAGAAACAAATCACAACGAATACTTCGTGATAAGAATTAGGAACACATTTTCTAGACTCACTACTTGATCATGGAATGATAGAGTCTATCAAAATTTGCCGTTTTAAAACATTTCTGGAGCAATGTGAATGTGTTGATAAAGAACCTTCCTGTCCCTTTTCGTTCACTATTACGTTAAAAATTGTGTTTTGTATGTAGATATTTCAGTATAATTTGCGCTTGATTCTTGTGTAGAAATTTCTTAAAAGTGGAAACACAACAGAAAATGACGGAAACACGCTCTCAAAACTTCATCGCGATACATCGCTCCTCGGTAAAGTTTCGCGGTGGAATTTGTCTTTTTAAAAACATTTTGCATGAGAGTCTTTGCACGTAAAACCTTCTTGCGGTTTAGATGTTCTAGCATACATGTTAGAATGCGTGTTTTGTCGACATATTCCGCTAGAAATTGAGTTTAATAAACGCCGTGTTTAGGTCGGCTCACGCGGCTTGTGCCCAGCGGTATCACCCATTAGCGCTGCGCCAATTTGCTACACCGAAAAGAAAAAAAATAACAAGAAGAAAAAAAACAGAAACGGGGAGAATTTAAAACTCCGTCTCGCCTACGGCAGGCGGGGTAAAAATTACAAGTAAACTTTAGTCTTTACTTAGGATTTTCAGAAGTAAACTGTATTCATAAAAGACGACAGTGCATTTTGTACACGTAAATTTTCCTAAAGAAATTATACTAAAACAATTATTCGCCTCAGGCTCAGTGATTATGGTAAATATTCACCTCGACTTCGTCTCGGTGAATATTCACCGATAATCACTTCGCCTTCGGCAAATAATTGCTAAATATAATAGTTTTATAGCAAAACTGAAGAAAAACGTGGTGACCGAAACAAACAAGAAAAATTGAGCCAGTCAACATTCAGACTAATTTTGTTATACAAGGTGTACAGAAAAAGTGACAATTTTGATACGCCTCTCAACCTCGCGAAGTGGCTTGAAACATGAAGTTTTTATATCAATATAAATTGCTTGGGTACTTGTAATGTGGAATAAATGAAAATATTTTGAAATTAAAATGTTTCAATTCAAGGGGGGGGGGGGGTGCGTATTTTCGAACACATTAAAAATAGCTTGCGAACGAAATTTGGATGCTTCAAAATAACTTTTTATGGTACAAAATAAGTTAGGTGTTTTATTGCTGTTCAAAATTTCAAGAAATTTGATTGAGTTTAAGCCCTTCAAAACTTCGTGCAGACATATGTTTTTCTTAACAAAAATCGTTTTCTAAAGAAAAGTTCGAAATTTAATTAAATGTCCCTTGGGAGTTGTATGCAAATTAGGTAAACGCATAAATTAAGCATGCAAAAAGCTGATTTTGCCAAAATATGGATGCTTGTAATCTACTAATATGGATGTTTGAAGGGATTAGACTTGAGCAAATTTTCTGAATGTAAAACAGCAATACAACTCTCGGCAAGTAAACTTCCCTCGTGTTCCTCAGGGAAGTATGCTTTGTCCCATACTCTTTACCATCTTCATAAATGACCTCTCTAATTTCATCACGCATAAGTCCCAGACAGCTCTATATGCCGATGACTGGAAAGTTTATGAAAATACTTTGAGTATTCAATGTTGTGAAAGCCTACAATAATCTATAGACCGTCTCAACTGCCGGAGCTACATTAACATTTTGCCATTTAATGCATCAAAATGTAAAGTCTTGAGAGGAAACTGAATCCAGTTAATTTTGATTACCACTGGAGATAGAACATTAGCTCCTGGTCTCCTGCACATATTTCGCTCAAACCTAAGATTGAAAATGTCGAAAGAAGAGCGTCAAGATGGATATTACAGCAACGGAAAGGGCACCAGGAGTACAAGAATCAGCTAGTTAATTGCTTTAAATCTTCTACCCAACTTTGTTTCCTTCGTTAATTAATAATTGTCGGACCAGGTTAAGTCAATTGAAAACATTGAAAACGCCACTCTGTCGAGCCAGTACCTTTCAGTCGTCCCATTGTAATCGCATCGCCAAGCATTGGACAATACAATTCACGTTGTTCCTGAGGAAAACTTCTCAAGTTTATTGCTTTTTATAGGAGCAATTAAGGGCATGTATAAATCGGAGCTGAACAGCTGAACTTTTGACCAGTCGATGCCTTGCACATGGACCGTCGTGTCTGACTGTTCTTGTCATAGTCCATCTAGTAAGTGTCATTGTTGTCTCTCAAACAGTGGCGATTGATGATATTTCGTGATCATATTGTTTTCCTACATGCTTAAACCATATCATTTTTATTTTCCACTATTCATCATTCGCTTCTGTTTGGATGTTCTGCTCTTGTTATTTGTTGTTTCTTTATTGTGATATAGTGTACAATATATATCTTATTGAATGGTTTGACATACAATCCGGCCGAGTATTTTACGAGTTTCGAACGTATTTTTCCGAGCCCTGAAAGGGCGAGGAAAAATGCGAGAAACGAGTAAAATGCTCGGCCGGATTATACGTCAAACCATTCAATGGGATTTTTATTATATGACATACCTAAAAAATAACTTTTCCTTCGTTTTTCGGAGGATTTGCATGTATGTGGCGTTGTGAACGGCAAATTATTTCAAGTGAAATGAGATCAACAATAAAACCATAGGCGGCCCAAATCTTAGTGTTGTTTTGTCTCAGTGTTGTTTTGAATGTTTTCTCTATAAAGCTTTTCGCTGTTTGAAAGCAAGAAAACACACGCGTGAAGAGATTTCACGGTCGCGTGACGCTCGCGCGCGTAGCGCTCGCACTTTCGTGACGAAAAGCTTAGAGAAAACATTCAAAACAACACTAAGACAAAACAACACTAAGATTTGGGGCGCCTATGTTTACACTGACATCATCATTCTTTAATCTGATTGGATAAAATATTACAAATACAAAAACCTGTCAATCAAGTTTTACATTTTCATTTTGACAGCAAAATGTCGGATTTTTGCTTCGTCTATACCAGAAAAACCGGTATAGACGAGGGCAAATACGGCTTTTACCGTGTAATCCGCTCTCAGATTTTTCGCGTTCTCGTGACCTTATTTGGTAAAATGGCGTCATTGTCATATAATAATTGTTTATATTATTTATGTTGTTGTGGGGGAGATGCCTTGTATGGGTCGATCCCGTTTGTATTTCTTCCCTTTTGGGTTGTAGTTCCTATAAAGTTGTTAAATATAAATATACCCACTCAACCAAAATTACTTGCACTCTAGTTTCGCGCGCAAACCATATTTATCTTTTCGCAAAAGACACCCCCCCCTCCCACAGGAATTACTAAAGTTTTCTATTCTACATTATAAGTACTAAAACAATCTATTTTAATAAAAAAAAAACTTTTAACATTGAGGCGCTTTACGAAATAGAAAGCAATTTCACATTTGTCTACTTTTTTAATGCACCCTGTATTGGGCATCAAACGGACAATTTCAGAAAAAAAAAGATTTGCTCCTTTAGAAGGTAAGTACAATTCCGCTCAGCACCCTGATTATTATATTATTTTTAATTTTTGCTAAGTTTAGCGAGCATTCTTGAATTAAGCTGCTGTTTGTTGTATAAAATGTGTTTCAACATGAATGCGTCCAAGGATTATAGAAAGTCGGAGACAGATTAGTGACATTGGAAATTTCAATTATTTTTCTGACAATATTTGTTTCAGACCAATGAAATTTTAATATCGCCCACAATCTCTTTTATATAAATTGTTTTACGGTAAAAATTACAGGACGAGATCTATTGTAAAATGTTAATCCCCTATATAAAAAGTTAAAGAATTTTGCAAATATTAGAGCGAATATTAAATTAAGGAATAACTATGCAGTTTTGTGTCTTAATTAAGGGCTTATAGCCTAAAATTACCTGAAACTTAAAAGTATCATCATAATTTTTGAAGAGTCATTTCTCGTTGTAACTTCGTTGAATAACAGTGGCGAAAGGCTTATTAGCTATTTCAGTTTTGCTGTGAGCTTGTTCTGTGTGAAAATGAATGCTTCTGCTACCTTAATCTCGCTACTGGTGGTGTTCACTGTGATTGCATTGACGGATGGATTTAATCTGAATAAACGTACGATTCATAAGGTATCAAATCCCTAAACTATTTTTCGACCTATACGATAAGAACACCCCCGTTTTCATTTAGTTTCGTATCATGTGAACATTCACCAAAACATATAACGACATGTGATTTTTCAATTAGCTGGAATGCAGAGTGGACAGTACAACACCAATTCAACTTCTATTTTGAAGCGGATAATGTCTCCGGTCATGGATATACACCGCCTTCAAAAGTATATCCCTTGTTCAGGTGCACATCGAACAGTGCGTGTGTAGGGGGGGGGGGGGGGGGTTTAATAGTGTAAATTGTTTGGGAAATGTCGCCGCCGGTAAATTTATCAACAGAAGTGGTATAATTATGGTCAGTAAATCAAAATGTTTGTGGCTTGAAGGTATCAACCCCCCCTCCCTTTCCCTCTATACACACGCACGCACTTGCGAATTGAGTAGGGGGAATACCGCTCAAGCCAAACTCTTAAAATATGCCACGCTGTAGTAATTAACGAATGACCTTTAGTTGGTACACCTCTAGCCTGATCCATACACCATATATTTGACAATTTCTTCTTCGCTAAATTTTCTTCTCTTTTCGGCGTTTTAGAGATGCAAATCTGACGATGAATGTGAAGAAGGACAATGTTGCGACATAACTCTTGTCAGTGATCGTCTTAGGTCTGCCTTCCGCGCGCGACCGAAGCAGGAGCAGGCTGTACAATTGGTACATGCATTCTTACTTTTGTAAAGTCGCTTTTGTAAAAAACATTTAGCTCAGTATACTGTTTGACTTAAATTTTGTTGTATGCCAAGTATATATTGACACAGTTTTGGCCGAAATATCTAAGAAAACGAAGGTGCACTTTGCCCTTGCATTGTACCAAGTGCGGGTTTTATTCATTTTTTATTGTTCAGTCAGAAAGTTCAAGTCAAATTTTAACACTGTAACACACGCAATTATACTTCTCATGAACGTGCAGGTTATAGTCCAAAATTTAAGTTACGCATTACTGATACAAGATCAGAATTCTCTTTCAATTTTTAATGTACTGTCATGCATCGCAAGATCCAAAGTCCTCTCATGTTAACTATACTGATATAAAACATTTTGTGATAGCTTTCACTGTTCGTGTTTTTCTTCAAAATAGAAAATGTTCACAAGACATTGTGGTTGTGGAGAAAGCCTGGAATGTATGAAATCATCCGCTCGTGGTTTCTATCGAAGAATGACAAGAATCGGAAAATGTGTTACTGCCGAAGAAGGCTCAGGGGAGATACGATATCTGTAATTTTGTTTTTTGTTGCTTCACAAGTAATTTTTAGCGAACTAATCTCGTCAGTGCAGACATTCCACGTATTGAAAGATTCTATGATACATGTATAACTGAAACAATATTTTTGTAGCTTGCTGAAATTAATTGAATTTTCCTATGTTATTCTTGGCTCTTGTAAAGTTCGCATTTAATTAAGTAGAGACACAAAAGAAGTATGGATATTGACAGCTATGGCTATACATATTAATTCAATGACGAAACACGTACGACTGAGAATTTGTTATAAATTTAGCGAGCATTTAATTTGAGTCTGCAGTTTGTTCTTGGGTATGCAAACTTTGAAATGTGTTTTAACACGAATACGTCCAACAATTAAAAGAAGACAAATTAATCCCAGTAGCATTAATTTTGAATCAGTGGAATCTTCCTGCAGTTTTTTAATACTAGCGGTGTTTATATATAGGATAACAACCGAGTGGGAGGTCTTGTATTAAAATTCATGAATTTTAATACAAGACCGACCACGAGGTTGTTATGTTGTTTAAATAGTTACCACACCCATTTTCTTTTGTTCTCAAGAGGTTTTGGATAATTGAATGATATTAGGAGTAACCCCACAGTTTTATTCATGCTATTGTTGACGCCGTTAATGACAGTTTGGCCCATTTATGACGATTTGGCTTTTTGGTGCAGTTTGCAGCAGAGTTGGTAGATCATAAATAAATAAATAAGCCAATTTTTAACAATGCTCTTTGTTTTTTTTTGTACTGGCCTTTTGTTCTCTTTGTTTTGTTGAAGACGGTTAATTAAGGATGGCTAATTACGGTTTGGTTAATATTTATTCATAAAATCTACCAACCGTGGCTTGCAGCACAGTTGGTAGTATTGATGAATAATCAGGCCAAACTTTTGACAATGCTCCTTGTTTTTCCTTGTGAAGGCCTTTTGTTTTTTTTTTGTTTTCTTGACGGTACTAATGATAGTTTCACTTATTGATTATTCATAAATACTAGCAACCGTGGTTTGCAGGCTTGTTTTTCTTAGCATTTTTGAACATGTGGTCAGAGAACTCGGATAAGGACATTTATATCACTCAGTCGACGTTTCGCCAGGAATCGAATTTGGACGATGTCAATGACTGGTTCCAAGATAGATCGCCGACAGATGGACAAGTGTTAAATAATAACCTGGAGAAGGAGAAAGCCACGGCAAAAAACCGGTTTGCAAACCGCTTTGCAAACCCAATTTCCGAGATCGAAATTCAAGCTAAGATTGGTGATGCGGTTCCTAAATCGACAAAATATAAAGAAAAATGGGCTGTTAACTTGTTCGAGAACTGGAGACAGCAAAGAAATGAGAAAGTAAGTAATACTGGCGGTATTACTGATGTAAACATTCTGCACAATAGCTTAGAAGTTATGTCTGATGAAGAATTAAATCGCTCGCTAGCATTGTTTGTTCGTGAAGTACGAAAAGCCAATGGAAGCAAATGTCCGCCAAACACCCTTCATGGTATGGTTGCTTCAATTCAGCATTATTTGAAAGGAAAGAAAAGGATTGTGAGACTATTCAACGACGATAAATTTTGTTTTTTGAGAGATGCTTTAGATGCGATGATGAAGGAAAGTGCTTCTGATGGCCTTGGACTGACAAAGAAGCAAGGCGAGGTTATCACGTTGGACGAAGAAGAGCAGCTCTGGAGTAAAGGGGTTCTCGGAGATTCGAACCCTCAACAATTGCTTGATACCATTGTTTATCTGTTTGGAGTTCACTTTGCTTTAAGAGGCGGTAGTGAGCATCGAAGACTGCGGTCAGAAAATTCACAAATTGTTAAAGAGAAAGATATACGAACTGGCTTAAAGTATTTGGAATATCGTGAAGATATATCTAAAACGAATGCTGGCGGACTAAAAGACAGAAAGATACAAGGAAAGATCACGCATGCGCATGAGAATACAGCGGACAAGAGACGATGCATTGTTCGTCTGTATGAAAAGTACATCAATTTATGGTAAGTCTTTACCGTCAAATAAAACAGTACGTTTGTTGTTTCTAGCGGATAATATCTATTTTATTCCCGTTTATGCTTCTCTAATCCAAACTTGGAACCTGGAGGGACAAACGCATTTTATCGAAGTGCTTTAAAATGCCCAAGGTCTACGTGCTGGTGTAGCAATGTGCCAGTTGGACATAACAAACTAGCTGCAACGGTGAAACGATTGTGCGCACAAGCTGAAATTTTTGGCTATCGGACAAATCATTCACTGCGGGCCACTGCTGCAACAAGAATGTATGACATGGGAATTGATGAACAGCTTATCTGCGAGAAAACTGGTGAGCAAACTGAAGTAATCGAAAGATAATTATGAAAAGTGACTGTGCATGAGCTAACTCAGTGATTATTTTAATTTGAAGGTCACCGAAGCTCCGCTGTCAGGGCATATAAACGAACTTCAACAGAGCAAGAAATGAGAGTCTCTGATATTCTGTATGGTGTAAATGTACGAAAAAAAGCGAAAGAAGAAAGTTGCGCAAATGAGAAGTGTGCACAGGAGGAAACAGTGGAGATAGAGAGTGTTAACAAGAATCAAAATAAGAAGCAGGCTGGGGTCTCGACAACTGCAGAACAAAGTAAAATCCGGAAAGAGAATACAGATCAAAAAATTGCTGCAAAAGCTCCGATAAACATAACGATTAATTTTGTTTTGAAATAACTTATTACGAGCGTGCCAATATTATTTGTGTTAAGATTTGTTGAGTGGAAATGTGTGCGAGTTTAAAATTCAAGAGCTTGGACAGGTTTTGAATTCAAAGTTCAAGACCCAGTCAGGGTCTTGAATTTTGAATTAAAAACCTCGAGTGAGTGTCTTCTCAGCCCCGCTCTCCCCTGCAGGGTTGCCAGATTTCTTGAATAATTAAGCCAAACCATCATTAGTGCTGTCACAAAAACAAAGAAAACAAAAGGCAAATACAATGAAAAACAAAGAGCATTGTTAAAAGTTTGGCTAATTTATGCATGCAATCTGGCAACCCTGCTCCCCTGTAGAAATCAAAAACCGCCCCCTGCTTTCAGAATCAGGTCTTTGGGGAAAATGCAACACCGATTGAGAACAAAAGAAAATGGGTGTGGTAATTTTTTAAGTACGAGAGACGGTAGTTTTAAGGCTACAATTCTTAGCCCGTCTGATAATTCATCTGGGGCCAGTTGTTCAAAAGCCGGTTAGCTTAAACCTGGATTAACGTAAAATTAAAATGAGATTTCTCTTGAAGTTTGTTGATGAATTTGGAAATATGTCTTCAGAAGTGTTGTCTAAATCAATGGTATAGTTTGAGACCCCGAAGTTTTAAAGTAGACAGATGTGTAGAAGTACAGAAACTTAAACAGTGGATGGATTAAACTTTAACCCAGGGTTAGTGTTAACCCAGCTTTGAACAACTGGCCCCTGCATGTAAACTGTGAACACAGGTAACGGACGAGTTAACCGTTCAGGCGAACTTAGCAGTCAGTTCGTCTTAGTAGACGAACTTATTAGGCGGTTAGTTTGTCCAGACGGATAATTCATCTGCTAGTATAAACAAGATTCAGACGAACTTAGACAACGTGAGACCACATGGAGATCGCGAAACAAATCGTTCAACGTTATTCGTCCGTCGTTCAACATTTATTCGTTCATCTAGTTCGTCAAGCGCGTATACTGACGTAGCTATTAACAGAAGCACTAAAAAATCTCGCTTAAGTTCGTCTATACGAAGTATCCGTCTCTAGCATAAACACCTCTACTAATAATGGCGGGGGGGGGGTCGTCACTAACCTATACTAACAAACATGAGTGGTTGGTTATAACAATAAAAGACGATGAACTATGAAATTGTTTTCTAAAGAAGCAATAACAAACAATGACGACTTTTATTTTAAAATTCAAAGCACAAAGTCTTTTGGCTTGTATTTACCGTTTGTTGGTATTTATAAAAAAGTAGGCCCTTTGAAGTAGCCGCAAATTTAAATGAGCCGCAATCTGCTGAATTTGAAAGCTCGGAATGCTTCGAACTGGAGATTCGAAAAGCGACACGAGATCTCGCACACATGGGAATTTTACGACGTGATTGATTTTCCTTGTGTACAAAAACCTTGTGTTATTCGTACGAAGCATTCAGGACTTTCAAATTAATGCTACAGATTGCGGCTGAATTGAATTGTTGCTACTTCAAAGAGTCCATTTTTTATTGACACACCCCTGTATAAAAACAAAGGTTTCTTCAAGCAATTTGTAATTTTCAGTGATCCTAAAAAGATGTACTATACCGAGGGCGCAAGCGCTTTTAGTGCAGAGTCTATAGCATATATACATTACACGTGAACAACTAACCCGTAAATAAGATATATGAAAAATATCAGTGTCCCAGACGAGCTGTCAAAATAGTTGAAAGTCTTAATGGTTATGGATCGTCTTGTTCATGTGCATGTGTTTCAGAAAAAATGTCACTGTGTAAACAACAAAATCACTTTTGTTTGAAATACAATTAAAAAAAACAGGTGAAACAAGAAGTTGGCGATGTTGCCTGTTTCCCTGTAAATATCGGTTGCTTTCGTTTAGATACGACAGAGAAATAACTTAAGGTTTCTATTAAATTTTATGCTCCAGAAATGCTTAGATCCCAAAAAGAGCATTTTCATAAACTTTGAATGTCAAAAATTATATTTTAATGAATTGTCAAAGATACACTTAAAATACAGCTTTATTTTTATACCACCATGGTTTGTTTTCAGTTCACTACCGAGAATCGTGCACAGATCAAATGAGTACTAAGCATTCACTTCCATTTTGCCGCAATTACATGACTGTTGGCGGTTGCATTTTAATAAAGTTACGAAATTGAGAAAAATCATGGTTGCCATCAAAAGGCAATATTCCTGTGATGCGTTGACAGCAATCAACAGCAATGCTAATCAACATAACAAAATACCAAAATATAATGTTCGAAAAATCTTTATGAAGAATGACCACTTAAATTTTCATGAGAGTGACATTTTTTGTAATACATGCACTGTAAATAAGTGTATACACAGTACTTTGTGTTTTTCAATTATCCCCATATATGATGTTCGAAAACTAACTAAAGATATACAGTAACAAGTTTAAAGTATTTTACTAACTCAAACTCTACTAACTGTTTAAAATCACTTTCCTCCATGTTTCATTATGACTTACGGATGTCTTACAGTACTGACTCTTTTCGATCTTCAAGGGTATATCTTTTCCGCTTAAGTTTAACTTATTTAGAAAATTCGGAACACTTTCAGCAAATGTGACTGCATCCTGAATTTTAAACTGATGATAGTATGTCGCCATACAAAATCCGGTCATGAAGGCATCAAATCCTGCCCGATGATTTCCTGAAGCAGTGTTGGTAGTTGTATGGTCAGGTTTATCTGATGGTATCTCATCTGGGATAGAATCCTCCTCATTTTTACCATTTTCTTCACATTTATCTGCATCTGTTGCATTTTCGCTGCATTCTTGTGAAGCTGTGTTTTGTTTGGTTTTTCGTTTTCTTTTTCGTTTCTTTTTGTTCGCTTTCTTTTGTTGTTCGTAATTGAGGATGATGTCAATATCGTGTGACATTTCACACTGCATTCCTTTCGGGCAGTGGCCATGCGCCTAAAATGGTTTTAAATATAGTACTTGACGGATTGCGCATCAATCTGTATACTTGATACCAAGCTGAAGGGTAATATTATGGCAACTTTGCCATTTATATTTTGAACTTGATACACTTAAATTGCAGTTCGACATTAAAAATTCAGTGGCATCTGATTATAAAAGCTGATCGTGATAGCAACAAATATTATATTTTTACGCATGTATAGTCATCGATACACGCTTCTCGATAAATCAGCGCTCGTGTACTGCACTACAATAATTGCAACATTACAGTGCATGGAAACTTGTTCTTTATAGGAGTTGGGAAATTTATTGGAGCCTTAAGTCGCGGCTTTTAAAAAATTAAGCCTGCTGTGCTTGCCCAGGGTTCGCTGGGAATATGTATTAATGCAATAAATACGTATTTTACTAAAAAGGTAATTTCTCAAATTGATCATCTACCATAAATACTTTAAAGCGACGGATATGGATAAACGTACAGAACGTGTCTGGGCAACGTAACTCGTCTGCCTCTTAGTATTTCTTACTAATCTGATTACAAGCCAAGGATGTAATGGCTGACGTCTATTAATTTCATTCACTCATATCCCGGTTTATTCACATTATGATTAAAACTTACAGCATATTGTTCACATGGTGGAACTGAGCCTGCAGACATGGATGTCTTGTTGATAATACCATTGAAGGAAATATCAGCTGTAGATGGATATTTACAGCATTCAATATTCACACACGGTCTTTCGCCCGCTTCCTTTTCAATGTTTTGTCGCCAACTATAATCAAAAAACGTTTTAAAATACGAGCAAGAGCGCTTTATCAGATTATAAAACGCGAGGCGCAGCTAAGCATTTTCTACCCGATAAACCACGAACTGCTCGTATTTAAAATGAATCTTTGAAGCAAAACAAATTAATTTTTTTTATTTTTAACCCAGAGCGAAAACAAGTTTAGATAACTACCGCAGCGTACAAAAAGTACTCAACTTGCAGGTGGTAAATTTGCTCTACATATAATCTAAATCAACTTTAGGGTAAAAAAATACCAGCAATAAGTGATGACTAGTAATAGATTGTCGTTATTAGAATCATAAACAGTGCAAATGAAAATGAAACAAGACGCCTGCTAAGGCGTTCACTCCGCCTGCCAAACGAAAATGGGCACAAGGCCAGGCAGGGCTGTAACTAGAGCGTTCATTGGCGGTGGGGTATATTCACTTATTTCTGTTCTGCCCAACTAATTCCTTTTTAAATCAATTATTATTAGGGTACCTTCCAAGGCATTTTAAGACATTGCTAGCACATCTTATGTAATCACTAAGATAACCAAAAATCAATGTCTGAGTGACCTGCCAGGCACTCTGTCCAGAGTCCTAGTAGGATTGCAGTTTTTAGAATTTAATTTAAATTAAAGACTTTCATAGTACATATGTTAAACAAGATTCTTTTGCCATAATACCACCAACATATAGCTGTTTTATTTTGCAAGTAAAGAAAATTTTACTATAAGTGTATACAATACATCAATCTATTAAATCCATCAATTTATTAAATGTATTTTGTAGCACACTGCCTGAAGTCTCCATGATATAACTTGTTGGGAAAATGTTGGCTAGCCTTTTGATATATTGACAAGCTTTGAATTAGATATTTGATGTGTTGATAAGGTGTCAGGTAAATGTTTGGCATGTTTATAAAATGTTGGTAAGGATTTTGACTAGTTGACAAGTTTTCGACCAGACTTTTGACATGTTGATAAGATCTGAGTTAGTCTTTTGGTATGTGGACAAGCTTTGAAATGGACTTTTGACATGTTGATATGCTCCTAGTTAGACTTTTGGCATGTTGACAAGATGTCAGTTAGGCTTTTTGCTTGTTGACAAGATGTCGGTTAGGCTTTTGGCTTGGTGACAAGATGTCGGTTAGGCTTTTGGCTTGTTGACAAGATGTCGGTAAGGCTTTTGGCTTGTTGACAAGATGTCGGTTAGACTTTGACCTGTACATGCCCACAAGTTGTCAGTTAGACTTTCGACATGCTGACAAAGTATTTACTTCCAGAAAGCTTCAGGTGTCAGTTAAAACATTGGTATATAGGCAGGGTGTCTGATAAAGTTTTGGCAAATTGAGAAAGTGCCAGTTGAAATTTTACTAAATTTAAGTTAGAATTTAAGTTAAATTTTGTTCCTTTTTTTATTTTGCATTTTTGAGTTTTTTTCTTGCTATATTAATAATTATAGCAACAATCTTTGCAATAATCGAGTTAAAAGTATTTCTGTGATCTGTATTTTCTGTGATATCCAATTTGAAATCCTTTCTCTGAGTCAACTATTCAACAACAAACATGTCAATTTTTTATAAAGAAAGTTATTATAAATACTATAGATAAAGACTAAAATGCCGCACTCAGCTATGACTGTTGACGTTCTAACAAAGCAAGCATTAAAATCGCTCATAAAAACAACAAAAATTAAAAAAATTACTAAGCTATTCTTAAGCTATTAAGTTTGAAGTCTGAAGTATCCACGATATAATTTGTTGGGAACTTTAGACTAACATAATATTATGTATTTCTGGAATTGGAATGTAAAATGTCTCTTACCTTTTATAATTACATGAGATCCCACAAGCAAATAAATCATTTTGCACGAAATATTAGCATCTTAACATAGGTAGAAATAGAAAACCAAGGAAAGCAATCACTACGTGTTTAGAATTAGGAACACATTACACATTTCCTAGACTCATTCCTTAATCATGGAATGATGGAGTCTATCAGAATTTGCCGTTTTAAAACATTTCTGGAGCAATGTTTTGATAAAGAACCCTCCTGTCCCTTTTTGTTAACTATTACATGTTAAAAAAGTGCTTTGTATATAGATATTTCAGTAGAATTTGCGTTTGATTCTTGTGTAGAAATTTCTAAATTTCCTTAAAAGTAGGAATAAACCAGAAAATGACGGAAACACGCTCTCAAAACTTCACCGCGACACATCGCTGGAATTTGTCGTTTTAAAACATTTTGCATGAGAATCTTTGCACGTAAAACCTTCTTGGGGTTTAGATGTTCTAGCATACATGTTAAAATGCGTGTTTTGTTGACACATTTCGCTAGAAATTGAGTTTAAACGCCGTGTTTAGGTCGGCTCACGCGGTTTGTGCCAGCGGTATCACCCATGAGCGCTGCACCGACTTCTGACACCGAAAAAAAAAAAAAAAAAAAAACAGAAACGGGGCGAATTTAAAACTCCGCCTCGCCTACGGCAGGCGGAGTAATAATAAACGAAAATTAATTTGTTACTCGGAAAAAAAAATAGGTACGCAATGAGTGCTGGCCTTATTTGGCTTGCCACAAAATGCGTAACTTTCCTCATATTTGTAGACGTTCTCTGGTTCTAAAGACTTATTTACAGCGAGATTTCTACTACCAGTTTGCAATCTTAAATGCGGATTAAAATCGGGTAATTTTTAATCTGGCCGTTGAAGACTGCATACTGGGAGTCAAAAGCTCATACTAAATAAATCTTTACAACCAGTGAACGCCAACAAAACTATTAAAATAACTTTTATCTCAGTGTTATTTACAATAGATTGGGTTGATAAATAGAATTTTACAAAATTTGTTGTGTATTCTTTTAAAATTTTTCCCGAATTTATCTTCTGAAGTTTATAATTATCTGCCTCATGCTCAGTGATTAGGTGATATTCGCTTACAAATTGTAAAGTACATAGCGATTGATTTTTGCACTTAATTTTCATAGTTTCAAATTATCGCCACTTTCACCAAATTACAAAGCATTTTCGAACTAGCAATTAGATTGAATATTTTCACTCTAAATACTACTACTTGCGCTCTTGAGTATTAATCTATCCTGAAATGCCATAATGCCGTACTGTATCTTGTTACCTTTTCTTAAAAATGTAATTCAGGTAGGTTGCAGAGCATCCAATATGATATTCTGCGATGTATTTCGTATCGATTACTCCAGCGTTGAACATCACTGAGAGATCAGCGAGGAAGGTTGACAGTGATGGTGGCAGGTCGGTGTAGAAGTTCTGATACAGAAACACGAGGTCCAATATACCATTGTGTAATACAATTGTTTTAGAACACCTTAAGATCTCAAAGAACAAATCTGATGCTGTATTTAGACCATTGGCGATACCCTATAAGAGAATAGTTTAATGTCAAATTTGTAAATAATTAACCAACACACTTTCTGCTGTTCATTGATGATACTGTAATGCGCTGATAACTATATTTCTTTACGCGTCACTGAAGATAATCGAAGTAAATTTGTAAATGGCTGGTGTATTATACATCCATGCTAAATGGCCATTTGTAAGAAATTTATTTTTTGAGTTTTAAATCATTAAGGAACCTCTTGTAGTAGAAACTGAATTACAGGTCGTTCGGAATTCATGCTTACAACTATGTAATTATTTACAATAGAATACAACTTATCTAACTTATCTAATAAACCTACTTATTACAGTAAAAATAAAAATTAATTAAAGTCTTATATATGATTTACTAAGATCTTTTTAATAAATGTTTTGTTCAGTGTCACAATTTATACCGCGTACTTGACCGTGACAACGTTCCCAAACCAATCTGTTCGTGTCTTGGGTTTCTTTGCAACATTGTCAGCTCTGAGATTATAGCCACGAATTCGTGGTGCAGGGCAGTCATGAATAAGTAGATATAACGGGTTCCCAAGTACGATTGTTGCGACAAATCTCTTACAAGCTACGTTCCTCCGTAATTCATGTGAATCGTATGGACAGTGCTCTAAGAAATTGAGGAAGGTTGGCAAAAACCACTGAAGAATACTCCAATATTGATCATATGCATGTAAAATAAACAAGTAGGCAAGCAACTCCGCTCTTTTCAAGCTCCTCAACGCATACAATCGCCTATTGCACTTCTTAATGATGTGTTCACAATGCGCAGACCATGATCAGTCACTGGTAACATACACACCAAGTCATTTAAATGATGATATAGTTTCTACATGTGTTGCACCAATGACGATAGGTTCCAGAACACTAGTATTAAATGAAAGAAAATCAACAATCATATCTTTGCATTTGTCAGGGTTCAGCTCCATGTTGTTCATTTCAGCAAATAATTGTATATCAGCAACAATCACTCCTTACGGAAGGTGAATTCTTTGGTACTATCTCCAACTTAGGCATTTACATCGTTGACGAACTGATCACGCAGAACCCATGTAGACAAAATTTCATTCACCATTACGGTAAAGAGGAGCAGGCCTAGTTTTGTACCTTGAGGAATATACTGACCATATAATACTGAAGTGTTAATACTGACCATATAATACTGAAGTGTTGATGAATGTGTCCCAATATGACTCAACGTAACGTTATGAATACCAAAATTAGATAAAGATGAGTAAAATTTTATGATTGATTCTTTACGAAAATTAGCAAAGAAAAAGTATGTAAATACACAGTCCATATAAATCAAAATCCATTCCTCTTCGAATCAATGTCAATAGAATTTCCATGCTATACAGATTTTGAATATTTTTCTATTGATAACAGAATCTTGCAGGTATTTACACTAGTTTGTTATAGTTGTAATAGTGCTGCTTCTACTTGCTGCTATATAACGCCATAATGATGAAATTAGTTTTACTTTTACGCCACAAATCATGTTTTATTCTCTACTGAACTATGAAATATAAGTGAAATTTACAATACTCATCAGCCTCGCTTACACTGACGTTAAATTTCGGTGATTTATGCATCACATAATGTGTGAATTCTACGTTTTGAGCGATTGGTAAGAAATATTTGAGAAAGCTAGATCCGTGTATGAATACGGTTAATACCAATAATCGTTTTCTTACAAAATGTTTTACACTTAGATGAAAGTACGCAAAAGTCTCGCTGAATATGATATGCACCGCCAGCTCGATCGATGTCTTGTCTATCTCTTTACCTATAAAAAACGCTCAGTGATATTTAATATGATCCGAAACAGACTTATTCTTACCTCCGACTTAGGCATTAAATAAGGAATTGCCTTGGCGTAATGTGTATTGAAATCGAAGCCATGCTCCAGCAGAAATTTCAGTGAGGCAGGCTCTACGGTAAAGCTGTCTTTTCGCAAAAGCATCACGTTAAATGTTTGCACCAGAAATTCGCAATTGTCCTTCTCAGCATTATCATCTTCACCTCTCTTCTGAAACAAGGATATTCCAAGGGAAAGAATCGATCGCGTTTTGGCGATCTCGCAGAATGCTTTGTATCGTTCATTTGAATCTCTAAGATATAACATATTTTTATCAATGTCTGAAAGGATTAAAATCAATTTTTTTTGCTGCTAGGTACAGATCCTCAACATTCATATACCGTTCAGGTGTCTTACCTATTTTTTAACTATATTATCTAAGGAATCGAATTCGAGCGGAATCATAGACTATGGATAATTTTCGCTCACTCAAATGGTGAGTGAAATTATTTTCGCCTTACTCTCATGAAGCGTACTTACAGATAATTTCATAAAGTTAAAGTAAATTAAAAAAAAATTGCCCTAAAGCTTATAAATCTGCCATATTAGATTTGTCCGAGCCTCCGAAGAGCGGTCTATGCGAAATATATAACAATGGGGCAAGTTTAATTTTGCCCTTATAAATCGGCCATTTTGAATTTTAATGTTGCGCAATTAGATAGGAACACGCATTCCATATCTTTTATTTCTATGGGGTAAAGCAACAATTACAATAGAGAAATTAGCCTTAAGAATGCTCAGTAATGAAATTATAATGCGTCTCACTACAATAATGGCTTTGCACTAATTAGAGAAAAAACCAAGGGAGTCAGGAGGGGGGGGGGGGGGGGTAAGTTATAAATAACCAAATATACCCTGCTCTAGGGGACCTGTCTAACTCTCATTGATAAGTCTTATATCTAACCTGTAAACATCCTCATATTAAGCAATACAATTCCATATTTCTTATAATTCAATAAATAATTTTTTATTATTTTTCATTGTCTGTTGTCTACTTCATTTACCCACCCCAGGTTAAAGATCATGGCAGAATTCAGTGGCATACCAAGGGAAGGGTAAAGGGTATTGCAGGGTTCAAAACACTAAGTTTTGGAAGATTCATTGATTCATAAAACCAGACTAAAACTGAAATAAGGATGGAAAACATGTTCAGTTGGTATATAAATTTACTGAAAGTGGTTGACAGGAAACTGACGAATAAAATTTAATTTGCTGGTAAAATGTGGAGTATATAGCACCTTCCCAAAGTAGTGGCCTTGGTACATCATTGGCAAGATCTTTTATAATTAATATACATATAATTTGTCTACAGGGCAGGGTGTGAGCTAATTACTGTGGGCCCTATTGCCACTTTAAACACCCTGTTAACTTTTGATGTGGGAGGAAGCCAGACTACTCTGAGGTAGAGCCCCCCCCCCCCAAACTTTTTTCATCTTCCTACGGCCTTGCTCTGAGGATACCAAAAGGGTTAATTATTAATGAACAAATGGACAAATTGCATTATAGACTAACATTCAATTTTGGCAAGAAGATCAAAATCTTTCACTAGAGCTATAATGAGGAGCCTAAGATTAGAAGAATTGCAAAGTCTGGTTGCAATATGTTGTAAAACAGAAAATATTGCCCTGCAAAGTTTGCGAATCTTGTAATACGCTGGGAAAAAGTCAACATTTTTGCTGAAAAATGGTAACTTTTTCAGTACATAATACAAATATATAAATTATACAAAATTTGCAAACTTTGCGAGTCTATATTTTCCATATTTTACAACATTTCACCATTAGTGAAAGATTTCATTCTTCCTACCTAGTTTTGACCTTTAGAATCAAGCCTGCACCATTAGAGGTGACAGGCAAGTCCCATAAGATCATATGTATCACAGCAAGATTGTCAACCTAAGAACAACTTAAGTACAAAAGAATGCGTAAAAATTCATTGTGATAATAATCTTAGTGGTTACTGAAAATTTTAGCCATTATAATAATAGTGTGTTTAAAATGCCAATTAATGCTAGCTACCGGGGTAACCCATCTACGCTAAGTCAACTAGTGAAGGCTTATATTTCCTCGCATATGCGGTAATAGCCTGATCTTTCTTCACAATACCTTGCCATGGTATCTTTTCTGTTGCCAATACCACTCATTTCCTAGAAAAATAACATCCACAGTCTAATTACTAATGCCTCAATATGAACAAAGAAAAATCTCTACTAGTCAAACAGTAAAATTAAGTCTTTCTTAGTTTATAGTATACTGAGACCCATTACGAAAATGTTTGCCAATAGAGTGCAACACAATATTAGGTGCAGATGTCTGCCACCATTAGAGCTGCAGGTCTCTTGTGTCCATGCACCACCATAATTGGGAGGAGGGGTGATATGACCCCTACGATCACGTTTACAGCCCATAAAAACAATTGACTTTAAAATTTAAATCCTCATTTCAAATGTGACAAATTACACAAAACAAGAATATCATGCCCCACCCCCAATTAATGACCCCTGGTGCCCATGTCACTTGCATAGCTGAATAAGCTGATCACAGATTAAGCTGCTGCCACACTTTCCTCAACAGTGCTTGTGGCTCTTCTTGTTATGCATGTCCCAGTAGAACTTAGTTCTTATAAAGATGTCAAATGTGGAAAATATAAATGGTACATGAAACTTGACTCGCTCAACAATTTCCCCGAGTCGATCAAATTTTGTGCAACATATCCCACTTCTGCATTGACGTCATAATAAGAAAGGCTTGTTCAACATGGTAGTTTTACAACACACCCCACAACTATGTAGCTTGTTATATAAGCGCAACATACATCACAATACATAAAGATGCCTGACCCCCAGTCTCTCACCACTCACCAGATCTAGTGCAATAAATGTAGAAGATTTGATGGCCAGAATAAGTGCTGGCCAGTATTCAGTAACATTTTCTGCATGTATATCAACAACTGGAATATTCTTTACTGCTGTCATAGTGACATCAAGTCAATGTTCCAAACTTGCTAATTTCGTCTCTAAATAATTCCGCAAAACTACATGTCTTCCATCCGTAGTGTCCGTAGTGCGTTTCCAGTAAATAGGCGATCAGTGGATTCTTCCGATTTTCAAAAGTTTTCCACTTGATTAGAAATTCTTCAAAAGTTAGAGTAACACACTCGTATTAAAGTTGTTCACTTGCATTGCATATCATCTTCTTTGGTGTTGGAGAGTCAGATAATAAGTTAATTAAAAAAGTGTTTCTACAAAAAATAACTCAGTCCAAAAGTCCAACTCATGTGGGCGGGCCTTGTACATGTATGACATGTAATGGTAGGCCCCATGTAAGGAAATGTTGCACTATGTACTTGTTTGTAGATTATATAGTATATACCTTATTATTTTGATATTTTAAGAATAGCCGAATAAACAAATATTTTGCAAATTCCAAACTTAATTAATATAAAGCAGAGGAAAGTAAAATACATAGATAGGAAATTTAGAAAATCGATCTAAAATTTTTTTTCCTTGTAATAGTGGAAAAGTTTTATAAGAGCCCGCGAGCCTCGCAACATTTTGCCAGCGGGAATCACGCTTCAAGCATGTGCGAGACAAGCATGTGTATATGAAACGTAAAAGAAAGTTTTGGAGCGAAAGTTGATCAGAATATCGCTTAATTTTAAGACGTTTGGTGAAGAATAGCTTGCCAAAAGTTTAATAGTTGTCTGGTGAAAACACTGTGCTAAATTCTACCTGATATTATGAAGCTCACAGCTGAACTGATTCTGCAGTCAGCGCAGTTTACTAATGCACTCAAAGACAGAGAACTTGACCTAAGAGGTATTCATTTTGTTACCATGTTCGATCTTGTTTGTATTTTTAATAGGGCAGTATATACTAACAGTGTTCATTATGGAAACGACGTCATGGCGTCATGTATCTGAAGATATTATTAAAACTGATATCTTCTATCAATTACTGACTATAAATGTTTATATGTATTAATGTTACCAATGTAGTGGAGTACTAAGTTAGAAAACGTGCATTTAGTCGCAGCTCTGATACGAGGACAAACAAATTGTTTGCAGCAGAGAAAAAGAAAACTTGCATCTATCTTTGCACCTTACACTACTCACACTTAACCAACCCCCACATATCTACTTGGCACTCACAACTTTCTTGGCTCTATGGCAAGTCAAACCTACTGTACTACCAAGAAATAACTTGCCACTGCATCAGGGCGGCCCGCGGGCAACTGCCATTTTGCGTCTACGCTGCCCGCAGGAGACTCACATATTGTGTCCAACAAAACTACGTCTCGCTAGACACAGCCTTCGTAGCATAACGGTACTCAAGAAACTGAACAACATCGTACAAATCCGAACGACCCTTAAATAAAGTAATAAATCAAATAAGAGTCAATATTATCTTGAAAAGGCAACTGCATTAAGCAATAAGCAGGCAATAGTTTGACAAAGCAAACAAATTCTAATAAAAAATAACTTGTAAACTGAGTTTCTGATTGTATGTCACAACAGCACATTTATCTTGATTGATAAAAATTGGTGACCACCAGGATAGTTATTAAAAAGGAAAGCAAGTTCCTTTCTACTATCATCTGGTAACCAATGCTTTCCATACAGCCTGTTGCTCCTTTGTAGGAGATACAAGCCCAAACATGCACTTAAATTCAAAGTACAGTGCTATATAAGTTTTTCACGTAATGCAGGCATTGTATTAGAAAGTAAGCATATAGAAAATCATAAGGAAATAACAATATTGTCTACGAATAGAGCTGCTGCATACATGTGTTTCGTTCACATTATTGCCACTTGCATTTAAGCTTTAATTGTTGAGCAGAGTTACAGCCGGTATTGGGTTTTGTACATATAAACTAGGCTGGGGTGGTTCTTTGAGAAAACCGAGAGAGAAACAAAAAAAAATCCGTTTGTGGAATTAAAACATCGTGTTTGAAATCTCAAATTTATATATTTGAAAATTCAAAACATGCACTTGGCTGCTCACTTTAGCACTTGTGATGCCCTTCGCACCCTGTGATGTATTGTTTCATGTGGTAATGTTCTAAGTTTTTATGTAATAATCCTATGTTTTTATCTGCCTTTACTAAAAAATAGCATTCTACAAATTGTATAATATGGAGTTCTGATCGGGCAATAGAATATGGCATGCATTTTTAATGTTATCTCAGCTTTTCTGACTACAGAGACATATTATATATAATTAGATATATATGTCATGCTACTTGTAAGTGTAAGTATTAAGCCATTATGACAACACCCCCCCCCCCCTCCTTGGAAAATCTGTAAGATTAGCATTGATCCGTGAGACATGATGGTTATTTGCCAACTGTAACCGTACCAGCACTTTAGGTTTTTGGCTTTCCTCCACACGGAATAATTAATTCAGTCATGCTCTTTTACTGTATATGCTACACTTTCCAGATTGGCTGCAAACTCTTCTAGAGTTCACATGTTTGCAATCAAATTACCATTAATTTATAAAACTGTGATGCACTAACCAATACTTAGTTAATGGAAATGCTGCCCAGCATATCTAATCCCACTAGTGTTTTGTTTTGCCTTTGCAATGTTTTTACCATCAATTTGTTTAATATATAGGCTACAAAATCCCAGTTATCGAGAACCTTGGAGCAACTTTGGTAAGCTTGTCATGCCAAGTATAAATGTTTCAATTAATGAAGTCTGTTTCAGTTTTTTAAATTCAAGAAGTAGGTATTGTGGTGTCTAACACTAACAGTAGTGTTAGGGGGAAGTTATTCTTTTGTTGAGGGTGTGTGTGTGGGGGAGGGAACGGGGTTAGAGAGAGAGAGAGTTTGTTCTGGCCAATACTTGCTGACTGCTGTTGCCGATAAAAATGTACCTTCTACTGAAAGACAGTGATAAAATAAGTGATGTATGCCAACCAAATACTAGAATAGGGCAAGTCTAGAACAGCTACAAAGTATACACTGTCTTAGTTATATGTAATTTACTTACTAACATATTTGTGAATGTGTGTTTTCTTAGGATCAGTTTGACACAATAAATTTTTCTGATAATGACATCAAGAAACTAGAAGGATTTCCATTGTTGAAGAGATTAAAATGTTTGATAATGAACAACAACCGTGTGTGGTGAGCATCTATTGTTATGAATTAAAACAATGAATTTCATCCTACTGATTTACTTTAGCTTCTCACAAATATGTTATACGTGGCAAAAAATGATGAGCTGTTACAGGTTGTTGAATACAGGATGCGACAATGTTGTTGGGTACATTGTTCCTGGTTGACAACAATATGGAACATTAGTATGATCACATAGGTGAAAAATGAAAATTCTCTACCCTGATTGGTTGCCCTAGAGTTGATTATGATACAATAATCACCTAAGCAGTTTTTCAAAATGTACATCAGTGGTTTGTTAATGTGGCAGATCCTGATTTGAAATATGAAACATATTATTGTTATTTTACACCTGTGTTATAATACTAAAACAATTATTTACCTCAGGCTCAATGGTTATCGGTTAATACAACAAGATTAGTGCATCTTGTTTTCAACCTCTTTTGAGTTTTGGCTGTGTATATTGAGTTTGTAGTTTATTCTAGGCTAGAAAATTACTCAGCAATTGCATTAACACTGTGTTGAGTGGAGTTGTTTGAAAACGTCCCTTCTACCATATTAAAATTTAAGCATAAGTACCCTGCTAAAGAAAATAAGATGAGAATAGAGAATTTAGTAGTTCTGTGTGAACGCAAATACTTAATGTTACTTTTTGTAATCATTTAATTTGTAAACAAACAGCAACAGCGTAGTAGTGTGAACACGCATAAATTTTGCCAGCATTTTGCTCTGGTGTACTGTTTACAACATAGTTTTAGGTAGTATGTTTTTGCATTTTGCAGGTAGGTGATTATGAACAGTTGTTCAAGACCATACATATTCCGTTCTGCACATGTTTTCCTCATTTTGATAAAATTAAAACTATAAGTGTAAATTAAGACAATACAAAGCAGTTCGTTTTGATTTAAATTAGTTGGATGTTCGGTATACCGAAAATACCGGTACTGAATCTGATACCGGTATGTTGGTATCACTTTTTAAGAAATACCGATATACCAAAATTTCCGGTATACCGAAAATTTTCCGGTATACCGTAATCATGTTCATTTATTTGTATATTATTGTATTTTTGATATTTATAAAGAACAAACATTCATCCAGAGTTTTAAGGTATCAATTTTTAAAGTATTGTTTCAAATTTTTTTATAGTTTTGAAAATCCAATTTAACGCAACTTTGCACGAGGTAAAAAATCGATATACCGGTATAATTTTCCGGTGTACCGATACCAGAAATTTCTCATATCGAACATCCCTAATTTTAATAGAACTCTCATGGTTGGGTCCTCTCAGTTGTTCTTGTTATGACTTGTGAGCAGAAAATATGTGCAAAACGGACTTTACATGGCGGTCTTTAAATAAGTTGTGGGCTGAATATTATGATCATCGGTTTAAATAAGTTGTGGCCATATTGAAGTTCAATGGAAGGCTAGTGCTAAACTTGCTGAGGGGAATTTGGGGACAGGAGTTTTTTATTTTATCTCCACATTCGGCATCGCACTACCTTTGTAAATTGTAAATGTACTGCAGACAAGTTCGGCACGATTCCTTCTATGGGCCTCGCCCTTAGTAATGCAAATTATGTAATTGTGTGTGAGGATATCCTATATTAAGCTGGCTTTATTTTTTATGGCTCTTGCACTTATTTTAGGCAAAACTAAATATTCCCACGTGGACTCTACTGTAATATACTTCTAAACATTCCCATGCAGACTATAGTTAGTGCTCTACTTGTACTAAGATCTAACTTTTATGTATATATTAATATTATGATTGCAAGTATGGATGGACCAAGTTAAGGTAAGGTTTCAGCAAATCTCAACGAAGGCGTCACCCAGGAACATTTGATTTCCTTAATATATACCTGCTGTGTGTCAGTGTCGCGGACTTATTGTCTGTAAACTGAATTAGATACTTAAACAGTTTGTTAATGTGACTGCAAATCTGTGTTGTTGGAATGGAACTTTTAGGGCTTAAGTTTTTTTGAAACTTGGTTGGAATAAACTGAATGTTATACTAACGTTAAGGCAAAAGGAGTAAAGGATTGCGTTTCAGGTAGTTTCATGTGACATCCTGGATCAACCTCGTACCCAGCCCAGATTATTCGCTCTTGGAAGTGAAATAGAGCGAATGTTCAGAGTACGAGGCTCATCCTAGCTATTCCTATCCCATATCTTTATTATTCATTTGGGGCAGTGAAGCTCCAATTTGGGACATGTAAATCTGAGAAGTATTTAATTTAATGTCTTTACCAACAACTACACGCAGTGTTATTTTTTTTGCTTTAATACTGTTATTTTAGCCGAATTGGTGAAGGATTGGAAACCTGTTTACCGAATTTAGAAACCGTGGTTCTGACCAATAACAACATGCAAGATTTAGTAAGTTTCTTGAACATGATTTCTTGAAAGATGTTTATTAACTATACCGTAGCAGAAAAACAGCCCAGTATGCTAGGCATAATTCTTAAGGCCTGTTCAAACGAAGCCAACATCATGGAACATTGTTGGCCCAACAATGTTACATGATGTTTGGCGAAATTTTAAGCAAGTTTAAAATTAAGCCAACATCTTCCAATATGGTGTTCAAACGAGGCCAACATGTTGCATCCAACAATGTTGGGTGATGTTGGACCAACATGTTGGCTTCGTTTGAACACGCCTTAAGACAGGTGGTTTACGTCTACGTAGGTTTCTTCACATCTTTTTTTGGTCATTTTCCTACAGTAGATGCCTCACGATGCCCATAGTGAATCAATATTTTGTCTAGCACTATAAGATTAATTATGAATTTTAAACACTCTCCGCATACTATATAGTTATATATAAAGGGCTATTAATTGGTACAAAAGTCCAAATATACCTGTATTTATGATGTCTGGTTGTTACTGACAGAACCAACGACAATATTTGTAACTACTTTTATGCCACTTGCCGAATTGATTGTATAATGATAGCTAAATTTCCCAAAAATTTACCTGTAAACTGTTGGGATTAAGTATAGATTATTTAGATTTGGCAGTGAAAATCTATCTGTCGATGCATTTCAATCTCAAGCATGGTCGCTATAACTGACTTGTATGATTTCGTAAATGTGAAATGTGTCGTAGGCATTAATATCGTTTTAACACTAAATTTTATCTTTTTTAGTCTGACTTGGAACCATTGAAAAATATAAAATCGTTGCGGTATTTAAGGTAGGATGGGAATTGTTTTCAGTAAAAGCAAAACCCCACGAACGGTCATTAAGAAATGTTTGTTTTGGAGGGAGAGTTGTTTTAATGTATCGTAGTTTTAATTGATGCATCATGATTGGAACTGTTATAATATTCAGATCTTTTATCTGTGTTCAAAGTGCAGCATGTATTTGAGCACTATATTTTATTTACTACTGCGATTGCCCACCCATTATTTTGCAAAATTAACATTTGCAAATCATTTTTTTTTTCACATATGGTACAATGTACAAATGACACGACTGCACATATAGAGTTTTACCAAGAGACAGCCTTCTCAATCATTCGCGCATGATTACCATGAATCTTGTACTACCAATGTATTTTGCTTCTAGTTTATTGCGCAATCCCATATTGAACAAGCCAAACTACAGATTGTATGTCATCCACAGTGTGCCTCAAATAAGAGTCTTAGATTTTCAGAGGATAAAACAGCGGGTAAGAAAGACAATTCTATTTCGAACGGATTTGTAGTATCTCTAATATACGGACAGCTCTATATGATTGGACATTGGTAGAGAACTATACGAGCATTATAAGATACTGTACTTGCACCTTTTATTAGAGATATGTCTAGTATGGACACCTTCCTGGCACGGGTCTCTTTTTAAAAGCCCTCTTTTTAAGCCTTTTTTTTGTGGATCTCTATTCAGTAGCAACAACTCTTTGTTTTTTATGGCGACCTCTGATACGGACCCCTTGGTAACAGAGACACCAGAGGCCAGTTGTTTCAAGTCAGGTTAGCCCAACCCTGAGTTAGCTCAAAATTTAAAGCAATTTTTCTAAGAGCTTACTTAGAGTAAACTAAATATTTTTTCATAATCTTGCCTGGATCGATCGAAGTTTTCTTTTTTCAAATGTTTCTCAAGAGGAATGTATTGAGATACAAAAACTGAAGCAGTGAGTTAAATTGAACCGGGGGCTCGCGCTAAACCAGCTTTGAACAGTACTAAGGAAATTTCCCAAAGTGATGTAAAAAGTAATCCTTTCTAATTTACCCCCAAATAGTTTCAACTTCAAAGCTGGACGCTAACCCCTCCCCCCACCTCTTTACTTGTCTCGATACACTCAGACAATATTATCCTCCCATATCTAAAACAGTCTTTTCCGGTTGACACCCTTGCCAGTTCAGAGGCATTTGTAAATAATGTTGTTTAGCCTACTTATTAGAGACCTTTAGATTGGCGTTTACGGCAAGCGGCAAACCTCAAACATGTTCATTACTATAAACTCGAAATCATGAACCGTGAAGTGCTCAAACTATACTATTTATTCAAAAAATCGAAAATACTGATCTACGATGTATTTGTACGACCACTGAAAGGTATCTCTGACGGATAATAGTTTAGTGCCTCAATCGCTTGTCGTTCGAGTTGACGTTTGTAGGGAGCCGCTATGAGCATGTCCAGCAGTTCAATTGTAAAATTCAAACATCAAACGCCACAATTCAAACGTGAAGCCGTGTAAGCAGAAAAATCATTGACGGCAGTCAGCAAGTGTCTGTGATCGGACGACTTGTCTATGTGCAGTGTATTTATTCTTATTAATAATTCGTATATAGCTAAAACATCTCCAGGTTTTATCTCCACTCCCAAAGGACGTCTCTCAGGTTTGCCGTTTGCCGTAAACGCCAATCTAAAGGTCTCTATTAACTGGTAGTTAACCATCTAAAGTAAAGACACACAAAACAATTCAGTTAACAGCGGTTTCCGAACTATCTGGATGTTTTTACACCCCAAACCAGGCGACATCGATGGTCATAATTACTGTTTGTTCACTTCAGTTTTCATGCTGGTTGTCGACTCAGTTGCTAAATGTTTCACATTTTTCAGGAACGCGAAGCTGCGGCAAGAATGTTTGGTGGTAAAAAAGGAGAAAAACTAGTAAATGGTGCCATGAAAAGCAAAACAAACAAGTAAGATCACAGTTGTGATGTCGTGCTCTTTCTGGTTGACAATTTCCCGGTTAATCTTAATTGGGAACACTGTATCTACCAGTGTATGCTAATACAAATAACATAGTTTTCAGTGAATTTTACTGAATAGTAAGTATTTATAGCCTTGCTAATGCTACGATAGCATTGAAGTGGATCTTAGTCTACATGTATCCATGTAGAACTTCTCTTGCCTTGTAAATATGATGTGTCTTTAGGTGATGATAATAAGAGATATCAACACAGGGTAAATAACAGCCTTTGAATCTCTACTGTATAGCAAGTATTTGTAGGCTTGCTAATGGATTATGTTTTGTGTAGATTCGTACCTGGTGCGCCTCTTGTCAAACCTCCACAACCACAAGCTAAGAAGAATCCACAACGAAATAACATTGCGGCGATCAAGGTTTGTTTATTGCAGTCTAAATTGCAAAAGTCTGTAATCACCAAATAATTTCATTTCATAAACGTGCTTGTTGAAACAGATGGTTGTATACAACATTTTTAGAACCATCTACAGGTGCGCTCATAAGTTATTGGACATCTAGTTTGTCATGAATTTGTCGTCTGGTGAGGATTTTTGAGTGATAACAACAACTTATTTTAGTACAAAAATTTCAAATGACATATTTCAGTATGTAATACATCATGCACTGCTACAACATTGTCTGGCGATATACTGTAGCCGTGCTCATTTATGCAAATTACATAATAATAATTATTGTCAATAGCAAGTCACACAACAACCCATCGCAGACCAAATCAGTACTTTGTATGCCATCCTTTGGCAAGAATAACTGCCTCTATACGACTAGGCATTGACTTTATGTATTTTAGCAGTTTGTCGGTGGGATAGTTGTTCCAAATTTGTTCAATGTTCTCGAACAAATCATTAGCACTAGAGGGCAAAGGTATGTCCAAAAGTGCTTGTTCTATTGCCCACCAAATATTGTCCAAAGGATTTAAGTCGGGTGATTGGGGAGGGTGGTGCAAATCATAATTATTTCGCTCAAGGAACTACAGATTCTTCTTAGCTGTATGCACAGATGCATTGTCTTGCATGAAAACGAAAGAATGCCGGCCACCTTGGAGTTTCATAGTGGGCCCCATTTGATGACGTAATATGTGATAATAGACTTCTGCATCTACTTTTCCTTCCAACCTTTTTAGTTTGCCCATACCAGCACCACTCACACAGCACCAGACCATGATACTTCTTCCTCCGTGTTTGACAGTAGGTTTAAGGCATTGGCGTTGGAACTCCTCACCAGGTCGCCGCCGCACATACACTTCACCACACTTAGGGAAAAAACTAAATGCACTTTCGTCAGACCACATCACTTTCAACCACTGATCAGCTGTCCACTGCCTGTTCGATAAAGCATACTTTAGACGGGCCTGCGCATTTACCTCACTTATTAACGGTTTCATTCTTGCTACTCGTCCATTCAGGTTACCTTCTTTCAGACGTCTCTTTATTGTTGATACAGACAGACGTTACCTTCTGTTATTAGGTCGCGTCTGTGCTGGGGAGCTGTTTTAAATCTGTCACGCTCACTTGCTCGCACAAGTGCTCGGTTTTGCCTTGGGGTGGTTTTTCTTGGTGCTCCAGTTCGTCGGTCATTGCGCTCGTTCATGCTACCAGTCTCGTACTTTTCCCAAAGGTTTGTTACAGTTGAAGACTGACCTTACAGCACGCAGCAATCTGCCGGTTGCTCAATTTTCCTTCCTTCTTGAGAAAAACAGCACGCCATTTGGTTTCGTCGTTCAAACGTCTTCCACCAATCTTCCTAGTTTTCTTATGACGTCCCATTGTAAGATCTTTTAATCTTTGCATGACTGAGGCTACTCAAACTCGTGTATTTATGTATGAATGACAAAACGTTGTACTTGTGGGACAGCAATGCCATCGACATTCACGCATTCATCCGGACATCCCACAATCCTCATTCTAATTCTGCCTAAGGATACGACGATTTTTTACGCCACAACCCCTAATAACACATTTCTTTCATACAAACACAGTTGGCCAAAACTTATCGGCGCAACTGTATGCAATTTGCTTAAATGAACAAGGCTATAGTATGTAGCTAGAAAATGTTGTAGCAGTGCATGATCTATTAAATATTGAAATATGTCATTTGAAATTATGTACTAAAATAAGTTGTTCTTATCACTCTCAAACCCTCACCAGACGACAAATTCATGAAAAACTAGGTGTCCAATAACTTATGAGCGCACCTGTATTAAAACCCCTAGCCTCATGGCTTCGCCTCAGTGTCGGCATGCATGTCATCATCGCCAGCCTGTATTGGCTTAACTTTTTGTTGGTGCTGACCGACATGAATAAAGGTGAACCATATATATCCAGCGATGCAGAGTGCTAAGATAGCCGGCAATCAGTGCTTCCAATATCTGAAGAATTTAATCAGAAAAGTGAACGCTGCTGTAAAAACTACTCTTAACATCCGTAATCAAAACTGGATCAAGGTGGTGGCGACAATTACCTTCTAGATTTAGTCAAATAACAACCTTCACATCTTTATATCAAGTGCAAAATGCGGCGTACCTGTGAATGTTTCCTTTTGAGACAATTTATGTTCTTGCGAGTATAATTTCATGTTATGAACTGTAATGTATATTATATATAATCCCTAGTGCTCCAAAATTTTACCTCATGTATGCATGGGGCTTCGGCGAAGAAGTGGTTAGACCCCTTGCCATTCACCTCCAAGTTCAGTTAGTTTCATTCTTGCTAAAAGCTTCTCAATAATTGTATGCAGTACGTGAACAACATGCATGTTGATTTATGTGAAGGTGAATCAAGTCATTACTTCACAACACAATCCTATCATCTTCTGTAACTTCGTTTTCTAGGCTGCTATTGCTAACGCTAAATCACTGGAGGAAGTTCAAAAGTTGGAAATGATGTTGAAAACTGGCCATGTTCCTGACGCTCAACAACCCACGACAGTCGACCAAAGATAAACTAACGATGTCAACACACGATTAAAGCAAAACAAAATTTGCTTGGGACAATTTTAATCGATTCGTGTTTCGATTGGTTGAAATGTATAGCGTGGTCTACACTGCTGCAAGCACAAGACGTTTTTAATGTATAATGTTGTATAAACAGTTCACTTATTTTCGAGTGAGATCCTCAACTTCGTACCCAACTAAGCAAGTATTATCAGATTATTTCTATCGCATTTTGTATTTTAACATAGTTTCTTAAATCTCAGATAAAAAATAAAAAGACAATGATAGAAAGTAGGATAAATCACACTCGTATACGTGATTGACATCAGGTATTAGCCATCCTCGCAAATGAGTGCATTTTTTTTATCTGTATGTATTCTAGACTACGGCACAGAGATTATAAGACACTACACTAGATGGCATCGTAATGTTTGTGAGTGAAAAATAGGGGACCGCGGCTATTGGCTGAACTAGTTCCTCCTTACAGCAGAAATCTGTATTAATAAATGTTTTCCTCACTGTTGTTTAAGATCGTTTTGCCGGTTTTTGTAGAAAGTTCTGAATGAGATAAAAAGTAAAAAATCCGCCTAAAGCCTATTTTTTCCACTTCGCGAATAAAAACAGAATAACAAGTAGGAACGGTTCCTACTTGTTCGCAGCGAAATTTTTCGCCAACTAATTTTGACCAATCACGTAGCCGAATTCCTGTTTTCGCTTCGCGTTGAGCGAACAAAGTCGCCAAGTGGAAAATAGGCTTTAAACGGCTTACTCTTTTATTCTGTGATCGTGAATGAGTTCTACGGTTATCAATTTATGTTTCGGTAACTAAGGCAACGGTTAGGGGTAGAAGAGGTAAAGTGCCGCGTGCGCTTGGTGAGAGCAAGTTCACGTGTATAAGTGCAATGCAGCTACATATGTAGATGTGTACCAAGCTGCACTGATGAGGCGTGGAACGCCGAAACATGCATGTCTGCAGATTGTATGAAATTATATGGAATGTATGAAATCCGTACAAACAGTGCTCGATGCTTCTACGCAGAGCGGTATACTAATAGGTATATCAAAGACGAAACGAAATCATAACCAACATAAATAGTTTAAAAATTTAATGTACGTGAAACTCGGAGTAGCATTAAATTTTTAAACTATGTTGGTTATGATTTCGTTTCGTCTTTGATATACCTATAGCTAGTATATATATATATATATATATATATATATATATATATATATATATATATATATATATATATATATATATATATATATATATATATATATATATGTATATATGTATATATGTATATATGTATGTGTATGTGTATATATATATATATATATATATATATATATATATATATATATATATATATATATATATATATATATATATATATATGTATATATGTATATGTATATATATATATATATATATATATATATATATATATATATATATATATATATATATATATATATATATATATATATATATATATATATATATATATATATATTTATATATATATATATATATATGCATGTAGAACTTGTCTTGTAAATACGATGAATACGACATATCTTCAGGTAATTTTAACAGTTCTCAAGACAGATTATTTAACAGCCAATGAATAATACTGAATATCACAAGGATGGAAAAAAATTGCTTTTCACACCTCTTTTCAAATCTATTGCAAAAAACGCGAAAGGGTTTATCACATTGGCATTTGCAAGTCTTACATGCATTCTGAGCAATATAAGGTGTAAATAAACTTTATTGTTCCTACCAATATTTTGACATGTTAACTATTGTCAAAAACTGTTCATCGTAAATCATGACTTCTATCTCTGCCCTCTGTGCTATAGTTGTTCAAAAGCCGGTAGCTTAGCCATGGATTAATCTAATATTGAAAGGAAATTTCCCAAGAGCTTGTTTAACTTGGAAATATTTCTTCAGAGATATTATGTAGGTCAATGGTAGCTTTGGTTTCCGAAGTTTTGAAAGCAACGCAAGTGTGGAAATATAGAAACTAAAACAGTGTGTTAAACGTTTAACCTAAAGTTAGCAATAACCCAACTTTCAATAAGTGCCAGTCCTTTTCTTGACTTTCTGTTTAAAGTTTGAGACTAAGATTATCTGCTAACTCTGCAAATTCTCTTAACACTACCCTATTATTTCGTTTTGCAAAAACACTGCCAGATGTGTCTTCATGCACGCATAACTCCAATACTATAAAATGTGATGCGTGGAAGAAATTTAAAACGGTTGCCGATCTCATGATATATGCTACAGATTAAGATACCTTGGCATTGATTGTATGCCGTGTGTGTGTCGCCATAAATGCTTCAGTAGTTCTATAATAGTCAGAAGATAAGACTGAAATTTATCTACTCAGTAGCGGAAAATGACGCATCTGCACCGGTCTCCACTCCGTCTGATCGATCGTAAAGAGTTCATTTCGGAAAACTGGTTTCAAGTGTCTCCTTTCTCAGACCTTGTAACTCGTTCGGCTTTTCTATATTTCCCTTGGATCCATATTCGATACATCTTCAATTGTCTTCCTCGATTCACTTGCAATCGTCTGTCGACATAACTTTGTTCCTCTATTAAACCTTCCTGTGTGAACAGCTTCTTTACTTCGTCTGAAAACAGAACATCAGTAGATTTAGTAAATTCATGATTACGGAAAAATTGGCGGTATGTACATTCCAAAATGCATTGCCAACGTGAAGAGGAAATCACTGAATAAAGATGACGCAAGTGGTTTCTTTTCCCTTACTCCAAGCTTGGCTTAGAAACAATTGCGATCAGGGTAATGACTACCGAGACAACGTCTTCTCGTACAGTTAATGGCGTCATAACCTCTGGAGTTTAAAAGCATTATTAATCAAACTTCTATTCCATGTAAGTTCAACAATAAACTACACGGCAATACAAAGAAGCATAACTTTTTATGCAACTGCAAACAATTTGCAATTGAGCTAGAAAAACAAGAAACCATACGACAATTTCAAAAAAAATATAAAAACATAATCAGAAGACTTAGACTGATACTTTGCAATATAATTCAACTACCACTAACTCATATTTTTGTTTTGTTTTGTTTTGATTCTTGACATCTTGGCTTCCAAGATGCTATTTTTCCGACTTCATTTTTCAAAAAATCACCTTGGGTAAAGAAATAACATCGAGTGCCATCCCCACGAACATAGAAATTATCTGCTAAGCACTTTCCTACATAATAAAAGAAAAACAATGGTATATGAGAACCAGTGAATCATAGTTTTCGATGAACATTCATTTGACATTGGTGAGCGGGCAAGAGAGTTCAGAGCAATTTTTAAATGTTATACAAAATTTTCGTTTTGTTGTTGTTCGTTAAACAATCGGATTTTGGCAACCAATTTTTTGTTATAATTTCCAGTTCACAAAAAGTTCACTTCCAGAGTTCGAGTACGTGGGCTTAAACGTTCAAGAGCACGTCTTGAACTGAAATCCTTGCACTTCACACAGCCTGACTTTTGCGGTGTCCGCTGAAATTACGAGCCCGCACGAGTGGGTGATAGTTTGGCAAAAGTGACCAGCTTGATGACTTCACAAAATGCACATCGAGTTTTCACCAAAATTTTGCCTAAACTAAGTTCAATTTTTGAGTTAACTCAACTTTTCTCGCCGGCTGAGCCTATATACATTCTCGCTACGTCCCTGTGCGCCATAGAGAATAACATGATTTAACAGTTGTAGTAATTGAGGTTTGTTTACCCAAATAGCTGAAGTTTGCACTAGGATATTGCGATTTACAAGAATAATTCGATTTAGTAAGACAGTAGCTTGTTCACAGACTTAACTCTAAAAGAGTAAGGTCTGTTAAGACTTGAAGGATTACTTGTCCTGGCCGAGAAAAGAATGCTAACTATATTCTAGGTTTACATTGCAAATGTTTGCTTCTAGTGCAATTTATCGTAGAGATATTTTGCAAGAAAAAATGGGGATTGAAAATTTTCTTGATGTATTATGTTATAATGTTGCACAAATTAATTCTTGAAAACTTTAGATTGAATTCATGCATGGACAAGAAATCTTTCAAGGATTCACAGACCTTAATCATTCTGATTTAGGTCTGTGCACAGGCTAGTAAGACAGGTGTTTGATGAAAACTTATCACAATGATGAAAAATTATTACAAAACTCGTTCAAGTAATTTAAAATGACCTAAAGAGTTAAAACGTGTAATTGCAAACGTCATATAAAGAAACACAAAACAAAACATTTGATTGGTCACGGTTAACGCTTGATTGCAAATGGTAGCAGGTGCGTACCTTTCTTAAACCGCAGTTGGGCCATGTCATAACGACCATAATCCCTGAACAAAATCCTGCCACCAGGTTTTAAATACTGCAATATACAAATCAGTGCCGCTCTAGTCAGTACTTCATTTCCCAACAGTAAAACAACAACACACTTTATAAAAACTTACAATAAATGTACCTTTACTAGCCTCTGAACCGTTTCTTGAAATCTGTACAAAAATAATATTATATGGGTTACTACAACAGGTAACGAAAGATCGAACACAGGGGAACATACCTCAAAGATTTTTTGACAGACTGGCCAATATACAGGGTGTGCGAAGAAGGTAATCGAACTTCGAAAGCTAAAAGCCTTGCATTGTCGCTCCGATAATTTCTGTAGAATATGATCTACAGAAATTATCGGAACAACAATGCAGGCTTTTAGCTTTCGATTGTCACTATTTTTATGAAATTTAATAAATCGCATATTTTTACCCCGGACATTATTATCAAAATTAATTGACATTCCCAAATGGGTTTTTCAATGACAATTTACAGAAATGTGAGGGAATATCTATCTACTATTGAAACACTTATCAAATTTAAAATATCTAATTTATGATGAAATAGTGTTATCAGCAAAAAGCGAACTATTACTTAAAGCAAACTGTATCTTTATCAGTACAAGTTCGATACTTTAGCATGACTAAATCTTCATTATACTTCTTGTATCACATTGTGAAATTGGTTTCTTTGTTTGAGCTTATTATAGAGGTACGAAGAAGCTTGGCCGTCATATATTCAAACATTAGTGAGTGTCTCTGTATAACACGTGTTCTTTAAGTGGTAGCCATCCTAGTGGACTTATCGTAGGAGATATATTTTCAAACTTCTTTACACCCGATATGTTTCTGGCAGTATAATTTTGAACTAAAATGAATTTTGTCAATGCTATCTTCCGATGTGTTTGACCATATGCATGATTTTATTCACTGCCAATGTATGTATAATTATAGCGAGGGCTTTATTGTACTACTAACGTTCTTATATTCCATCCGGGCACACAACTTACTTATCAGGATGAACAGCGGATAGGACGAATATGAGAAGAATGATGTCTAAACTTTCAAATGGGAAAGGAAAATTGTTGCCTTGAGTGATATCGCAAACAAAACCATGACATCGACCATTTTTATATTCTGCATGATCCTAAAAGAAAACGAGTTAAACTGTTTACTAACAACGGTCCGGGCGCCAAAAAAGAAAAAAGTTAATACTTATAGATATATGGAGCTGCTACGGGTATAGCAACGCGTCCTGTATTCACATTCACCTTTTTCCTTGTCTGTTTCGATGTGTTAAAAATTTGTGTTACCCAAATGTGATGAAAATTTGTTCTCATCTTAAGGAATTCCATTGGATTTGAGAAAAACCATAGTTGGGAATAAATTGGTATATTAGGAGCTGACCATATGGTCCCGCTTAGCCGGGATTAAATGAAGCGTGAAATGATCTTGAGGTATTGAAATGAGTCATTTTAAGAAACGAAACAACCAAATTTAGAACGCTTTCAGTATTGATCAATAAAAAAGATATATTTTACGAAAATTAATGCCTACCACTGTTTTGTAATTTTATTATTTAACAACATATTTTTCGAATTGATATTTTATTGATATCAATACAATAAACAGAACATTTTATGCCCGCTTGCAAATACACTAATCACATATTGTCTCATTCACTCGTGGGAGATTTTGACTCGAAATTATAATTCATACCCAGACACATCCACGTGATATCCTGTATATGAGTACAACCCATTTCATAGAGCATAGTAGGTAATTCCGGATTTTGAAAAATTGCTCAAATCCGGCCGAAGATCCCGTGGACCCGTAATTAGAAAGACATTAGACATGGAAAGCTTGTATATTTGTTTATTTGGAACATTTGTTCGGTGGAGTCGAACTTTGTTCACTTCCGTGCAATATTTTTAGGCCCCGTCCACACGTATGCGGATATTTCTTCTCCGTTTTGCCCTTGCGTCCACACGTAAACGCCGTTTTCGTGTGTACGTGTGGACGGGAGAAAACGAAGGTTTTCGAAAACGATGACGTTTTTTAAAAACGAAGAAAAAACCCTCCGTTTTAAAAAATACAAAACTTTTACCTTGACTAAATCTATTGCCACACTGGAGAAGTCACAACAGTAGACAAACAGCTCAGGATTGCTACAGAGAAATTAGAGTAAGTAATGATTAGCGTGTCTTGTTGCACATTGCATTATACTTTCTTCTTATACAAGAATTTCTATACACACACATCTACCGGGAAGTAACTAGTAACATATCGCTAAATCGATAAATGCACATTCTGCAAACGCCAGGGATGTGTGCAAATGATTGTTGTAAATTTAATTTTTCGTAAAAATTTTAACAACGAGGAATGCGTTACGGAAAAATTACTGAAGAAAAAAGCTTTAAGGAAGGGTCGCGACGAGATTCGAACCACAGACTCGTGCAACACGCGGGATAGCAGATAGTACGCCAGACTATTGAGCGAAGAAAAATTGCTGTTTAAAAAATGGATTTATAGTTTGCAAACATTTCCCTAATGTTTTAGTAATCTTTTGACAAATTTGCATGCCTTGATTTAGCTGTTAGTAATTGGCATGCTAGCCACCATGTTGGAAAATGACGTCATAGACTGACTCCTACACAGAGTATACTTCAGGCCCAGTAGCCCAATTCTGAGTGTGGTTTCAGTAATATGTGGAGATCAGCGCTACATTATCTCTATATACGTAAATGTATAATAATCACCTAATTAGTACCTTAATTATATTATAAATATACTACGTAATAATACAAACATATGATCTGAATGGAGTTTCTACACCCACAAAAATCAAACACCCGATTCTTGGGACCACTAATGGCATCTGAGCATGGAATGCATCCAAAGCAATATGACTGTATCCGAGCAATTCACGCTGTTTTGAGCTAGTACATTCAAATTTAAGTGGTAAACATGCAGAGCAGTGGATATTTTGTCAATATTACCCAATTTGGGGTGATCATTTGTGGCCATGCGTGGTGCCAAGAATCGGGTGTTTGAGAACAAAAGTTGCTACGATTTTGTAGGTATATTGTATATGCAGGTATTTTAGGTATATATCATATGGAAACTGTATCCAGGTTGTCTATTTTCAGATCGATGAATGCAGATGTGTGCACTGATCTCTATACATCCCTGGACCACAATCAGAATTTGGCTACCTCAGCTTCAGTCTAATGCTATGTTACAAACAACATCAGTTCAGTTCTAAAAAACTTACTTGTCAGTTTCTAGAATGGGAAAAATTGTGTTTCCAACACCACATCCTACCTAAATAGAAAAAATAATATATTGACACTCGCTGAGGATGAAAAGTATATAATTTTCGACCTTTAATTTACTCTCTACTTTCATGCTCATTTAGCGGAAAAATCAGGGTACACACTACCGCGATTTTATATGAATCATACTTATCAAATACTCATATTAAAAGAAACACCACCGATCTCATGCAACTTGAACAAAACACACACTATTCATTAAGCAAGTGATTGAATATATAGTTTAGTGATTTAATTATTTAAGCTATTTCACCTGTTCAATTATTTTGTTTATGTATCATGCTCTCTTACAAAACTCAAATTTTTATTGCCTACTAAGTTTATATAATAGACATGGAATGTGCATTTCTATCTTTTCTCAGTAAAAAATTTGTGTTTGCAAAATGGTGGATTTCAAAGGGCATTTTTTTGAGCTTGTTGCACTCATAAAGCTGATACATTTGTGCCTGAGTATTATGCATGGCACTGTAGATCTATTATTTCCATGCATGTAACACATATTAATCGAGGATATTTCTCAAGAGAAAGGTTTTGTTAAAACACCTCAAATATCCTTTTCTTTGCCTTCCAACCTGGGTATTCAACATTCTCGTTATCACCTTCATCACAACATTCATCATTGTTAGTGCTGCTTGTTGATGCTAGTTCAGGAAATTCAGTAAATAGCCAATGTCTGTCTTTAAAAAATCTATACAAGATATAGAGATTATGATATCAAATTTTGTCTTACTTCAAGTATTGTTTTAAAAAAGTTGAGATGAGATATGGTGGAATATATTGCCCATCTATGCTATCTCTATGTAAAGATACAACAGTAATATAGAATTATATCAACACAGCTGTTATGAGCATTCAGAATTTACAAAATGCCATATTATATAATGTGATAATAATAATATAGCATTTGTAAATTCTAAACCCTTATTGGCTGCGAACATGTATCAATATAACTCAGTCTATGCCAACACATAAATTTTCTAACTAAAATGATCTGTTAATCAAATGGGCTGCAACAATTTAACAACTGAAATAATCATGTTTAGATGTACACAAATACAAGTATAATGGTATTTTGGCACCAAGTTATTGAGATGGCTCCCTCACGTCATAGGATAGATCAAGACCTCTTCAAAACGCAAAAATTGGTGGCTAGGATAGATCAAGACCTCGTTATAGGATAGATCAAGACCTCTTCAAAATGCACAGACATCGTCATAGGATGGATCAAGACCTCTTCAAAATGCAAAAATTGTATATACAAACCTATTGTTATGCTGCATGTAAAAACTATTCCAATATTGATCAGCTTCACAACAGTACTTTTCTTGGAACAGAAATAAAAAAGCAACTTTTGATTTAACAAGCACTAACAGGGGCATACCATGCAAGATATAAGAGACCCCTTCCCTTTTCCCTAAGGGGCAACGTCCATATTCATGTTGCCATGCAAAATGTTATATAGACATTTTGAGTACATAGGTTAAAACGTTAACGCTGTAACGTTTTCACCAAGGCAAAAATGAATATTTTTGAGATTTATGATAAAATACTTAAAGTGATTTAAAGTTGTTCACTTTACACTGCCAGTGTTAAACACATTCCTGTTAACTTTATAATTAATATTTATATAAAACAATATATTATTAATTTGCATGTGCTTCGCCATCATTCTACTGACTCTACTTGATTCTACTCGAGTGGGTAACGGGTTCCACACAAACAGAATTTTGGCTACTATGATTAGATATGTGTCAATTGACATGTGACATTTTCAGGTGTGGGTGAGTGGGTTGAGATGAAAACATTATAAAAACATATTAGAAGAATGAGAATTGTCAGCAAATTTAATTGGAAGTTTTCAGTAATTTCAATTGGAAACAAGCATATTCAAGCATGCAGAGAATGTCTCCTGTGTGCACTACAAAGTTTCCAGTCTGGCAGCTCAATGTGCCAAAATTTCAAAAAAGGTTTGGATTAGGATAGAACAGAAACCTTGCAAGTCTGCAGAAACTTTGACAGCTGCATTTGCTTCCACAACTTTTATTGCTGCTTCTTCTTGTTCTTTGTCCCATTTGACATCATCCCTGGTACACGGGACAATATCACAATTAATACATAACACAGCACAATAAAAATACAGTGTTAATTATGTAATATGATTTAATATTAATATACAAAGTATATTGTCACAAATATCATTACATATTACAATAGAGACTATCATATTACAAAACAAACAACTATCACACATAGCATAGGATACGATATTTATAATCAGATGGCATTTACCAAGCATTATGTTCAAATACTTTTGAACTGTCGACCAAAAATCTATTTCCAAACTGAGCTCTTCGCTTCTCCTGAGACTCCTGAGCATCCGAGTCCGCCATGTTGAACCTACCGGGTACCGCGCTGTGGTGGCTGGAGGCTTGGACTGAGATTTCGAATTTCTCGCGTGGTGGACACGTGGAATATTGGTTGATGGCATGGCTTTATAGGATACCCTAAAGGTCGAAATGTCGTGAGAGCACTGGGTTTCTCACTCACTGGGACTGTATCTACTTCACCAAGTTTGGCTAAAGAGGGAGCGCGTAGCGTGACAATCATTACTCGCCCTTCGGGCTCGCGCTTTAGCTAAATTTGGTGAAGTAGATACAGTCCCAGTGAGTGAGAAACCCAGTGCTCTCTCGACATTTCGACCTTTAGGGTATCCTATAAAGCCATGACCATTGGTTGATGCAACACCATTGAACTGTAAGTCTGTAACCATGGAATAAACGAGCACCAACAAAGGGAATTACTGTCATAAATGTCAAAACACCAGTTGAACTATGTAAGCTGTACGAGTCTGTATAACAATAGTCATGGTGCTTAGCTTTGTTGTTGAAAACTATAACAGTTTACACAGGGTGTATAAAAAATATCCCAAATGCAAAATCGCTTCTAAATAGGATATTTGGAGAATTATGGATACCAACAGCAGCCAACGCCTGAAATAGGATATCAGGTGTGCATCTCAGTCAATTTTTTTCATATGCTCAATTTTGTAAGCAGAGGGGGTTTAAATTTTCAAGTGGCTTGCACGCAAAATTTCAAACGAAAAATGATTTTTTTGCGCTATCCGCATCGCAAATATGGAATGTTGTTATCAATAATTTGTAAATATTTTAGATGTTAAAGATCTCATGCAGCAGTTCACACGTGTGTAAATTAAACACATAGAAAGAAGAGCGGATTTGGAGGCCGACGATTTGGAGGTTATGTGGCGTGAAGCTCATGACCCTTTCAAATCGAAGGCAGCGCTCTTTGCTAATTTCAGTGGTCTATCGCGCACTTAAGAAAATTTTGAGCAAGCTTATTTAACCGGTCGACCATGAAGTGATTGTGATGGGGGTTTTTAAGTATCGATTTTTGTGATAAAAATAGGTTTAATAAACATCATATGAGCAAAGAATTAAAGGCTGGGAATTTTAAGCAGTTGGTAAATGGTGCTACCCGGCCAGCAAGTCAAGTATGTTTGGATCATAACTACCCGGAAAGACTAACCGATGTTATAATACCAGTTATTGGTCTGTCAGACCATTTGCCAATAATTATGAAACGTAAATATTTTCGTCAAAGTCGGACCATAAAAACAGTTAGGTACCGGCATACAAAAACGTTTGATGAATGACGATTTTAATGTAAGTCAAGTCCCGTGGGATACCGTATTTGCATTTGATGATATTAATGACATGTTTCATTAATGGCAATTGCTTTTTAATGATGCTTTGGATTTGCATTGTCTTTGGTGAAATGATAAACAAGAATATATTAAAGCATTTACATATTCGTGATAACTTGTTAAGGTACACATAATAGTATTGATTGGGTGAGCTATAGAAAGTCAAGAAACTATGTTGTCAAACTGATAAGGGAATTGAAGATGGCGTATCATAGCGGTATTTTTGAAGAAAAGAGCTCTAGATCTGTTTGGAAATCTATAAAGCTATTAACTGGTACAAGTAAAAGTCAATTGGCAGTTATATACTAGTATGAAAATTGGTGATTCATTGACTGGTGATAAACAGAACATTGTAGAAGATCCAAATAATTCAGTCTTTTGTGGTAGTTGCAGCCCAGCTTAGGGAGCTATTGTCCGAGATTCCTTTTGACATTTCAAAACTTGCTACTTTTATTGACTCTAAGAAGGACGGACCGTAGTGTACACTTTAGTATTTCACTAGCTTATAACATCACAGGAAGTGGAGGCTATTCTTGGTAAATAAAATCCAAATAAATCAACTGGTGTTGATAAAATAACTCCTAGATTTATACGCATAGCAGCGCCTGTTATTCCCTCTAGTATATCCAAGTTGATAAATTATTCTATATCGAGTGGGACATTTCCTGATCATTGGAAGGGTCGCCAGGGTTAAGCCCCTATTAATTTTGAAGGTAGTGGTGCAAGCGATCGCACAAGTTATCGACCAATATCCACATTGCCGATCTTGTCGAAAGTGATACGATAATATGCCACGCCAAACTTATCAAATACTGCCAAAAGAAATTGTAGCATTTCCTCTTGCCTTTATCAGGTTTATAGTCCAATATGTCTTATTCTAATATGCATCTTGCAATGCCAATTTGGGTAATGTCTACAGTAAATCGAATTAGGAGAATATTAATAGTTGATAAACAATTTACAACAAGGTTTAGAAATATGCACCGCCATTGGCGATCAGTCAAGAATGTATAGCGAGATAGAAATTTGGACAGAATCTGTCTCAGTTTAAGGAAATACAAAAATGCGGTACACTATAGCAAAAACGGTTTAGACATAAGCACTTCCATTCGCGATTAGACAGCAATAGCCAACGATAATGACCTTTTGGGTCGTGCCTACCTCGTTTTAGGAGAACACATAATTGCAATAAATTATTACAAAAAAGTTTAGAAATAAACAATGCTATCGGCCGGCCATTGGACAGCTATAGGTATGTGCTGAACATCAAAGATAGGTTACAGTCGCTTCTGTGCATGTGCCAAGTGTAGTCCACTTTGTTCTCGTCGTGTATGGTTCCCAGACTCCCTATTTACATTGCACGTGGTTTTCTGTGTAATAACTCGAGTCGAGGTGGCTTCTCAAGGAGCCAATGGTCGAAAATGCATGCAGGTTTACCTTCCCGAGGAACTAAGTCTTTTGTTGATAATATAGTAGTTCAGATCGATATCCCATAATACGAATTCGAATGCCGTTTCGCCGAATCTTTCTTGAGTAATGTAGCGAACATGGTTTTGTTTGACTTCGAAACATTCGAAAAGGCACCATTTTGCGCTCGCAAATGGAGATCCCTAGCCCTACTGTATTTTATATTTGATGATTAACTTTCTAATCAACTTTTCAGTTCATCTCGCTTATTCGCTAGACCTAGAATAAAAGATGCGGAGATATTTCGGGCCCGGTCGATTCATAATAATATCCACGAATCTACAATCAATACCTATAATTTAAAAGACGCAAAACCTTGCTTAAGAGATTGATTTAATAAAATTGAATAGAATTAGAGAGTTTGGTAGAAATAGTCTTCGTAAACTATGAATTTTGTCGTATTCAAACATTGTATCTTAGTAAGCTTAGTAAGCTTAGTAGGCTTAAACTAGCTTACATCAAAATAAACAAACTAATGTCAGCCAAGCTCAAGAAAATTGTGAGTTATATATAGGCAGTGGCGTAGCCAGCCCGACGATTTGCTCCCGCTAAATGGAAATATTTTCATGTTCATCGAATGTGAATGCAAATAATTTTTGAAGCAAGAAGTAATGAAAATAACTTGGAATTTGCATAGCTGAACTCCATTGTTGGGCGGGTTACGCCACTTATATAGTAAAATAAACTGTTCGAGTAACAGGATTTAACATTTATATATCCTGCTATGTCCGCGCTATCTGTTCCTAATTTAAGTACTGTAATATATACTAACAACTTTAGCCCAAAGGCTGGCAGTTTTTCAAACTGTTTTCTCGCCCATAGCGACATATACAGTACTTAAGCTTAGGTTAAGATTCACTACCACCTGATATGTACGCAGAGGAACACGAGACAACAGGTTGCATATTGTCTTGCCAATCAACACTAGCTGGCTTGTGTACTAATATTATCGAGTAACCTGCAGTCCCCTGCTCCCCTCCGTTCCAACACGAAATATATTAAGTCCAAAATAAGATGAATTCGGAAGAAGGATCCACGGAAGAAGATGAAAAAGACAGCGAACAAGAAACGCAGACATGTTTCTATATACCGCAATTGTTAGGCCACAGCACGGTATGTCTACTGTATTTCCACTTCAATTCATATTCAAACAAACAACTTTGAAACATAACATCACTGTGCAAAATACATATAATTTTAATACTGTTAATCAACTTATTCGCTTCACTCTCATATAAAATTGGGCGAATATTAATACACTCATAGTCATAATCAATAAAAGTTGAGAGATTTCAAAAACTTTTTTCTTCTACTTATTGAAATATATTTTGATGTAACAAAGAAGTGACACGAAATTTTATGCAATACTGTTTTCCGATATGCTACAATTACATGATAATAACTAGACACAAAGTATTAAAAAGCGATAGAACGCGATAGAAATAATTATATATTTTCATAAGAATAACAATTTTATAGATTTTAATGTGCGAACACATATTTTTCAATGTTTCATGTCTATATTCATTAATTTAAGCGCAACTTAAGCATGTTTAACTTTCGGACCGCCTTAAATATGTTAAAATAAAAAAGCAATTAATTATTTCAGGGATCGGCTGTAAAAGGTCTCAGGAAATTGAAATAATATATTAACTAAATTATTTTTACTCGGTAATTTAACTAATCAAATACGAACAAAGCCAGTCATATATAGATACACAGAATCCACAAAACTGAAATCCAGTCCATGCCTTTATAATATTTTAGCGATTTCCTCAAACATATTACTTCCAGACCAAATTCGTTTGATAAAAGTGACCTTGCAGCTATCCAACATACAATCTTTAACAAGCTTCTCTCATTTCCCAGGCACTAACAGGGGTACACTGGATTTAGTAGCTAAAACTACAATGCACACATAATGATGCAGGACCATATTTTTGCACAAACGTTGACCAACCTTTGATCAACATAGATATAAACTAATTAGAGGGAGAGTTTTCTGGATGGAGAGTTTTCTAGAGTTTTAGCTAACTTAGACTGATCAACTTAAATCTGTTTCATTATACACATGGCAGCTTTCTGCTCCGTTTAAGAGTTGAAAATCAAGCAGGAATTGGGATAAGATCTCACCTGGGCAGAAACAATGCCAATATAATGTATATGATGTCAATGAAATATATATAATTCCATTCTTACTATAGTTTAAGCAATCACGTTTGTATAAAAAACGCTTGGGACTTTGACTTGCAATTACCCACTGTATTTTACGAGAACTTGACTGAACTGAAACTCATTCTAGGTTTGAATAAGATGATAATTTTAATGGTTTCAAAACCACCTCTTATTAGTTATTATAGATATATGCATGGTAAAAGTGTCAGTATATTGACAATAGAAATAATAACAGTACATAACATTGAAAGTTATGCATGCATAAAAACAAAAGGTAATTATCCAGCTTCTTCAGTTGACACAGATACAAATTTTCCCTTTATATCTTTTAAAAAAATGCAAATAGACATCCGATACTTTGCTGAGCGGTACACGATGCAAAGATCATGAGCCTACAATGGACTCTCCGCCTAACTCAATTAATGAAAGTGATTCTCTGTACAACACTGATACAACGTTGTCGACGTCAATAACGTTCAGAGAAGACACAAAAGATGTTGATAGAATATGCAGAATATGTTATGGAGGAGACTCGACATTTGATAAGCTTATAACACCATGTTTGTGCTCGGGTTCAACAAAATATGCACACGAAACATGTCTGTTGCAGTGGATTGCCTTCAAAGGATCAAAAACATGCGAACTTTGCCTTTACAACATCGAAATAAATTGCAAAGGAATCAAACCTTTTTGGAAGGTAAGTTTGGAGAAAATAATACACAAACCAAGCCACAACTCCGTATGTTATGCCCTCGTAAAATGTCTACAAAACAATTTTCGTAGTGCATTTCTGAAAACTGAAATATTTTTATGGGAACTAACACTTTGAAGCACGCTGAATTCAAATCCGAAGTTGAAACTCGCAGTTTTCTCACAAACTGCTATTTATGTTCACTAATTTCACAACATTTTTTTTCATTGTCCAACGACACGGATGTTCAACGACACGGTTGCATAACCCAAACTGACCAATTCCTGTGAACCTGTCTCACATTCAACAAAAGACCGTTTCGCTTGGATTGTTTTAAATTACTACGGTTTCGGATTGATTATAGTTTGGTCAATGGTCATACGGCTATTTACGTTCTAAAAAGTTTGCCCTTGGAAACGTGACAGTTTCCGCATAGTAACGCGTACGTTTCGCACGAGAAACATACACGTTCGAATCACGCGTGTCCAAGCTCAATCCGAAACCGTAGTATGTAATTTTTAGCGCGTTGGACGTAAACAACATTTCTTGTCTACAAGTTTGGCACGGTACCGATATTACTTAATTTCTAAAATCGTCAGTTTTGGTAAAAGCAAACTTATGTAAATGGGTTAGCATTTAAATTTCCGGCACAGTCTTTGAGATGTAGTTGAAGAGGTAATTTATTATCGTTTTATTTGAACTATATCATATACCTATTGGTGTTGTTCTGTGCGGTAAGCAAAAATTATTGGAGGGCACTTATATACGCTGAAATCACTCAGTAAACTGCTCATGCACACATTTCTACACTTCGTCGTAAGTTTACAGAACAGAGTTTTATGCTTTGGCACTGATCTCTGTCTTTGATATGAACATTCATTCTTCTACTTCAAAGTTATTTAAAATTGACATGTACAATGTCCCCTAGTCTTCTACCAGCAACCCATCGACAACAGCTACTTCATTTTACTGTTGCCTTTGCCGTTCTGTTGGCTTCGCGTTACATTTGTTTTGAATACTTTGATCGCGTCAAAAGAATTATTTCCAGGCCAGTTGCATAGTCAAAAGACTTAGCATTAACGTCCTTGTGATTTTATGGAGATATATATCTCTGGAACTGAGCATTTTAGAAAGTGGTATCGCTACCATCTCAAAGATGGTACTTTCTTGAATTGTATATGTATATTTCTAAAGCATGGGTGTTTCGAATTTAACACTCGCGGATTAGTTGCATTCAATACAACAGGGACCTGTTGCACAAAAGCTTAATTTAGGATTATCGATTGACTTAAGTTTTCCAAGAGCTTATTCGTAAACGTGACAATATTTAACTCTTGCCCGGATCGATCGAAGTTATTTTTTCAGATTACAAAAGAAGCGAACGAATGAATTGACTAACTAGAACAGCTAGCGGATTAAATTTTAGCCCTTGGCGCTAAACGAGCTTTGAAATACTTGCCCCAGGACCACATAAAAAAGTTAACATCACATAAAACACAAAATGGTCAAAATTGCAAACTCTAGAAATATATTTTTTATTCAGCAAAGTGTTAGCAACTCGCTTAGAATAATCTCTTTTTTAAATCTGATTTATTATTTAAGTTAAAAATTTGATATATTTCATCTTTCTCGTTTTATGATTGTGTTTTATCCCATGTATCAGACTTTAAAATCCCTGTGGTAGAGATAAAAGCCTTCGACAAAATTAATACAATGAAAGATAAAATAGGTTAGCAATAAAACTATTAATTTCTCTATCTTTTTTTCTTCAAGTGGCGAAAACCAAAGTCATGTGACGCGGTGACAACGTTATCAATCTTTTACAGCATAGTAATGTTCATGTTCTTGGCTATGGTGGCATGGATTGCAAGAAACCAATGTACATCAGCATTATGCATCGCTCTGTATTGTCTATGTGTTGTCGCTGTGGCTTACTTCTGTTATTGTTGTGGTTACTTACACTGTTTTAAGCCATACTGCAGGGCATTCTGGGATATAAACCGTCGCTGGACGGTCGTAGTTCGTCGTATTAGTTCCGAGAATGTAGCAAACTGTGAGAGCGAGGTTTAGGGCAGGTAGAATCTTTGTGCACTTCAACGACATGAATGAATCTCGATAAATCCGTACCTACGCATTTTATTTGTCGCAGAAATATTCCTTAGGTCATCACATTTTGAAGTGGCCTATTATTTAGTTTTCGTGCAATATGTCGTCGAGTCCGAGTTGACACATATCTCAATATGCGGAATCAACGGGTAACAAGACTTATTGGCCTATGAATATGTTACATTCTAATTATGTTGAATAACTAGGAAAAGGTATCAAATTATACTTAAGAAAAAAAAAGAATTAAAAGTTGTAAGCATTATAATAATATCAATCTTATAATTCTTCGTGGACTATAATAATATTTAACACTTGTTTACTGCGCGCATCTGGAAACAGTATGTTTTGTCACCCCGGAGTATAGGGTCTTGATATAACTGTATATCAACACGATAAAATGTCTTATATTTTTTTATAATATAGCACCAAAACTATAAAATTACTTCAACAGAAGAACAACGGTATATTTACAGTTTTGACATAACTTATATCAACACGGCTCTCAATCCGATGAGCATTCAGAATTTACAAATGCTATATTATAACGACATATAGTGCGTAAGATGACAATGTATTGGAGATAAATGACGGTAGATAAAATACTCAACCTTGGCTAAAAACAAGAAAACGAAATACATTTCGGTCGCCACCCACCATTCTAATAAGCTCGACGGGGACTACCATAAACACTAGCCATAAATACGCCATATTCGAAACACTGGCCTGGAGTTTGGACTGAACTACGAATTTTAGACTGAATTTTACAGACTGGACTATTATAAACGTTGGACTGGACTTTGGACTTTCAAGATTTTCCGTTCTCGATAATATTAGTCTCCAATCTGGGAGGTGATCTTGCACAAAAATGGCTCACTTTTGGGAACAAAGTCTCATGCACATTTTTTTAAAGACGTTGGTCCATATCTACTAAAAACTATAACTATGTTGAAACTGGTGAAGCTAAGCAACAGTAAACACGTTTTTCTCCCATTTTAGTATAAAACTATTCAGTATATTGTCAAAAATTAGGAAATTTCACGTTCCTTCCTTTGAAAAGTAACTTATGTCATCGAACGTGTTTAAAGGACATTGGCAACGGAAATTTTTATTGGCTATTTTAAAAGTGTTACAATGACTTATAATGGATATGATAACAATTCGCTATCAAAATCCTCTATTCATGAGTTATGTGCGTTTCAAATTTTAAATTGGGCGCCATTTTGAATCAATTTCTCAAAAAATTATCTGTGAGCCAAATTGGCGGATGTGACGACATAAGATGGGTTTCCGAATGACAACAATATATTTTAGTAGAGTGTATATTGTGGTTTGAAGCGTTTACTAAAGGATTTGTAGTTTTTGACGAGAGTAATGGACAGAATTCATGAGAACCAAGTAGGAGAGATATTACCCTGTCAATTTGAGCCGGAGCCGTCGACAAAAACAAGCGATACCAGCGACGACAATGATACTGATCAAAGTGATGTTACAACCTCATCCATCACCACGAGTTTGAAAGTGCAAATGCTTGGCCCCTTTAAGATCTTAGTTGGTGTATATGCGGTCATTGCTCATTATCCACTAAGGCTGTTGAATGTTTTTGTTGCCAAGAGAAGGCGCTGGAGTACGAGTACGAAGTGCAAACCGCACGGTGCAAATTACATGCAGTATTTGTCGCCTACATTGTATATTAAACTAATTTTTCATGATTGAATATGTACAGAATATGTATATAAGTATTCCCGCAATACAACATTTCATTTGTAATACATGCTATTGAAACACTGGTCCGATTTTCCTTTGCGGCAGCTTGAGGTATATAGTATCTGGGAGCAAGTTTTCGAATGGGAGGGTTGATATTATTGTCAAACGTTATGCGCGCGAATATATTTAAAATTTGATTAAAATTTATCCTCATTAACTCGCATCATTTCAAAATTACACCGATTCTTCCATGCAATGGTTGTTAGTGAAGAATTAAAGCTAAAATTCAAGCGCTTTTGTGCTGAAAATTTTGATTGAATACATGAAATAGAAGCTTATTTACAACTACTTTAAAACTCTTTCCTGTCATTAGACTCTTCAAAGAACAAGAGATGACTCGGCCGTGGCATAGCTCGGGTTTCACGCAACGCAAAAAAAAAAAACAAATACCACCACTCGAATCAGCGTTCAAAGGAATCAAAGCTTCATCAAAATGTCTTCTTGGCTTTTTTATAGAGTGCAATGCAGCCGATGTGCGGCCGTTTAGACTATATGAAATGTGCTTTCTTGTAAAATATTGGTAAATTTCATTGTCTGAATAAACATGCATTGTAAACAGTCAAATTTCATTAAAAATATCTCCGCTTTTTCCGCGGTTTGGTTCTTGGCAATTGTACCAGCAGAATCGTTTTGAAAAGCTTTTTTTCGAGAGCTATATTTCACAACTATACGCACTCAATTCGCTGAGAATAGCGTGAGAATAGTGTCAATAGCGTGTTCGTATCCCCCGCATAGAAATCTCGAGCTCGTAAAGTACCACTGAGATGAAAATTGATGCCCACCAAATACCATATTCTTTTTACCATAGTTCTATCACTGTCTAGAGAACCATTGTGCAAAATTGTAAGTCAGACTGCCTGATAGCCGCGGCGCTACGGAGGTTTAAAGTTGCTAAAATCACTATCTGCCATTAAAATGCGCCATCTTAAATTCATCAGCTAGAGACGCCGTGTGACGTCATAGTCTCAACACAAAAACACGATACAACAATATTATAGTAAACCATTGTCGAACGAACGAATGATACAGAAGTTAAAATCATGGCCGTAAGAACCACGGGGGCAAGGGGGGCTCGAGCCCCCCTAACTTCAAAGGCAGGGGGGCTGAGCCCCCCTAAAAATCATCGTTGAGTCTAGAAGTAAATGCACGTTTTTAATGGTTTACAGTCTTACACATGTCTTAATCCAATAATTATGGTAAAACTAACCTCAAAAGTGCAGAAAAACATGTTTAAGCGTGCTAAAAATAGAAAAAATTTCTGGGGGGCGTGTCCCCGGACCCCCTAGCAGCACTTGTGCCTTCAGCGGTCGAAGAGCCCCCCTAACTTTTTTCATCTTCCTACGGCCTTGGTTAAAATGTCAAATTCATCGCAATCTAGTAGCAATTCAATGTCCTCATCGGACAGCGATTGCTCTGAGGAATCTTCCTGTTATTTAACGGCAAACTCTGGCGATTCTGAGCCAGAATTTTCCCATTTGACGATACAATTGAGCCGCTTGCTTCGGCCGAAGAAATCGCGCAGTATGAAGACAGTATAGCTCGTGAAGAAGAGCTTGAAAATACTTTGCAAGCCCGTTTTGAAGGCCGCGTTAATGTTTCTTCAAAGGCTTATTCATTGAACATTCATTTTGTATTTCTTTCAGAATCTATTTGTTATTAAGTTTATACGGCTCAGCGCGAATAAAGTGTTGATTTCGCGCCAAATTTAAATCAATGACATTGAACAAATGCACTAACCTTGCGGTGTTCGCTTGACGATATATTCGCTGGACCTTTCTTCCAAATGGTTGGTACAGCTCCAGTTTTAATCCGTCGCACAGAACCGCTAATGTGAACTGATCGCTCGAAACACTCGCTTGCAAAATGCTCTGAACAAACCATGAAACGCAATTCTGCGGGACCCGGGTTAAAATTGGTGCTCTTTGTTTCTACAAATTTTACCCATATTCTTCGTAAAGATTTGTTTGTTGGGCTTTTGCGTGATGATATGCCTGTTGTGTGGTCGGATGTATTGCTGCAGTCTTGAACAACACAACGGGACGATGGCATTGTCGAAAAAGAAATAGTTCTATACCAGAAACAATTTTGTTTATACTACGGTATTAGCATTAGCGCGTCGCGTATTGAGACTATGACGTCACGAAGGCCAATATACTTGAACTATACAATATGGCGGACTTTAATGGCGGCTACAAAATTAGCGTTTTCATTTCCCCATTATGACGTGAGAATCAAAGATAATGACCTAATATTTTGCAAGGACGAATTTAAGTATGCATACTTTATGATGATTAAAAAAAAGAGGAAGTAAAATTTTCATCTCAGTGGTACTACAGATGAAATACGCGCGTTTATTGCAAATATTTTTAAAGATATGGCCGCAAGACAATGAGGTAGAGCTGTTGTACAATTATCCAATTCGATTTTCCCGTTATTTTCCATTTCAACAAATTATTCATGCCACAAGTTGTGAAGTCAATAATAAACAATATTGTCTGGTTTCCCGAACCCACCTTATGTCGTCACAAATGTATGCAAGCATAAATTAGCATACGCGCGTTTTTTCAAAATGGCGGACGACTGATTAACATTTTCACAATTATTTGCAAGATCTAAACGCGACAAACGCACAAAAACTAAAAATTAAGAATTCCGTAGGTAAGTTTAATGGATATAAAAAACAAAAATTTTGGTTGCCAATGTCCTTTAACATGCACATTGATGATGCTGCAGATGCTGATTCTTTTAAATTTCAGGATCTGCTTGAGTCAGTTGGTCTCCGGCAACATGTTACCCAGGCCACACACATCCATGGCCATACCCTTGATCTTATAATCACACGTTACTCTGATCAGATCATAAAGAGTCAACCGTATGTAGACCGTTTTATTTCTGACCATGCTTCTGTTATCTGCGATCTATTACCAGCCAAACCAGTTATGTCAATCAAAAGAGTTAGTTACAGGAAATTAAAATGTGTGAACATGACCTCTCTAAACCAAGATCTGGCTGCTACTGCATTGTGTGTGACCTGTCGTGGTGAACCAACAAATCTGCTGCCAGAGGAAGTGGATACGCTGGCATGTAATTATATACAATGAAACTCTGTCAAGCCTAACTAACTGTCATGCACCATTAAAGACCAAAAGTGTAAGAGCGAGGGCATCGGCACCCTGGTACAACGGTGAAATTGATGCTGCAAAACGACTTCGCAGAAAGGCCGAAACAATTTGGCGCAAGACCAAATTAGTGTCTGACTTTAATCAGTTTAAGGTTAAATGAAATCGAGTGACATACCTTATGAATGAAGCGAGGAGAACGTTTTACACTAACTTCATAAAAGAAAATAGTGACGATCAAGGAAAGCTGTTTAAAGCCGTAAATAAGTTGTTGGTAGCGAAGGACGATCTGTGTTTCCCGAATTATCACAATAATACGGTCCTGGCAACAGATATTGGCGAATTCTTTGTGCGAAAGATCTCAAGAATACGGTCTGACATTGATGCTATGGTCGTTGACTCCTCTGTAAGTGATATAGGGCCAGATGATCGGGTAGTGAATACAGAGATAGCATTCAATTCTTTTTGGTGTTTAACGGAAAATGAAGTCCAAGATCTTATCCAGGCGTCAGCAAAAAAGTCATGTGCGCTAGATCCTATACCTACGTCTTTGGTTATCCGTTTAACCCCATTACGTCCTGTGATGACACATATAATCAATTTCTCCTGCTCACTGGCCATTTCCCTGACAAATGGAAGGAAGCACTCGTCAAACCTCTTATTAAGAAAAAGGGACTCGATGCTTTGTTCACCAACCTTCGACCCATCAGCAACTTACAGTATATTTCTAAGTTGACTGAAAGGGCAGTCTATGACCAAACCTACCACCATATGATGACTCACGAACTTTTCCCTCTACTTCAATCTGCATATAGAAAGGGTCATAGTACAGAGGCTGCGCTTCTGAGAGTGCAGAATGATATTTTAATGAACATGGATCGACAGCAGGTGACTCTTCTTGTGCTTCTTGATCTCAGTGCGGCTTTCGACACCGTGGATCATGGAATTCTTTTTGCATCGTATGGAAACCTCTTTTGCTATAACTGGTACTGCTCTTGAGTGGTTTAGATCGTATCTTACAAGCAGGTTTCGACGTGTTGTGTTTGGTGAGGGACTGTCGAAAAGTTTTCAGCTTCCATATGGTGTGCCACAGGGTTCCTGCCTAGGCCCCTTGTTGTTTACTGTTTACTCTAGTAAGCTGTTTAACATAATCAAGAAATATCTACCAACAGTACACGCATTTGCGGATGATACACAACTTTACTTTTCATTTCAACCAAACAGTAGAACAAGTGAGGCAGAGGCAATCGAGGCGATGGAGTTGTAGCCAGCGTGGCAGGCTCTTAGGGGAATAAAGGAGAGAAGAGCCTGTCCGGAAGCCCGGGTAATTTTCATACATCTCGGCTGTGAGGGGCCGAGGATTGCGATTTGCCAGTTTCTCTTTGATTGGCATATTTTGGAGTAAGCGACAACATATTACAGTAATATTTACTGCCAATGTGGCCAGCTAACATATTTAGGTTGTTTACTTTGTTACATGTGTCCTAAAAATAGTTTCTTTCAACAAATTATGACAAAACATGTCATTTATTGCATAATTAGGAATGTGGGTGGTATGAAAATTACCCGGGCTTCCGGGCAGGCTCTTCTCTCCGTTGTTTTCCTAAGAGCTTGCCACGCTGGCTAATGGAGTTGTGTATAAAGGCTCTTCGGGCATGCATGGATGATCACAGATAAGATGAAACTGAACGACGACAAGACAGAGTTCATGTTATTGGGTAACCATCAGCAGCTTAGCAAAGTAATCACCGAGAAGTTGTTTGTTGGTGACGTCACTATGATCCCAGTTTCCATTTCTCGAAATTTGGGAGTATGGTTTGGTTCTCACATGAGTTTTGTGACACACATGAATAAAACATATAAAGCTGCGTTTTTCCACCTTCACAACATCAGAAGAATCAGAAAGTTTCTCTCAAATGAGTCAGCTCAGACATTGGTTCATGCATATGTGATGGGAAAACTTGACTATTGTAACAGTTTACTTTTTGGGTTACCTGATAAACAAATAAAGAAGCTGCAGCGGGTGCAGAATGCGGCTGCCAGGTTGATTTCCTATACTCCACGGTTTGGACACATAACTCCAGTGTTGCGTACATTACATTGGCTTCCAATTAGATTTAGGATAGAATTTAAAATGTTAGTTATAATATTTAAATCTATACATGGTTTATCACCTATGTACATAAGTGATCTTATAAGTACGAAACCGCAGAGTAAATACTGTCTGCGATCAAATAATAAACTGTTACTTGCGCCGAAAGACACTAAAACGAAGAAGACTCTGTCTTGGAGATAGGTTCCCCGAGAAATACGTACTGTGACCAACCTTAATCATTTTAAAACACTTATTGAGACATTTTTATTTAGGAAAGCATATGACATTGTCTAGCTAATGAGATTGATATATATATATATATATATATATATATATATATATATATATATATATATATATATATATATATATATATATATATATATATATATATATATCCGCTAGTTTTATTCTTTTTAAATTTTTAGTACCATTATGGTACATCAGTAGAATAGAACTTTTTATTCATATAGTGTAATTTCTCAACAGTTGTTACGCGCATTTGATCATATGTGAATGTAAATTTGCGCAATATAAGCATTAAATTATTATTAATATTACAAGGTGTTAGCTGGAAAACCAAAGTTAAGTCCGTTTTTGGTAAATTGGGAAAATGTTGTTCTTATTTACAGTATTTTCTTTACAATATAGATAATGATAAAAGTAAACAAAAATATACACAGTCACATTCATCTTATAAAATAAAAACTTCCCATTTCTGATTGGGAAAGTTCCTTAGTTATCTCAATTGAGAAGAGTCCGTCAAACGGACACTATATGGGCTCGCTAACACCCTGTATTATTATTATTAAAAGCTCACAAAAATACACATAAGACATTATTACGGATACGGTGGTTTTTCAAGCGGCCTCAGAGTGTAAAAAATGATCAAAATGGCGCAATTCCTTGGGAACTAGTCTGAAAATAAGTTTTCAATTGCTCATAACTCCACAAGAACGTGAAAAATTATGGTAAGCACAATAATGTGCTGTATGTAGTTTTTATGAGCTTTCAGATTATATAAATTTTTTTCAAAGGAAAAGATCTTCTATATAGACCACCGTCTTTATAATATGCACAAGAGATTTGGTCTCTACAAGTGAGCCATTTTTATGAAACTATATTAAAATAAGTCTTTGTAAGAAACTCAATTCAAAATGTTATTGTAAATTACAAATTTATTGTAAATATTTTGAAGAATGAGGATGCATCGCAGAACGGGAAAGTCAAAAGACCAGTACAGTCCAGGGTTTACAATATGCCCTATAAACACAGCTCAACTCAGGTAACTCAATTCACGATTATGGAAAAATTTTTTGTAAATTTTCCAAGAATGCGTTGGCAAACTCAAGTGGAAATTACTGAGTAAAGATAACACAAGATCACGTAATGATTATAGAAATTTAAATATTTTCGATCGATCGAAATGCATTACTGGTAAAATGTATAACCGCCATCTTGTGTATTGGCCTTTCTCAAGCTATGGGACAAGGCCTTAAAATCCACTATTTGTAGGTGATAAAATCATTGTTTTTTACTATCATTTTTTATTAAAAGAAAATAGGTTAAAGTATTTCATACTTTGATGGTTGCTTTGAGTTTTTCATAGTTGTTAAAAATTGAATTATCTGCAATTCTTTCTATGTAAATGCCCACCGAATATATGCATTTCAAACTTTGGTGCTGAAATATGTATAACCTTGGTGCTGAAATATATATAAGCAGTATATAACCGGTTTATCGAGGTAAATATTAGTGAGTTACATTATATGCTAGCTTATTATAAATATTTAGTAAACACCTCGATGCACGTTACATGTAGAAAAGTATTTAATTTTCCTAAAATTATTAGGTGCGGCAGGAAAAGACGAGGAAGGGTTAGTAACATTTTAAATTGAGATGACATTTAATCTTCAACAAGAAGCCTGCTAAGGCGTTCACTCCGCCTGCCTAAACGAAAATGGGCACAAGGCCAGGCAGGGCTGTAGCTAACTAGAGAGTTCATTGGGGGTGGGGTATATTCACTTATTTCTGTTCTGCCCAACTAATTCCTTTTTAAATCAATTATTATTAGGGTATCTTCCAAGGCATTTTACCAGTAAGACATTGCTAGCACATCTTATGTAATCATTAAGATAACAAAAATCAATGTCTGAGTGACTTGCTAGGCACTTTGTCCAGAGTCCTAGTATAGGATTGCATTTTTAGAATTTATTTTAAATCAAAAACTTTTATAGTACATATGTTAAACAAGATTCTTTTGTCAGAATACCACCAACATATAGCTGTTTTATTTTGCAAGTAAAGAAAATTTTACTAAAAGTGTATACAATACAACATTTAAATCTATTCTGTAGCACACTGCCTGAAGTCTCCACGATATAATTTGTTGGGAACTTTAGACTAACATATGTATTTCTGGAATTGGAATGTAAAATTGTCTCTTACCTTTTATAATTATATGAGATCCCACAAGCAAATAAATCATTTTGCACGAAATATTATCTCAACACAGGTAAAAATAGAAAACCAAGGAAAGAAATCACAACGTGTTTAGAATTAGGAACACATTTCCTAGACTCACTCCTTAATCATGGAATGATGGAGTCTATCAGAATTTGCCGTTTTAAAACATTTCTGGAGCAATGTTTTGATAAAGAACCTTCCTGTCCCTTTTTGTTATCTATTACATGTTAAAAATTGTGTTTTGTATATAGATATTTCAGTAGAATTTGCGTTTGATTCTTGTGTAGAAATTTCTAAATTTCCTTAAAAGTAGGAACACAACAGAAAATTACGGAAACACGCTCTCAAAACTTCCCCGCGCAACCGATCCAAACGTTGTATCCCAATAAAATTACTGGTTGCAACGTTTGATAATTCCAATAGTTACTGGAATTGTCATTTCATGCATATAAAATGAACCCTGACCCAAACCCCAACCCTGACCCTAACAATCCCAATAATTTATTGGAGACAATAATTTTATTGGGATACAACGTTCGGATCATGTGCACCGCGAGACATCGCTCCTCGGTAAAGTTTCGCGGTGGAATTTGTCGTTATAAAACATTTTGCATGAGAATCTTTGCGCTTAGTACCTTCTTGCGCTTAAAATGTTGTAGTATACATGTTAAAATGTATGTTTTGTTAACATATTCCGCTAGAAATTGAGTTTAAACGCCGTGTTTAGATCGGCTCACACGGCTGGTGCCAGCGGTATCACCCATGAGCGGCAGCTCAACTTTCGACACCGAAAAAAAATAAGTACGCGTAGCGTGCATGTGGGTAGCCTCAACGAAGTAAGCCAAGGCACCATGTTAAACACGCTGCATGATCGCTACTTCGCAGGTTATGCTCAAACCCAGACTAACTGCAATGCTATGTCTGATGTATGCAAAAGGACTTCTTTTTGAAATAGGTGCATGCTAGTCTACAGGCCCGTAACTAGGATTCTATCACAACCGAGTCGAGCACCGTAGGTGCGAGCCGGCTAGGGGGGTCTGAGGGCATGCTCCCCCCCAGAAAATTTTGGATTTTTTAAAGCCCAGATACCCTATTTCCAGCATTTTGAGTAGTGTTCTGGCGAGAAATTAATCTTATAAGAAATGATGCAATTTCATTGGTGGATCCGCCATTTTGTTAAAAAAATATTGTATACCTACGCATCCCCACGTAACCCCATTAGGCGCTTGATTACCCAATTTCCTGAATTGAGCGAGAATTTCATATTTATATTATCGCTGGACGTATACACGAGGTGTAATTAATGGTTATCTGGAAAACACGGACACCGGACAACGCGGACACGGACAACGCGGACAAAGCGGACTGTTTTAATATTAGCGCGTCTTTTGGCGCCAAAAATATCTATCTATCAATCTATCTTTATGTCAGTGAAAGACTAAAATAGTAATTCACCGTTGTCAACTAATGTTGAATTATTTAAAGATTATTCTGTAAACTGGATACATAAACCCCAGAGTTGCAAAAAAGCCACGGGTATGCGGGTATTACCCGTGAGGAAGGTTTGCAAAATGGGCAGTCAGTGAGGAAGGTTTCATGTCAACACACTACATAATGTATCCTAAACACTAAACTAACAAAAAAATAATAGATGATGATCCATTCCAGAAAACATGCCTTCTTTCCAAAAAAAATAGTGATTCATTTGCAAGACTAATTCTGATCTTCAGTTTGTAAAGCCCAACTTTACAACATTTTGAGGAAGGTTTGCAACCTTAGAAAATTTTGCCCGGAGGAAGTTTGAACGCTTTTTGCAACTCTGATAAGCCCCCCAAAATGCAAGACGTGCTCAAGTTCGATGAACCATGAGTCAATTACAACGTCCTCTATATTACAAGAAAATGAAGTACGCATTATTATCAATCTGTGCTAAAAATTAGCGCAGGCGCAATTGTGTGAAACTTGAACGAAAATGAATGAGAGATGAAGCCTATTTCTTAAAGGTAAGCGTTTTCTCTTTTTTTTTATGGCCCGAATTGCAGTCTGGCAATACAAATATGTTGACTATGTTCTCACGACATTCTGTCAACAAATGATTTTTACACTTTACACAAACACTGAACCCACGTGAACGTGCTGATAAACAATACGTTTGAGCAGTGTGAGAATTTAAGAACAAGTGAAGGAGACAATAGAACGCTATTATCCGCTCGTTGTAACTTAATTGTATATTTTTATTTTTGTTCTACCGCAAGACACATATTTTAATATATATTACAAATATAAATTAATGTTCATTGGGCTACAGGGCTACTAGAAATCTTGCATAGGCTTTTATGTAGAGGCCTTCTTACAATGACCAGTTGTCTCGACACACATGACACATACATTGGGTTAATATTACGGATCTCACCGAAGAGTCAAAACGCTGAAAAATAACGCATCATCGCCACGCCCAAAAACATCGACGACCCCGCCCAAAATCGTGCACGCAAAATAGACGTCTTTCATACTTTTGGCGTAGTCGGAACGGCTAGTGAAAATGAGGGAAGTTAGTAAGCTCGGACAAACTTATATCCGCGGAAAGGCAATTAATGATGATTTAAGAATCCTCGTTATTGACCAAATAGTTGAAATGGGAGGCGACCTGGCGGCAGGATTTTTTCAAGGAAGCTACAGTGCTGTATCCTCTAAATTAAAACTTTCGGTGGAAACGATTCAAAAAGTCTGGAAGAGGTTTTGTGAGTCTAGCGAGGTAAATCGTCATGAATCTTGTGCGAGTGGCGTTAGACTTCTAAAACCAGAAGATATGCAACTCATAAAACGTCTGAAGATGGATAGGCCATCAATGACATCGGGCGAACTTTTGAACGAAGTAACCGAACTTTGTTTTATTCCTGGTGATTAGACCTGCTGCCGAGAAATTCACGCAACAAAATATTGAATATTGTCAGGCATTTCTCGACTACATTTCAACTATAGACCCGCGCAAGCTGAAATTTTTCGATGAGTCAGGCTTAAAACTTCCCGACGTAGCAAATCCCAATTACGGCCACTCGCGTATTGGAACGCCTTGTGCAGAAATATTCCGAAACATGCAGACGCCAATTGCAAATATCACGCTCAATCTGTTGTGTGAAGCAGACGGAATTATGTACACTAACACAGTATTTCTCTCAAACTCAAAGTCGAAAACGTCCAAGGAAGAGCAACAAGATGGATATTACAGCAACGCAAGGGACAGCAAGAGTACAAGGATCGACTAGTTGCATTAGATCTTCTACCACTTTGTTATGATAGAGAGTTAAAAGACTTAACATACTTTTATAAGGCATTGCATCATTTGCATGGACACATTGGCATAGACATTTCCAACTTTGCCTCCTTTTATTTGTCAATAATCGACGGAGCTGGTCAAGTAATTTGAGAACACTGAAAACACCATATTGTCGTACCAGCACCTTTCAGTCATCTTATTTTAACCGTGTAGTGAAACTTTGGAACAAGACCATTCTCGTTACTCCTCAGAGAAACTTCTCTAGTTTAGTGCTCGTTAAAAGGTCAATTAAGGACTTGTTTACATGGACTTTCGTGCCTGACTGTTCTTGCGACAGGCAATCAAGTAGTCGTTAGATGTGAAGTCTCAACAGAGGCGAGTGATGATATTCCGCGATGATATTGTTCCTACTTGCTTACAAGCTGAGTTATATCATTCTACTCTTCATCATTCGCTTCTGTTAGATTGTTCTGCTCTTGTTGTGTTGTGTTGTGTTGTGTTGTGTTGTGTTGTGTTGTGTTGTGTTGTGTTGTGTTGTGTTGTGTTGTGTTGTGTTGTGTTGTGTTGTGTTGTGTTGTGTTGTGTTGTGTTGTGTTGTGTTGTGTTGTGTTGTGTTGTGTTGTGTTGTGTTGTGTTGTGTTGTGTTGTGTTGTGTTGTGTTGTGTTGTGTTGTGTTGTGTTGTGTTGTGTTGTGTTGTGTTGTGTTGTGTTGTGTTGTGTTGTGTTGTGTTGTGTTGTGTTGTGTTGTGTTGTGTTGTGTTGTGTTGTGTTGTGTTGTGTTGTGTTGTGTTGTGTTGTGTTGTGTTGTGTTGTGTTGTGTTGTGTTGTGTTGTGTTGTGTTGTGTTGTGTTGTGTTGTGTTGTGTTGTGTTGTGTTGTGTTGTGTTGTGTTGTGTTGTGTTGTGTTGTGTTGTGTTGTGTTGTGTTGTGTTGTGTTGTGTTGTGTTGTGTTGTGTTGTGTTGTGTTGTGTTGTGTTGTGTTGTGTTGTGTTGTGTTGTGTTGTGTTGTGTTGTGTTGTGTTGTGTTGTGTTGTGTTGTGTTGTGTTGTGTTGTGTTGTGTTGTGTTGTGTTGTGTTGTGTTTGTTCTATTGTAATACTGTACAATGTGTACGCACTTGGTTAGGTCAGTTTAAATACCTGCACAATGGCAAGGTCTAATATTGGTACGTGGCCTTTCACGTGAATGAGTTTCTGATCAGACTGATCTAAGACCAGCGCGAGCAACAATGGCTTCTTTCTGTTTGACTCTTGTGAGATACATGAACACAACACGTCTAGCGCCTGACAAGAAGTCAGTGCAGGTAAGTTTACCTCATGGCAAAATATATAATTGTACGCTCTTGAAATCTATGAACTGTGACCAAAATGTTTGATCACAGCAGACAATGAGCGATGAAATACAACAAAAGTATTGTTTCGAACACAAAATACCACTTACCTTTAGTTTGAATATGAAAATTCCTCTCAAAAAATCTCCTCGACGCTCGCTTGTTGTAAACATGAAAATTATGTCGACCAATTTTCAGCAATGTCACCCCGGGCACAAATTAGATATTCTACCAGATGTCTCACTAAAAGCAAAATTTATGTCCGCAATTTTCAAGAGCTCGCGTCAGCCTTCGTCAGATTGCTCGCATCAGATTTGCTCGCGTCAGATTTGCCCGCGTCAGGCATGGTATTCGTTGAATTCTTTCTTGCTGAAAAGAAGCAGCGTATCATTTATCTGTAAAATTCTTCAAGAAAATAAAGATCATCGGTAGTTGCACCTAAAATCACCGTTTAACTGTCAAAATTCTGCATTGCCTTATTTTTTTTCTAATAAAAAATGTGCATTACACTTGCCAGAATTATTGCGTGTGCAATTCGTGCTCTCACGTAAGCAGTACGTACACGTCAGCGTGGCAAGTGCCATTGCGTGCGCAATTCATGCTCTCTGGTTGCGTCATCTCGCGTGTGCAATTCGTGATCAGCCGAAAAATCGCGGGTGAGACATCTGGTAGAAAATCTAATTTGTGCTCCGGGTGCGTTACGACAATTTTCCGAAAGCCATAACGAACATCAGATCGGAAACTGTTCGCTAAATCGACGCTTGCCGAAGATGGGGACCACTGAGCTTTACTAATATATATATATGGAGAAGCGGCTCGGCATGAAAAAGTGTCGCTAAAAACATGGCGGATTTTGGCAATGGGTTCCTCAGCCTACAGGTATTTACCACTGACCAACCGCGATCCCGAGCTTTTAAAAAGACCTTCGCCCCTCTGGTTTTTGCAAAAAAGTTTTATGGCTTGGTTGTTTTCGGGGAAAAAATCAAAGATAAAATAGGCTTTTTTCGCTCGTGGACGCAAGTATTTGTAAAAATAATGTGAAAATGTTTCTTCTAGCAGGTAAGAATCTCGAAACTTTCAATTTTATATCGTTTTACTGGCTGAGTTTACATTTTGATTCTCAAAGTTTACAGAAATGCGTAAAAATTTTTTTTGTGAAACGCTGATGCAAAGTCTGTTTATTTATTGATTATCCGTATAAACAGTTCTGTCTTCAGCATCAGGCTCTGACTTTTACTTTAATAGAGCTGTTTTTGATGTTATTTATATGGACAACAAGTTTTCCTAGATGAAGCTTATAGTCATGTATCCATGATTTAATGTTTGCTTACTTGCAGTTTGATACTGAAGTTAATTATGTCACTTAACAGTGTGGAACAATCTCTCTGTGCCTGATAAAAACATTTATGCCTCTGTGACCTCTGTTGGCATAGTAATTGTAGATTGAAGTGTAAATAAACAGACAATTAATTCAGCTTTTTTTTGAAATGCAATGTAATGTCAGTGGTGCATAAGATAAAACTTTATGTCATGTCTATAAACCCCATAAAATTTACATTGTGCTGTTTTTTCCCTTTTTTGAGTAATGTGTTGGGTAAGATGCATTATGGACCTCATTTCTTGTTTTGCTGTCTAACACCTGATGGTTATTCATCATGGGGAGTGCTGGACACTCAGTGGTTTTAATTATTAATAGCCTTGCATGTTTCTATACATTAATTGAACACAAACAAGGTAGTAAATTTGTTTTTCATTTTATTGCAGATTTTAATGTGATGTACCAAGAACTAGAGCAAAACACTCCCACTCTAACTTATATATATATAGTCAACATGGATATCTGTCATATATGTGTAATATTTTGTGCAGTACAACTGTTTTCTTCAAATGTTGCACTAATAATCTGTTATCAATACCACATCAAAATTGAGAAGAGATCAGAAAAGCCCATTTGGACAACACAGTGATAGTTATGTCATAATCATAATAGTACACGATGTAGTTTTAGGCATTATTGTAATTTCAGAAAACATCTGCACCACCAATGCAGGGATGGGAGATTCATCTCATCCTCAACCTTCAGATGATTTAGCATTTTTACTACAGTATCAGCATAATATAATATCCTCATCCCACTCAGGGAGCATACATTGCTCAAGTGAAGTTAGGATTACTCTTGCTAAATGTGGAGTTGGTGTTTTTATTCAGTGACTCATTGTTAGTTTAAATTACTTAACTTTGAATTTTTTCACTTTAAATAATATAACTAAGAATTGTATCACTGTGGATTGGTTTTGTAGTAAACAAAAATACATTTTTTAAAAAGTTGTTCAAAAAAGCCAAAAGCAGTAGAATAATAAGGAGAAAAAAGGAGCGGGGTGCCCAAGATGGATAATGAAGAGATGAGAGCTTCATCCTTTCTACCCAATTAGGGATTAGGCATCTGGATACTATACTTTTATTGACAGCAGTCAATTCCCTCAATCCATATCATATTATATTTTTGTGTGGAGTATTTATCTCTGTGGAGTATTGGTAGTGAAAAATTATATCTTACTTATTTAAATAGTTAAACAAATATAACATCTCAGCAGTATTGTTGCGGAATAGTTCTGAGGTGAACAAGTATAGTAGTCAGATTATATACTGGTTATTCAAAAAAGCATAAATATTAAGCTTAAACATAGGGGGAAATGAGAGAGAAAGCTTGTCTCAAGCAAGCATGCTTGAACTATGCTTGAACTTTGTGAGCACAATTAGCTATATACAATATAATTTGCAAAAAATACTTTACGAGACACAACAACTTGCATGTAAAATGCAAAACATTTTGTGAAATGCACTTTTCTACCGTCTATAGTAACTATAAATGTTCAAGACAGTTAAGAAACAAAAAGCTTTGATTTATATAACGTTCACATAAAAACAAGATGGCATTCAATAAAAACAATAAAGCATAATTGTAAAAACCAAGTAAAAACAGGTATATAACAAATGCTGATGTATAACAAAGCGGACTTAAAAGACAAAAATACTCGTTGCAAACACTCGTTGCTAAAAATACGTTTTACTTAACAATTTTAACTGGAAATATTTTGTTTTTTCCTTGTGAATATAAACTGCAAAATTCTTCGGTTTTATACCAACCCAATTGTCCTTTGAAATATTGGTTTTTTGTCCTTTCCTGCCCGCGATAACTTGTAAAATTTGCGCATGTTTTTCAAAAGTTGGTGAAACGTCCAGCAAACGTGAAAAAAGCTTTCAAAACCCCCAAAATTTACAGCGAAAACTAAAAGACAAAAAAAAATTTTGAAAAAAAAACAAAAGGGGGGTGTAAAAGATGAGCCTGCTTTACAATTGAGCCCAGTCAGTGGCAAATACCTTTAGGCTGAGGAACCATATGGCGTGGATCTGGCGTCAGCAGAGGCCGAAATCCGCCATGTTTTTGGCGACACTCCGATTACTGAAGCTAGTATAGGAGCCGCTCCTCCAGATATATTAGTAAATCTCAGTGATGGGGACAAACATGTCTAATATATAGCCACACTTTTCAACTATAACATAGTGGTTAGCTGCGCATGCGTGGCTACCCACAAAAAAAAAACAGAAAAATTGAGCGAGGCGAATTCATAACTCCGCCACGCGTACGGCAGGCGGAGTAACAATGTAAATTCTCCAATTGCGCATATTGATTAAAGAGGCTGAAGCAAACTAGGTCTAAGAATAACCCAAATACGAAGCTCAAATTCACTTGTTTCATATTATTAAACAAAAAATCAACCGAAAAACAGCGAGATTAAGATGGTTACGACACACTTCAATAACTCCCTAGCTTTCTATGAAGTTGTAGAATATAGTAAGCACGTGAGCGATACACGTACTAATGAGCATTTAAGTAAAATAGCCTATTGCGCCGGTGTTAATCAGTGCCAGTGTTTTGCACAAGAATGCTAATTCAATTCATATTAGCATATTTATTTTCTAAAAATATGAAATATTTGTTTAACTATTAGTCGGGGAGGCAGAGGTACAAAAATATATGTTTACTTACCATACCGAGGGACAATTTCATTTTATGTTTATATTGTACCTTTAGTTCAAGTAAATATAAACGCGATAAAATTTCTTGTGGGCTCCAACCAACACGTTTTCCCCGAAATTTTCTATAAAACTATATTATTGTCAAGAAAGGCGAAATTTCAGATTTATTTCTAGGAAAAACCACTTACGTTATCAAAAAGGTAATAAAAAACTACATATAACACATTATTATGCATGGTTACTTTTATTTTTCACATTTTTGTTGAGTTATGAGCGTTTAAAAACTTATTTTCCGACTAGTGCTCAGGAAATTAGAGCCATTTTAGGACACTATCTAGCAATAACTCAAAAACGACTTGAAAAACAAGGGTGCCCGTAATGATGTCTTATATGTTGTTTTTTATAAGCTTTCTTATGATACAAGTTATTTTTCAAATGAGCGAATTTGAAAGTTTACTATTTTTGACCGCATAATAGTTTTATAATAAAACTGAAGAAAAACGTGTTGATTGAAGCCCACAAGATAAATCGGGCCAAACAACATTCAGAATTGTGATATTAGGCATCCAACGGACAATTTAAGTGCAAAATGAATTTGTCCCTCGAGAAGGTAGGTAAAATTGCTCTGCCTCCCTGACTATATGACATGCTCGTTTTTGTAAGTAGCCGCCCGCGCGCGCACGGTCAGCGGCTAACCACTATGTTACTGTGCTGGCTGTATGGTTAGGGGCTATTTCAGATCCGTCAGAGCACCTAGTGACCTAAACTCGGGTTAGGGTTAGGGATAGGGTTAGGGTTAGGGTTTAAATACAATTTATGATGCAATTCTTTCAGCGAGCATCCTTGGCGCAGTGGGTAGAGGCCAACCTGATTCTCAGGGTCTTCACCTCCGCGACCCGCGCTACGGCGAAGACCCTGACACAGGCTGGTCACGTGGCACCCAAATTTTGGGTGCTTGACATTCGTACTTAGCAGGGGTAGGTAAAAACGCGTTATCACAAATTATTGTCAAACAACTGACGAAGCGGGAAGTCATCTGACTCTAAAACCGTATCTTTGCTTTTTTTGTGTTTGCATCACGCTGTTGTAATCTAAAAGCCTGTTCAAACGAAGCCAGTGGCGTAGCCAGCTTCGATAATTGGAGGGGCGAATATTCATATATGTGTCTTCACAGACCTTAAAAACAATCGATTTCAAAAGAAATTAATGATGCAAAACATGATACATGAATATTCACCCCTCCAATTATCGACGCTGGCTACGCCACTGAACGAAGCCAACATCATGCAACATTGTCGGCCCAACAATGTTGCATGATGTTGGACGAAATTTTAAGCAAGTTTAAAATTAAGCCAACATCTTCCAACATGGTGTCCAAACGAGGCCAACATGTTGCATCCAACAATGTTGGGTGATGCTGGACCATCATGTTGGCTTCGTTTGAACAGGCCTTTAGATTACAAAAGCGTGATGCAAACACAAAAGAAAGCAAAGATACGGTTTTAGAGTCAGATGACTTCCCCCTTCGTAGGTTGTTTGACAATAATTTGTGATAACACGTTTTTACCTACCCCTCCTAAGTACGAATGTCAAGCACCCAAAATTTGGGTGCCACGTGACCAGCCTGTGTCAGAGTCTTCGCCGTAGCGCGGGTCGCGGAGGTGAAGACCCTGAGAATCAGGTTGGATAGAGGCGATGTGTTTCATGGTTGAGCAGCGCTAGTTCGAGGACCCGTTGAGTCGCTTCTTGATTTATGTTTTTTTTCACATTTTTTTCAAAGTTTTTCTCGTCCTTAAATTTTTCTCTCGTTCATAACATATTACTCATCCTTAAACACATTTAAAAAATATTTAAAACGAAAAAAGCCGTTGAAATAGTTGTTACTAGTCAATATACAATTAGCCTGCGGGCAGGAGGTGCTCTGACGGATCTGAAATAACCCTGACCCGGCTGTATGTCCCAATGTCTGATAGACGGCACGTGCGCCGCTAATATGACGTAATTTGCATTGCGGTAATCCAATTATCAATGGCCGATACTTTATGTCCCGACTGGCCTTAATAAAATAAGTCATCATGTGTGACCAATAACTTTGCAAAGCCGTATCTCCGGTTTAATATAAGCTATTTACACAAAAACGCCATTTTAGCCGGTGTTACAATATCTTTCAATCCAGCCTATTATTTATCAGTTTACTAAACAAGAAATGTGATTTTTTCCTATCAAACGCTTTTCAAACACAGAAAACTTCGCAACATAATAGTTCATTAGTATGCAAAAAATATATACAGCAATAACTTCCTTATCTTACATCGTATATTTTTCAAAATGCCACTGAAATAATCGCTACAGTTTTCTCTACATTTTAAGCTAAGTTTCATACGAAAATACTTCAAACTAAAAAAAATATAGCGAAATGTGAATTATAGCGCGGTAACGATGTTTACGTACAAAATATTAATTCTATTTCCTTGTACTGCACGTCACAAGGAAATCACATGAGATTGCGTAGCAAGCACCCAGCATTCAGTGCGTGCGTAACCTAGCGTTTAGCTGGTCACAGACAATTCTGTGACCCACACAAATTTATAAATATTCATTAGAAAAATCGTTTTCAAAAGGCTGCCAACAATTTGGCGTTGCTCTTAACAGGTGGGTTCGATAACTCGACCGCTTGTTTGATCCATTTAGCACAAAAAACGGGGTTTTTTGATGTCAACATGAGCGGCTCGGATGACGAGTCTCGGTTGCTCGCTGAGGAAGGAACAGAGTTCGACGAATGTCAGACCTCCAAAGGTCGAGAAGAATCTCACGAAGAAACCCCAGTTCCTTTGGCAAATATTGTACAATCCAGCATCGAGGGACAATTCTCTAAGCTGGCGAAAAGCCTTTAAAATGGTTTTGTAAATCTCGGGAAAATTTTGTCCGACGGGATAAAGACTTCCCGCCAAAACCTGACCTCGTCTAGCGGCTCTTCCGGTTCTGAGTCAGATGCGGTAGAAAAACAGCCGCCTCCAAAACGCTCCAAAAAACAAGAGCTGTCTGATGATGATGTAACTAAGGGTGTTAATGAACTCATCAGTACTGCAAATACACAAGCAACAGATGCACCTGCCACCAATTCGTCGCAATCGACTGTTTTGGCCATGGTGGCTGATGAGCTGAACGAGGAGAAATGTGGGCCAGGAGTAGCCGAAAATCTGGCCAAGGTTGTAGATAAACTTCTTCGTACCAGACTGGCAGAAGAAAAATTAAAGGAGAAGCAAAATTTGTACTCTAGACCAAAAAACTGTGAGGCTATGGTGCCCACCCGAGTGAACTCGGAAATTTGGCAACAGCTGCAACCCCACACTCGTTCACAGGATACCCGAATGCAAAAAGTGCAGAATTGTTTACTGAAAGGGCTAATGCCATTAACTCAGTTGACCAATACTCTCCTCCAGCTACCAGGCAGTGTGCCAACTGAGAGTCGAGAGTCAATTGTGAAACAAGCACTGGATTCCCTAACTCTGATTGCACAGGCGAATGCAGAGTTGAACCAGAGACGAAGGGAAATGATCAAGCCTGATCTTAACCAACAGTTTCAACAACTTTGCAATGATCAGGTGCCTATAACAAGCTGGCTCTTTGGAGATGAATTAGCAAAGACTTGTCAAGATATAACTAACACTAACCGAGTGAGCCAAAAAGTCTCTGGACCTGGGTCACATCGACCTCATCGTCAGCAGAAATATCGTAGACATTATCGCTACTCAAAAAACGAGCAGGGGAAGTCTCGGCCCCAGAGCAACTTCCCACGAAAACAAGGGGGCAACCGAAAGCTGCAACCGTAGTTAAAAAACCTCAAAGTAAGGTTAGTGCTTTTAACATGTTAACTAGTGAACAAGAATGCTTTAAGGCTGGTCAGATAAAGCATTTTAAAGACTCTTGACAAAAGCTGACCTCAGACCCCTGGATACTAGAAACAATTCAGGGTGTAAATATTGAGTTCACTGACTTACCCCACCAACATTTTACCCCAAGGGAACCAGTCTTGGGTAATACTGAAGCAAATGCAGTAGATACTGAAATTACAAAGTTACTGGCAAAGGAGGTAATCATAAACTCCCATCATGAGGATGGGGAGTTCATTTCCAACATTTTTCTGAGACTTAAACCAAATGGAACTTATCGACTCATTCTCAATTTGAAACATCTTAATGAGTTTGTGGAGTACCATCATTTTAAAATGGACTCTATACACACAGCAGTCCAACTCATGAAGCAGAACTGCTTCATGGCCTCAATTGATCTCCAAGATGCATATTATTCTGTCCCAGTCTCTGAGAGATATCAAAAGTATTTAAAATTTTCTTGGAGGGGAAAATTATACCAGTTCACTTGCCTGCCAAATGGCTTGGCATCAGCCCCCCGTATTTTCACAAAATTGTTGAAGCCAGTGTATGCCTCTCTTAGAAATTTAGGGCATATAGTGTTTGGGTACATTGACGACTCTTACCTACAGGGTGATGATGTTAAAAGCTGTAAAGAAAATGTATCAGCTACCCATTCCACATTTACAAACCTGGTATTTTTGCCCCATGAGGAAAAGTCAGTGGTTGAACCAACCCAAGAATTGATTTTGTTGGGGTTTGTTTTGAACTCATTAACCATGACCATCTCACTGACGCCATTAAGAGCGCAAAAGCTTGTGAATGCATGTTCTATGCTATTAAAAATGGAAAAACCAACCATTCGCACTGTAGCCCAAGTTATTGGGCTTATGGTTGCTAGTTTTCCAGCAATCCCACATGCACAGTTGTTCTACAGGGCATTAGAAAGGGATAAAACAAAAGCCCTACAGCAGCAAAAGGGTGATTTTGAGGCAATAATGACATATTCATCAGAAGCGAAAAGTGACCTCAAATGGTGGGTTCAAAATATTCCTACCATGTCAAAATCAGTCTTACTGTGCTCTCCTGACCTTACAATTCAATCTGATGCTTCACTGCTTGGCTGGGGGGCACACTGCAATGATAGGCATGCACAAGGACAATGGACTAAAGAGGAAGCAACCCATCATATAAATTACCTTGAAACCACGGCTGCATTTTTTGCTCTTCAAGCCTTTTGCAAAAAGTGTTCTGACATACATGTCAGGCTTGAACTAGACAATACAACGGCTGTCACCTATATCAATAACATGGGTGGTAATAAGTCAACGGACTGTAATAGGGCAGTTAGGCAGTTGTGGCTGTGGTGTATTGAACATAATATTTGGGTCTCGGCAGTGCATATCCCAGGCACTGAAAATATTGAGGCAGATAGACAATCAAGAATTTTTGATGAACACACAGAATGGTCCCTTGAGGATACCACATTTAATCAAATCTGTAAAAAGTTTTTTACGCCAAGCATAGATTTATTTGCATCGCGTTTAAACCACAAAGTAGATAGTTATGTGTCATGGCACCCAGACCCAGGTGCCTTAGCAGTTGATGCATTTAGCCAAAACTGGGCTAATCACCTATTTTATGCATTTCCTCCTTTCAGCCTGATAACACGTGTATTACAGAAAGTCAGAGAGGATCATGCAGAGGGCATTGTAGTGGTACCACTATGGCCAACACAGCCCTGGTATCCTGTAATCATGACCATGCTAGTACGAAAACCTTGTCTGTTGCCGAAAAGCCCTCACCTGCTTTACCTGAAACACCAGCCAAAAATGCAGCATCCTCTTCACAAGAAACTACAGCTCCTAGCCTGTCACTTGTCTGGAAATCCCTTAAACTCCAAGGAATTTCAGACAAAGCTGGTCGCATTATCATCAACTCCTGGCGTGTGGGAACAAAGCGACAGTATCAAACATGCCTTAAGAAATGGGAAGAGTTCTGTGGTAAACAACAAATTGATCCAGTTCGACCAACTTTAACAATGATATTGGATTTCCTGACGGAACTTTATGAGCAAGGACAGCAGTATAGCTCATTGAACACGGCCCGGTCTGCTTTGTCGTCTGTAATTGCCCTCTCTGGGGAAGTGCCAGCTGGCAGACATCGACTTGTGTGTCGTTTCCTCAAAGGAGTGTTTCAAGAACGACCGGCCCTACCGCGCTATGTGGATACTTGGGACGTAAGTCTAGTGCTAAATTACATTAAAGATCAATATCCTTTAGAAAAACTGGGACTGAAGGAACTGACACTTATAAATTGGTAGTCTTAATCTCTCTTCTATCGGGTCAGCGGACGCAGACACTACAACAGTTGTGTATGAAGGATATTATTTTGACGGATTCTGATTGCACAATGCACATCACTACTCCCCTTAAACACACAAGGCTTGGAGTCCATCAAGCGCCTATTAGGTTGCCAATGTATAACGACAGCAGGTTGTGCGTGGTTCATACATTACGCTGTTACTTAGAAAGAACAATGGCTATAAGGGATTCGGAAACTCGACTACTGATAAGTTTTTGCAAACCTCATAAGAGTGTATCCACTGATACTGTGAGTCGCTGGATAAAGTCAGTCATGACAGCTGCAGGTGTTGACACTACACGTTATAAATCACATAGCACCCGGGCAGCCTCCACATCGGCTGCAGCTAGCGCTGAAGTTCCAGTTGACAATATTTTATCATGCGCTGGTTGGTCTAATTGTGAAACGTTTGCCCGATTTTATAAAAAACAGTTATCGGCTGACACTGAGCACGCGTTTGCCATGTCTATCCTTGCTGCCGCAACATAGTTGGACAGTTACAACATGTAAACGTTTATGAGATTTATAAAAGTTGTGTTATATGATGGTTGATATTTACAATAAAACCTGCAGTTTTATTCTGTCATATTGTCCAAACTCTGGGCTTTAAATTCTCATGTGATTTCCTTGTGACGTGCAGTACAAGGAAATAGAATTCAAAAATTAAACGAGACATACCTGGATGTTGAAGTTTGATGTGAATTCTATGACTTGTAATGCAGGAACAAGGGGATCACATCCCTCCTCAAAATCTTGGGTCCCCACCCTTGACATTTGCCATCGTTTGTCCAATACTGCTTTTAAGACTGAATGCTGGGTGCTTGCTACGCAATCTCATGTGATCCCCTTGTTCCTGCATTACAAGTCATAGAATTCACATCAAACTTCAACATCCAGGTATGTCTCGTTTAATTTTTGAATTACTACAAATTATTTTGACCTTTCGCTGCGAAAATCCACGGCATCCTTCATTGCAGCTTCCTCAAAATACCACTGAATGAATCGCTATCGTTTTCCCAAGATATTTACCACTTTTGAGCGAAAAATATTAAATATTAAAGACGCTACAGCGACTTGCAGCCTAAAGGTGAAGACAGTACAAATGTCGCATTTGATTTGAGTCAATTTTAGCCTGCAAGTATCACATTTCACCTGTTAAACCATGCGAAGAAAGTACCCCACGGTTCCCTAGGACTCGGAAACCGTACCTACAGGTTAAAATCTCGTATATAGCGTGTTTCCGCGTGTCTATAGCAACAGGAATTTCTAAAATAGCATGCTATCTTGATGCGCTGCACGTGCGCGTGAAAACCCGATATTTTCCGACAATTCCTGAGTTTGTGTAAACAATTGAAAATAGACTCCTAGTTGGTCAAAATAAATGGACTTTTCAGCAAAATAATCGACAATATTTCATCTAAATTTAGTTCAGATATTCCAACAATGAATTCTGCAAACAATGTCGCCAAGTGGAAAACAGGCTTTATAAGGCATAAGAAAGGCATTGGCCCGATTTTTATTTCTGAGTTCGCCGATCTTTTGCGGCTGCCCACATGTACGCTACGCGTACCTATTTTTCTAAAAAGTTGTCGTATATATAACAACTAATAAATCCAAAACATTTAACCACCAGTTGCTTCACACAGTAAAAATTCCATAAACTTATAGCTACTCCAATTAAGTCATTGTCAACTCACCAGAATGAATTATTTCCAAGCTTGCAATTATGCTTGATATCTACAAGCTTGCTATATACAAAGAAACAGGAAGAGATAACATAAAAAGTCCACGAGTTCTTTCAATGCTTTCCAGTCCATTATTTATAGTACTGGCCTTCCACATTTAATAATAAAGCTTACAGGAATTATATCAAAATAACAAACGAGTAAATTCTACAGTTTTTCATCTTTTATTTCCATTTCATCAGTGTAGAGGGTGAAGACTGCAACTTGATTTATTTTCCCGGTAACACTTGATATCGTCATGTCCTCTTCTTGCTGTTTGTCTTGCTCGGAGGTCAGCGAGGGTTTATCCGTTGAAGTGTCCTCTTCCTTGACTTTGGCAAGATATACAAAACTGTTGAGCATCAATAAATCACTTACAAACACAAACACTGTAATCAGACCAAGAAGGCCTTTGTCACCTGTGTTATCAGGTAGCACGTCAAATATGGTTGCCGACATTCCTATAACTTTAATACAGACTACTATGGATAACGTCACAGTTGATTTGTCTGAAAACCAAGGCAGAATTGACAGAATACCGTAACTTGATATGACATTAAGTGCTGTCAGACTTGTTCCCAGTGCAACAGCGCATAAGATGTTCACAACAGAAACTTTGTCTAAATTTCCACTTGCGCTTGTCTCACTAGCTTGAACAAGAAATACTAAAATAAGAGAACATACTCCAAAGTATTTTATTGCGCTGTCAAATTTTTTGATAACTTTCTTTGCAGGAGACACGCAACGTAAACTTCTCCCAACCTTGAAAAATGGTAAAAAGAAAACTTTAATGAATGAGTCAAAAAAGGAGTAAATTCAGAAAAAATGATAAGTATATATTAACAGTATATATATATATATATATATATATATATATATATATATATATATATATATATATATATATATATATATATATATATATATATATATATATATATATATATATATATATATATATATATATATATATATATATATATATATATATATATATATATATATATATATATATATATATATATATATATATATATATATATATATATATATATATGTATATGCATATATATGTATATGCATATGTATATGTATATATATACAAGGTGTATAAAAAAAAGCTAATCGAACTTTGATGTGCTTTAGGGCGTTCAATATTTAACATACAGAAATAATTTTTACGTAGTTGGAAAGACCAGGCTTTTAGCTTTTAATTGCATCGTTTCTATAAAATTTGAAGAAAAATCAAGCAAATACAAATGCGATAAAAATTGCAGGTCGAAATCGCATTTTTTCACCGTTGGGAGTTTATTCAAAATCTGCTGAAATTTAATCCCATTAGGGAATTAGATTACAAAATTAATTGACCAATTTTAGCTTAGGTAGTAAACTTCTGGATTTTATTAGTGATGTTAATTGTTTCTCGCGACAGATAAATGATTAATGAAATTTTCTTTTCTGAAATTCGCTGCCCTAATAATGCTCAGAGGTGGAAATATGCGACTTCGACCGGCTATTGTCATTTGATTCGTATTTGCCCAATCTTTCTTCAAATTTTACAAAAATGATGACAATCGAAAGCTAAAAGCCTGGTCTTTCCGCCTGCGAAAGAATGATTTCTGTAGATTGTATAATGAACGCGCTAGAGCACTGCAAAGTTCGATTACCTTTGTTTTGATACACCCTGTATATATACATATATATATTGTGTTACTCTGCTTGTATATCCACACCGGTTAAGCTGAAAAAGATGCCTGGCCAATGTGAAAATCAAACCTATAGCTACGACCTTTGAGATGCTGTAGTCTTAAGACTACACGTTAATATCGCGGAATTGCAATTCCAAAGGTTTGATTCCCACTTTTGCCAGCCGCATATTTTTCATCTTGTGATGTCTGCTGTGGATATATACTCAGAGTGAACAATATAAATATATAGTAACAATATAGTTCATGACTTTCTTTGTTTTAATTTTCGCGAGACGAAAATTGCATGTTGTTAAATTTGCATTTGTCATTATTTAAAATAACATATAAATATAAATAGACTCTTAACGTGAAACATATTTGTGACCGACACATTTTCATTGTTTAGTTTTCGTAAGAAACATCAAAACAATTAGACAATATGATTTGCATGCAAATATACTTACAACTGAAGGCACTAGTATTGTGAGTACAATACCCAACAACACTTGAATCATGTTTAAATGAACACGTTGTAAAGCTGGTAGAAACCATGTCATCATAGGAGGAATGATGAATACAGAGATAATGAAGCTCAGTAGAGTAACCAAGATGCTCAAGCCTCGCAGACCATTTGCTGCTGTTACCTACAATGGTACAGTTGAAATGTAACTAGTAGTCTGTGTGTCTAACAAGTCTGTGACTAGAAGTTTAGGTTATATGTTGATCCGATTACAACTAAATTTCGCTTTTTTTCAATTAGCTATTTGTCCACAAAAGCTAAAATCAATAGTTTTGCATGCAGGGTACTTTTTAATTTTGATAAAAGTCTAAGAGATGTGAGAACAATTTCTAAAATATTAAACGGAATTAATTTGTTATTTATGATTATTTTTACAATAATAATATATAATGGTGTAAAGATTCTCATATTTCCTGCATGCTAACAATCTCAGATTAAAAAAGTCAGTACCCCATAAATGACGGTATGAAAACGGCTAATTAATTTCTACGCATATAATATAGTGTGTTTTCATTTTTGGCTTACCATAATCAGTGAAGTAGCCGGAGCCGATGGACACATATAATATATTTGCATTCCAAGACGAAACTCCTCGGGTCCAAGGATTGGCATTTCTTCAAATGAATTGTTTGAACTATTTTTCAAACCCTCAACATTGCCAGCGAATGGACCAAAGTATGGTATCTGGCCAAGCACATTTATTGAAACAACTGGAGCAACAAACAGGACCAACAATAAACCAACTACGACTTCTTTGTAAGATTTAGCTGCAGATTTTGCTTCCACAACACGCACCCGTAAACCAATGGAAAAGGAAAGAGCAATGATGCTAATTTTGATTACAGGTATTTTTTTACTGAGGTAGACTGCAGGTTGGGGAAGAAATATCCCAAATATTATGGAAATTACTGTCCCAATTGGTAGGAAATTTCGCAACAAGAAATTCTTCAATGTTCTAAAAGTACTTTGTTTTCCAGAAATTACATCAGCTTCTTTTCCTTCTTCCACTGGTATTACTACATCAGAATGAGCCATTTTTCATTTACTCTTGATGCGCACTTGATGGCGTTCAACCAGAATGATCATCGGTTCTCAAAATACTGACCTATTTCAAATACTTGCAAATGAACAACATTTAGAATTATAATCAGAACTAACGACGCACGTGCACACATCAAATTCTATTCTTGAACCCTCTAATAGGTCCTAGTTTTTCAAGCTACTGACGCAAGTAATTCTTACCATGCATCCTGTTTTTTGTTCCAAGCTCCCACATGCACGTATTAAAAATTTTAAATCAGGTTAAAAGCAGAGTATCACAAAATCTCTAAATCAATTTCGATGTACATTGAAGATTTTCAAACTCAAAGTGAACTTCTTTATTGGTCAAGGACACTATATAAATGAAATAAATACAATTCGGATTACTTGTGAAATGTTTAAAATTTTCCCGAGTACTTCCATTTAAATATATATATTTGGATAAAATGCTCTCAAGTGAATATGCCTCAACCGGGAAAGTGAAAAATACTTTAAGATCGTGAGTTCAATTGTCACCGCGGATATATATTATAGCCCGCTGACGTACGCAATAGCCAATGTATAAATAGTCGGAACCACTTAAGTGTAGTTGTTTTTTTGAAAAACAAAGTTAAAGTTAAACGTTAAGAGGCCTTTAAAGTTATTATAATAGTAATAGAGTTGATGTTCTTGGGCATAAATATGTTCTAGGGCTCGTGATACCAATGGGAAGTGTTATGAATCTTATACATTTTTCATTCTCACGTAGCCTCTTCGTCGGACGTGAGCTTAAAATGTAGAATACGTGACCTGTGCTTTGCTGTCGGAAACTGAGCCAGACACACGTCTCAATCTCCGGGAACTCCATTATTGCTACAAAAAAGCAGTAACATCGCCAGAAATTTGCGACATTTGAGCCCGCAAAGCAAGCAGCGGTACCAGCTTAAATTAAAAATCAAAATGGCTGCGAAGCGATGTGCTCCAGTTGATTAAAGCGAATTTCAATTCTATCACTGCGTTCTTTCACAAGTACAGCATGGTTTCTTTCCAGAAAACCATTTATGATTTGCACATACGATTATATCCGGCGACCTTTTTTAAGGTCATGCCAGCTTTTTAAGCACTTATGTTGAACACCAAGTCGGAAAGATTTGCCCCCCCTCAATACGCTTAATAGAAAAACAGTCACGTAATTTGGCAAAATCGCACAGCTTATTAATATTTATAGCAACCATCTCGGCAACGACGCATTTGAATTTCGAAAATGGATTTGCAACTTTAATTTTCGCGCGTTCTCAAAGTGACAACAGCAACGACACGAAAGTTTACATCGAAGCAAGATCTGCTATTACTCAAAAGCAACAGTGGTCGGATAGCAGATCTTACAAGGAAGAAGTTACACCAAACGTTCGACAAATTCGGATTAAAGATCACGGTAGAGGTCAGTCATCAATCTGTTAATTTTCTAGACATCACCCTCAACCTAGCTGACAGCAGTTACCATCCTTATAGAAAACCGAATAATAACCCACTCTATATCAGTAGCCGCTCAAACCATCCACCCGCAATCCTCAAGCACCTACCCGAATCAATCAACAAAAGGATCTCCCAACTTTCTTCCGACCAAGACGCATTTGACTCGTCTGCACACCTTTATCAAGGCGCCCTGAGACGGAGCAACTATCAACACAAATTGAGCTACCAGAGCAAGAATAACCCTAAAATGCCGAAAAGAAAGAGAAGTAGAAATATCACCTGGTTTAATCCAGCATTCAGCCAAAACGTGCAATCGAAGATCGGTAGAGAATTCTTGCGTCTCCTAGATACTCACTTCCCTAAATCATCTCCCCTCAGCAAAATCTTTAACCGAAACACAGTCAAAGTGAGCTATAGCTGCCTGAAAAACGTGAAAAGTGTGATTGCCAACCACAATAACAAGATCCTAACTCAAAAACCAATGCCACCAACACCAAGCGAAAAGATGTGTAACTGCAGAAATTTCAACCTTTGCCCCCTTGAAAATAAATGCCTTATAAAAAGCATCGTTTACAAGGCAAGTGTCACCGAAGAAAACAGCAACGACATATGGATAATATGATAACCTATACATATATATATATATATATATATAAATATATATATATATATATATATATATATATATATATATATATATATATATATATATATATATATATATATATATATATATATATATATATATATATATATATATATATATATATATATATATATATATATATCAAGGTCAAAATGCAGGATGTCAGAATTATTAATACAAATAATTCTAAACCTCAATCGTCCATATTCACAAAGGGTAAATGAACAATTAATTTAGTGTAGTAATTTATCGCCAAATACTTCATGTGGGTTTGGATGCTACTCTATTCATGCCTATATATGTATTCCATATACTATATCAATTGACTATCCCTATCATAGGTGACTATATTATATATTCATTCAATTAGTTTGATGCGTAATAATTAGCTAAGAAGTCAGCAACAATATAATTTACAGCCACGTATTTCTGTCGCAGACCATCATATGAAACCAGTTAATAGGATGCAATTTGTGTGTGGGCCACGACTAAGCCATTAAATCGTCGCGCCCAATTAAGCTAGTTAATATGTCATATGCACATCGCCAGAAATTTGCGACATTGAGCCCGTGGTATGTCAGCGGTGATACAAAATACGAAATATTTAAGCAAACAAAAATACTATACTTTAGATAGAGCGAGTTAAAATAATATCAAATATTTTTTAAATAACGTAATTTATCAATTTTGTCTCGATAGTTTTTCATTCTAGTCCAGTTTCTGCTTATAATGTTGTAAAAATAGCTTGTAAAAGTGATCACTAACTTGTTCCTCTCAAAATGCTTCTACGACACGTTTGTCCCTTGTTTAAGACTATTAAATATACTCAAAATGCGCCAAAATGCGAGAAAAGATGACCGATTACAAAAAGCGTACAATCAATTTTGACTTTGTTTCTACGGAGTCTTGACGAGAAAACATACCTTCACCCATTGTTGTATGTTTCTTGCCTGAGTTTTAGAGGAAAGTTGTTCCAAAATTCACTTCAAAATACGAACGCCGCGCACCGTCCCTGAAGCAGTCTTTGTGCGATTCGAAGCGCGCTTTGGAATTTGTAGAAAACATTTTTCAAGCTTAGACAACGATAAATATTTGACATTTGGTATCAAAATAATCGCAAAAATATGGACTTTTTGAATCTGGCGTAGTTGGAGTCAGCAGATTATTTACGCTCCAGCTAAGAGCACTTTATGTAAGCTACCATGTCCTCTCCCAGAAGAAAACAGCAACGACACGAAAGTTTACATCGGCAGCACGTCTACGACATTCAAGGAGTGGTTTCGAAATCACAAGAAATCCATCGCCAACCCCTTGTATGCAACTAATACGGAACTATCAAAGTTCGTGTGGTCTTTAAAGGAGAAGAACAAGGAATATAACATCAAATGGGACATTGTGAAGCAAGTGCCGTCATACAAGTCAGGAGGGAATCAATGTAGCTAGTGTAGCAATGAGAAGCTATACATCTTGAAGGCAGAAAAAGGGTCAATCCTGAACAAAAGAAGTGAACTTTTCTCGTGTTGCATCATATATGTCCAATACTGGCAATCTGACTCCGATGGACAAATCTACTTTCCGATGGTTCAGATGGATCCATCGGACAAACGTATATTCGGTCGGAGAAGTATTTTTCCGATGGAAAATAAATGACGTCATGACTCATGGGAAGCAGATATCAGTTAAACTCAGATTGTCCGATGGATCCGATGGATCCATCGGACAAGCGAGTTTACTATAGGACAAATAATTTTCCGATGGACATTTAAAACTTCATATTATAAATATGAATTAAGACAATTGTTACTTGTATGCGCAGCTGTAAAGCGAACCCGTATCTAAGCATATTTCATGCAATTATATATGTGCCGATAAACCCGTATTCTATATAAGTAACTTAATTGAATGTGTATTTATTATATCTGTTTGACTCGTTCTCTGAAAAACCCTTATCAAGAGCAAACTAATATGAATTGTGAGAATTGTTATATTTGTATACACAACTATAAAGTGAATTGTGTATGTAAGTGGCGATAAATCCGTATTCAAAGTATGTTTCAGTACAGCAATATGGTATATTTACATATTTATAAATATAGCTGTCAAGCCAGGTTGGACAAGTGCGTTTGCTACAGGACAAATAATTATCTGATGCCCCATGGACATTTAATATGGACTTTAGCATGGACTTCATATATTTTAAGTATAAACTGCGACAATTGTTATTTGTATGCGTAGCCGGTAAACCCGTATCAAAGCATATTTACATTTGTTGACTCGTTCTCTGAAAAACGCCGTTACCAAAAACAAAGTATAATTTAGTTATAAATTGATTAGGTTTAATAGTGTATTTGGTTCAATGGTGAATGTTTTCTTATTTGAAGATTTAACTTTATATTTATTAATGTTTATGTAAGCATATATCTATACGTTCACCTCGTTCTTTGAATAACCTATATCAAAGTACGCTCCCAATTCAAAATAGCTATGACTTGCCAATGGCAACGTACATTATAGTTAATTTGCCCTGGCCCTGTGCATGTACGTGGCGAAAAAACCTCCTTATTCCAAGCATTTTATAGAAATATAGCTGTATATAAATGATACATCTCAGATACGGATTCACTTTATAGCTGTGTATATAACTTATAGAATACGGGCTTATCGCCAAATGTATAAATGTAAATATACTTTGATACGGGTTTACCGGCTACGTATACAAATAACAATTGTCGCAATTTATACTTAAAATATGAAGTCCATGTTAAAGTCCATATTAAATGTCCATGGAGCATCAGATAATTATTTGTCCTGTAGCAAACGCGCTTGTCCGACCTGGCTTGACAGCTACATTTACAAATTTAAAATGCAACGTCCTCTGACTAAATATTTTATTAAAAGCGAGTTTTGGGCTACCTAACTGTAGCCTTCGACGGGTTAAAGCGGAATGAAACTATTTACAAGTTGTGCGATGAAATGCGATATCAAGTAGGAAGTAATTAGCGATTAGATGTTTTGCGAGCAAGCGTAGCATGTTGTTTTGGAAGCGGCTTAATTAGAGTTATTGTCAGAATTAGTTATTACAGCTGTATGCCAAGATTCTAATGTTTTTCGTGTCCGATAGTTACCACTATCTATTACTTTTCCATTACTAAAGTCAATTCTATGATCAAGATCCCATGCATGCTTAGCTATGTTTGAGCCTTTTTTACAGTTCTTTACACTTCTAATATGTTCCTTTTTTCGCGTTTCGAAAGATCTCCCTGTTTCACCAACATACGACCAAGGACAATCAGAACAAGGTATATTATAGGCAACATTGGTGCGTTGCTCAGGTGCGATTTGATGTTAAAAATACCACAAAGAAGGCTACCCGTTACGACCTATTGTGAATTGTATTGGTTCACCTCTTTACAACACCTCGAAATATCTCACAGAAATACTCTACCCAATCCAGAACATGAATAATAACTCTGTTCAGAACTCTACTCAATTTGCACGAGAGATAAGTAGCATGAAGATTGATGATGATGAGACTATGGTATCATTCGAAGTCGTTTCCTTATTTACCGCTATTCCTGTCCAAAAAACTTGCCATTACATACGGACAAAACTCGAACAGGACGACACCTTAGGCTTAGCCTTACGCACTAATCTCACCATTGACGACATTATTTAACTATTAGATTTTACACTTTCCAACAACTATTTTATTTATAACGACGTGACTTACAAACAAATTCATGGCTGTGCTATGGGTAGCCCAGTTAGTCCGGTTGTGGCTAACATATGCATGGAAGTCATTGAAAATATTGCTATTGAAACGACACAAACAAAACCAAAATCATGGAAACGCTTTGTTTGACGACAGTTTTTCCATAATTAAAAAGACGGTTATTACTAGTTTCCTCAACTCTTTAAACAACATTGACCCTAATATTTCTTTAACTATTGAACTTGAACTGGACAACAAAATCCCCTTTTAGATACACTTATAACACGACATGGTAACAACCTCAAAATTGATGTACTTAGGAAACCTACACACACACACAGATATCTTGATTTTAACTCACACCATGACATTAAACACAAAATTAGCGCAGCTAGAACTCTTATACACAGAGCACTAACATTACCAAGCACACACGCTAGCGAGCAAGACGAACTCAACCACACAAGAACAACTCTTAAATGTAACCGCTATCCTGACAAAGTTGTCAAGCAAATCTTAAGAGATTCGACTCCTAACACCATCGTGCCATCGCCTGATGAGCTTGTTGGACAATTCTTCAAACGTTTTGATGATATCGATAAACCAAGTGGATATGTCACTTTACCCTACATAAGTGGAATAACCGACGCACTACGACGTATTTTACAAAAACAAAACATCAGAGTGGCGACTAAGCCATTGAAAACCCTATACAAAGAATGTTTCCTTCCCCCAAACAACAAATCGCACCTGAGCAACGCACCAATGTTGTCTATATTATAATATACCTTGTTCTGATTGTCCTTGGTCGTATGTTGGTGAAACAGGAACATCTTTCGAAACGCGAAAAAAGGAACATATTAGAAGTGTAAAGAACTGTAAAAAAGGCTCAAACATAGCTAGGCATGCATGGGAGCTTGATCATAGAATTGACTTCAATAATGGAAAAGTAATAGATAGTGGTAACTATCGGACACGAAAAACATTAGAATCTTGGCATACAGCTGTAATAACTAATTCTGACAATAACTCTTAGCCGCTTCCAAAACAATATGCTACGCTTGTTCGCAAAACATGTAATTGCTAATTACTTCCTAGTAGGCGCATTTCATCGCACAACTTGTAAATAGTTTCATTCCGCTTCACCCGTCGACGGCTACAGTTAGGTAGTCGAAAGCCTGTTTTTAATAAAATATTTAGTCAGAGAACGTTGCATTTTAAATTATGTTTAAACCTGGCTACGATATGTCCATATATATTTATAAATATGTAAATATGCCAGATTGCTGTACTGAAACATACTTTGAATACGGATTTATCGCCACTTAGGGACCGTTCATTATTTATACCTCAGGGGGGCACCGAAGAGAAATTAAAAAAAGTATATATAAAAAAATTACCCAACCGCTCTGGGTGTTCAAATTTTTTTTACCCAACCTCTAATAGAAATCCAAGATTTTAAAGCTGCCTTTATAAACTTAACTCGAAATGACTGTTTTATTTGTTTTTGTCATTGCGTTTTTCATGTATATGATATTAACTGCGTTCGTTTATTAGCTATTATTATTCATTGTAGTATGTTCTCGTATTCTCATTGGTCTTTTTTTTCACCCAACCTTTTAGAGGTTTCAAAAATCAGTTACCCACCCAATTTCTCTTCGGTGCCCCCCTGAGGTATAAATAATGAACGGTCCCTTACATACACAGTTCACTTTATAGTTGTGTATACAAATATAACAATTCTCACAATTCATATTACTTTGTTCTTGATAAGGGTTTTTCAGAGAACGAGTCAAACAGATATGAATACATACAGAGGTAACATTTATATATAGCTATATTTCTATAAACATGCTTGGAATAAGGAGGTTTTTTCGCCACGTACATGCACAGGCCCAGTTAATGAGCATTATTAAGTAACACTTGCGAGAAAATAATTTGATGCAGGGTTCTTAAAAAACGAAGTGAACCTAAACATATACCTTACGTGCTTATAACTAACATTAATAAGTATTGATATTTTAAAAGAACAGAGGATTGAGCATTGAACTAAAACGTATGTTATTAACCTAGTTTAAATATACGTTCAGTATGGCACTTTTCAGAGAACGAGCAAGCACATATCAAAACTCATGCATGCAAGTAATATTTATATAGCTATATGTTTCTAAACATATTTAATATGTTTATAGGACTTTAATTCATGTTTTATTAATGTACGTGACATTAATAAAACATGAATTAAAGTCCTATAAACATATCTTTCCAACGCAAACAAATGAATTCATACAGATACGGATTCACTCTATAGCTGTGTATATAAACATACTTATAGAATACGCGGGCTTATCGCCAAAAGTATAAATGTAAATATGCTTTGATACGGGTTTACCCGCTACGCATACAAATAACAATTGTCGCAATTTATACTTAAAATATGAAGTCCATGTTGAAGTCCGTATTAAATGTCCATGGGGCATCAGATAATTATTTGTCCTGTAGCAAACGCGCTTGTCCGACCTGGCTTGACAGCTATATTTATAAATATGTAAATATACCATATTGCTGTACTGAAACATACTTTGAATACGGATTTATCGCCACTTACACACACAATTCACTTTATAGTTGTGTATACAAATATAACAATTCTCACAATTCATATTACTTTGTTCTTAATAAAGGTTTTTCAGAGAACGAGTCAAACAGATATAATAAATACACATTCAATTAAGTTACTTATATAGAATACGGGTTTATCGCCACATATATAATTGTGTAAAATATGCTTAGATACGGGTTCACTTTATAGCTGCGCATACAAGTAACAATTGTCTTAATGCATATTTATAACATGAAGTTTTAAATGTCCATCGGAAAATTATTTGTCCTATAGTAAACTCGCTTGTCCGATGGATCCATCGGATCCATCGGACAATCTGACTTTTCTTAGGTTAGGGCAATCACCAGGGAGTCGGCTTGCACAAGTCTCTAATAGAATTAAACCTAGCTTGTTATGACGTCATTTTTTCCCTATCGGATAATTTTTTGTCCGATGGAAAACAAGCTTGTCCGATGGATCCATCGGATCCATCGGACTATCTGACTTTCACGAGGTCAGGGCAATCACCAGGCAGGCAACATGCGGACATCCCTAATTGAATAATTAAACCTAGCTGGGATGACGTCATTTTTTCTCCATCGGATAATTTTTTGTCCGACGGAAAACACGCTTGTCCGATGGATCCATCGGACAATCTGACTTTCGTTAGGTTAGGGCAATCCCCAGGCAGGCTGCATACGGACATCTCTAATTGAATTAAACCTAGCTTGTGAGGACGTCATTTTTTGTCCGATGGATCTATCGGACCATCTAAGGGACCTAGAGTTTCTATTTTCTATGCCTAATACATACTTAGATACTTTCAGCAAAGTAAGCGTTTAGCATGTTTACATATATGTTACTAAGCTTACTGAATATTGTGTAGATTACATAGTTATAATATTTGCATTTATTACGTAATGTATAAGTATGTTTGTCACGTGACTGTGTATTTTAAAAAAGAACTCCATCGGATCCATCGTAAAACTTGTCTGATGGATTTGTCCATCGGACTCAGATTGCCGGTATTGGACATCAATCGTTGCATCCACCGAATGTTTCTCGCGGGAAAATTTAACCGCGCGAATTCTACTAGCGCACGCAAGAAACCTACGTGACGTGAGCAAACAATAAGCAACGGTCAACAATTCTTTAGTTGTCTGATGATTGCCTGTAATGGCATGAAACTCTGAGTAACAACTAATTGAAACTTTATTTTTGTAAATTGTTAATAAATTTTGCTCTACCATAATGTATTGAGCACTTTTGAAATTATATGATGTTCAATCAAAATTGAAAAAGTTATATATATATATATATATATATATATATATATATATATATATATATATATATATATATATCTGTATATATATATATATATATATATATATATATATATATATATATATATATATATATATATATATATATATATATATGTATATATATATATATATATATATATATATATATATATATATATATATATATATATATATATATATATATATATATATATATATATGTATATATATATATATATATATATATATATATATATATATATATATATATATTTATATTTATATATATGATATGGTAATGTTGTACACTTGGTAATAATGTCAGGTGCTGATTTTAGTACTCTCAAGTGAATGCGCCTGAACCGTGAAAGTGAAAAATACTTTAACCGCAGTGAGAATCAAACTCATGACCTTGATGTTGCTGGCGTCACGCTCTACCATCTGAGCTACGCAGTCTGAGTACGAGTATCGCGCGTAAATTATGATATTTACCAGCTGATCTGACCGTGAATAAAGGCCTGGAACTAGCTACCGAATAAAAATCCATTTTGCTGTTTTTAATCACTTATACTTTTATTTTCCTTTATGAAACTTGTTGAAACTTTGTTTCATGTTGTAATCATGTTCAGTGGCGGATCTAGCGTATGTCAAAATAAATTACTACAGCTCATTCTTGGATATATTTACATTTTAAAATACCTTCAAAGCAATTTCATTGGTTAGATTTTATTCTTTTGAAATTCATAACCTATGACATTGTTATAAAGTTATTTTGAATTTAAAATTGGGCTGCTATAATTTATTCTGACCTACGCTGAATCCGCCACTAATCATGTTCAGTAAAGAAAATTATATTACATAGTCTAATTTACCGTTATAGCGAGGTGACCGAAAGATGACAAGTTGATTGTTTATTCACTATGTTGTGTACAAGGTCTTGGGAGCATAATAATATCAGGCGATGAATAAGGCTGCACAAATAAGTCTCAATAGGTCTCGTGGCGAGAAATCACGGACATGATTAAATATTCATCATTAAGATCCCTAGTAATTTGCATCAACAATGCTATGCATGAGTAACTTCACCACTGCAAATATTTACAACGTGCATGAACCTACACTAACTTGCGCCAAGATTCGCAAACGGGATCTTCCTTTGTGAAATTCCTTCGAGAAATATTCCTTCGTCACGACTAGTACCACGTCTATCTTCAATGTCTGCTTATATACGAACTGGGCAAATGTTTTACTGCTCCTTCGGATAATGAATCCTTCAACAGCCGTTTCACAATTTTAATCAAATATATTTTGTCGTGTAAAAACAGAATGCTCGAAGTGAGCATTCATCGAGCACCCAAAAACTACAAGAAAGGTCAAACAATGACAACAACCTCAAAAGTACTTCCCCACTCCCTCTGGCGGGCAAAATAGCCAATGGCGCACGGCATTAAGAGAAAGCCTGTCGGAAACTGTTAATAACTCATTCGAGAACAATTAGTCTGTTTTACTCACGCGTGTTCCGCGCGTGGAAACAGATCGGAACGTTTCGGAATATACCGTTTTTTGCATGTTGATATGTAGTTTTCCATCTGTGATTGTGTTTGTAAAACTTAATACTGTAAAGGCGTAACGTTTTTTGAATAAATATTATACAAAAATTGTGGTTGGGAATTAATCAGGAGGCAATTCTCAACACGTGGCACCTCTACGGACGGGATTTATGTGATTTACGCTCGCACAAGAGCAAGAACCTCTGCAAATTTTGACGAAACGACGTTACGCCGTATTGGCGGGAAAACAAAAACCTGTCTTAAAAGCGATTAAAAAGTGGTGATTATTCTAGCTATCTCTCGGGAATATGGAAGAAAAAGTGAAGGAGCTAACTGCGAAATTACGGGCACTAGACTTTGCCGTGAAAAGAAGTGACGAAGTGGTAAAAACGAACAGTAGCGAAGCGATATCAAGACATGAACAGTCGATAGTAACAAAGATCAATGCGTGTCATACGTTAAAGGACAGTATCGAGGAAGAAAAAATTGTAAAAGAGGAATCAGAAGAGCAAGTGACAGAGTGGGTGAGTGGCATCGAGCAAAAGCTGAAGGCTGCTGATGAAAAGGTTTTAGAATTACGAGGAATTACAGACGGAATTGTGCGAAAAACGCAAGCGTTTCAGAAAGCCGAAGGCGTCCAAGAAGAGCTCATGGTTCAGCAAGAAAAACACGAACAAAAATTACGTCAAGAGCACGAGCTATTCGAGCAACAGCTGAGATTTCAAAAGGCATTGGAAGCAAGTCGTCAAAGTCAAGCAAAAGCTGTTTCAACCAAGTTACCTAAGCTTTCTATAACCAAATTTGATGGCAAATACGAGAATTGGCTAGCCTTTTGGAATAAATTCGTGGCGGAAATTGACAGTACTGATTTTTCTCCGGTAACAAAGTTCGCATATTTGAAAGAGCTCGTAGAACCAAAAATTCGAGCAGGAATTGACGGACTACCCCTAACCACGGAAGGTTACAGCCGAGCGAAAGGAATTTTGGAAAGCGAATATGGCAAAACAAGTGAAATTGTTAATTCATATGTGCAGAATATCTTGGAGTTACCAGTTGTCAAGGATACCAACCCAAATGAGGTAGACAAATTTTACAAAACTTTGTTATATAACGTACAGTCGTTAGAGACTCTAGGCAAATTAGAGCGTGTAAATGGAATGACAAGGAGTGTCTTAGATAAACTACCTGGTATAAAGAGTGATCTGGTGAGAGGAGAAGAAGGTTGGCAAGATTGGGGCCTGGCACAGCTAGTTACAGCATTGAAATTGTGGAGAGACATTAATCCCTGTAGCGAGGAGAGTAGTAAAGACAGAAAACGTAGGGATAGATCAGAGAAAATTCTTAACACTGGTGCAAAAAAACAGGGATGTGTGTATTGTGATGATGTGAGTCACAAGTCTCGCGAATGTACACGTGTTGCCGATGTTAACGAAAGAAAGAAAATCCTAGCAACCAAACGGCTATGCTTTAACTGTACGGGAGCACGACATCGAGCTTCTGAATGTAAAAGCACTTCCGGTTGTCAACGGTGTAAACAAAGACACCATACCTCAATTTGCATGATGAAAGAGAAGCTGTTAGCTACTGAACAGGGAAGCAAACCCGTGGTGTATCCAATCGTAAACGTCAACGTAGAGGAAATTGAGTGTCGTGCACTGCTGGATACGGGGGCTGGTAGCTCCTACGCTTCGGCAGCCTTGCTAGATCGACTTCCAAAACGGTCACAATCAAAGGAAGTGCGAAAGATTGAGATGATGCTAGGTTCTTCAACTCGTGAAGTGTGGTTGTCCAAAATCATTGTTGAATCTGTCGATGGAAAAGAGAGATTGGAAGTCGAAGTCACAAGAATGGAGCGAGGAAAACTGTTTATGGTTGACAATCCACATTATCCAGATATCATCAAGTCATTTAAGCATTTAGAGGGAGTAACCATTGTGGACAATGACCCTAAACCCTTTCTACCTGTCCACCTGATCCTTGGGGCTAGTGATTATGCAGCAATAAAGACGGCGGAACCTGCACGTGTAGGTGTATTGGGAGAACCTGTAGCAGAGAAAACTAAATTTGGGTGGACTCTAATGTCTCCAGGAAAGGAGTTGGATCATTCGAAGATGTTGTTAACCCAGACAAGCTATACTGACTACGAGGAACTGTGTCGACTGGACGTACTTGGCCTGGAAGATAAAGCTGAACATGATCAAGAAGCAGTGCATGCTGAGTTTCGTGAACAACTTGTACGTCATCCAAACGGCTGGTATGAAACAGGGTTGTTGTGAAAGAAGTCCCACCCACCATTGCCCAACAACAAGCAAGGGAGCTTACGCCGACTCGACCGTTTACAGCACCGATTAAATAAAATGGAAGTCACTCGTGAATACAACAAAGTGATTGAGCAACAAAAGGAAGAGGGAATAGTGGAACCAGCCTGTGAACCCCCTGTATCAAAAGAGTTTTACCTTCCCCACAAACCTGTCGTACGTACTGGAGCAGAGTCAACAAAGCTTCGCGTTGTTTATGATGGATCGGCTAAAGAAAACCCACAATCGCCCAGTCTGAATGATTGTCTGTATGCTGGACCTTCCCTCCAGAACAAGCTATGGAACGTTTTGACTCGAATGCGATTCCATCCAGTAGCATTATCTGGGGACTTGAGACAAGCCTTTTTACAAATTAGAATCAAGAAAGAGGAAAGGGATTCCTTGAGATTCCACTGGAAATCAACCGAGCATTCGCAACTAGAAGTACTCAGATTTACAAGAGCACTTTTCGGCTTAACCTGCTCGCCCTTTCTTCTTGCAGCAGTCGTGGACCATCACCTGGAAAGCTGGGAACTGAGAGAACCAGAGAAAGTGGTAGAGATCCGACGAAGTCTCTATGTAGACGATCTTATAAGTGGAAAGCCAACTGTCGCCAGTGCAATGGAGCTAAAGAAGACTGCCATCAAAATATTTGACGATGCAACATTCACCTTGCATAAATGGCACTCAAACGAACCAAGCCTGGAAGATGACCAACCAAAACCAGAGTGTGAACAGAAGGAAGTAAAACCGAAGTGGGACAGTAATCAAGTGGAACCCCAAGCTCAACAAACCTTTGCAAAGTCGCAGTTAAGCAAATTCAACCAATCTCAAACAAGCCTACTCGGGTTGAGTTGGGACAAGCAAGCAGATGAAATTAGCGTCGTAATTCCAAAAATGGCAACGTCTGTAACAAAGAGAGAACTCTTGCGAAACCTTGCAAAAATATATGATCCACTGGGGTTGGTGTCACCCGTCACCGTTAAAGGAAAGCACATTTACCGCGAAGCCTGTAAACAAAAGGTACCATGGGATGCGAAGATACCAGCACCGCTGTCTACTGAATACCTACAATGGGCAAAGGGACTCCCAGAGAAAGTGACTGTCCCGAGATCCGTAACAGTTCATAGAGAAAGTGTAGATGAGATCGAGCTCCACGCGTTCGGCGACGCTAGTAAAAAGGGAGTAGCTGCTGCAGTGTATGCCATTACCAAACAAGCGTCAGGTGTTAACGTCGGCTTGGTCAGTGCTAAAGCACGGTTAGCTAAACAGGATCTTACTATACCTCGTTTAGAACTTGTTTCGGCGCACATGGCCACAAATCTGGTTTCAAACGTAAAAAGGACTATCGATGATGTTTCAGTGATATCCGTATTCGGATGGCTTGACAGTACAGTTGCCCTGCAGTGGTTACGAGGCGCTGGAGAATACAAACAATTTGTAGCTAATCGGGTAAAGAAGATTCAAGAGCATCCTGAAATCACCTGGCGCCATGTACCCACACACGATAATCCTGCAGATTTGGGAAGCCGGGGAGGCAAAGTTTCCGGTAATCAACTTTGGTGGAACGGCCCAGACTGGCTGGTGGATCCAGAACAATGGCCTCCAGACATCGCTACTGCACCGACGCCCGAAAGTGAGTGTGAAGCAAAAGCAGTGAAAGAAATATTCAGCGCCGCCGTGGATTCGAAAGATAAGTTCGACGAACTTCTCGAGAAATTCCCTTTGATGAAAGCTATCAGAGTCATCGCGTGGATACGTCGGTTCGTGTTCAACTGCAGAGCAGAGAAAGAGAACCGCCACAAAGGACCACTAATAACCGAAGAGATCAACGACCAGCATACGTTTTGGATACAGCGAGCACAGTCATACCAGAATGACCAAATATCTAAAGGAAAGTTACGCCTCAATGTTGAGACCAACGATGAAGATGGAGTCATGTATTGCAAAGGTCGAATACAAGGCGAACACCCGATATACTTACCTGACGTCCATCCCTACACCAAACGCATTGTTCACGAGGCTCACGAGCGCACCTTGCACGGGGGAGTGGGCTTAACTATGACCAAGGTCAGAGAGCGATATTGGGTGCCTAGACTAAGACAACTGGTAAAGAAAGTCATAAAGGAATGTTTCAAGTGTCGAAGATTCCAAGCCAAACCAGTCGCAAGACCACCAGTGGGAAATCTGCCGCGAGATCGTACCGAGGGTAACAGACCGTTCCAAGTCGTTGGTGTAGACTTTGCCGGTCCTATAAAATATCGAGTGTCAAAGAAAACACAAGGAAAAGCGTATGTTACGTTATTCGCGTGTAGCCTATGCCGAGCAATCAACTTGGAACTGACGAAAACGATGGAGACCAGTGAATTTCTGCGAACACTCAAACGCCTCATTGCTAGGAAAGGAAGGCCGAACAAGATTTATTCGGACAACGCGGGACGTTCGCAGCTGCAGCAGCTTGGTTAGCGAAAGTACAGTTTGACGAGCAATTCCAAAACCATTTGGCCAACGAGAAGATTCACTGGCAATTTAACTTGAGCCGCGCCCCTTGGTGGGGCGGGCAATTTGAACGACTCGTAGGATCAGTAAAACGCGCCCTGTACAAATCCATTGGGAACAGTTGTTTGAGTTGGGACGAATTGCAAGACGTATTGTTAGATATCGAAGTAACTTTGAACAATCGCCCACTTGGATATCAAGAAGACGACATAGAGCTACCCACACTTACGCCAAACAGCTTACAGTTCGTTGGTACTACCGTATTACCTGAGTTGGAATCTCATAATGAAGAAAATCGAGACCTCAGAAAACGAGCGAGATATCTCAAGAAGTGCAAAGATCATATGTGGAAGAGATGGAGTCTGAGTATCTACGCGCTTTACGAGAGAAGCACAACCTGAACCACCATGGGAAGCCGTCAACGCTCTCAGTAGGTGAAGTTGTAATCATTGCTTCAGATCAACGAAACCGAGGGAAATGGACATTGGGGATAGTAGAAGAGCTTTTTCCAGGAAGAGATGGTATCATCCGCGCTGCAAAGGTGAAAACGGCAAATGGACACTTGGAGAGAGCAGTCAATCACCTATATCCTCTGGAATTATCGTGCGATCAGAGTTCAAACCAGCAAACCCTTGACCCCCTAGCTCCTGTTTTCCGACCGGTCCGGGATGCACCGGTGGCAGCACGTTCCAGAATCCAGGAAGTTACCGAAATCGAAAGTGAAGAACGAGTGTAACGTGGACATTGAGACAATGAACTGAACAATTGTTAAATTGTTAATGTTAACATTGAGTTAGTTTCCTTAGGAACATATATCTTGACAAGATATATGGGGGGAGGGTGTCGGAAACTGTTAATAACTCATTCGAGAACAATTAGTCTGTTTTACTCACGCGTGTTCCGCGTGTGGAAACAGATCGGAACGTTTCGGAATATACCGTTTTTTGCATGTTGATATGTAGTTTTCCATCTGTGATTGTGTTTGTGAAACTTAATACTGTAAAGGCGTAACGTTTTTTGAATAAATATTATACAAAAATTGTGGTTGGGAATTAATCAGGAGGCAATTCTCAACAAGCCCGCGAGAAACAGTTAACAATGTAGATCGAGGCCCAATGGGCCAGAACACTTGTTGACAATACTTATTAAGAGATTCATGATTTATCATTTCTAAATTTTTGACTGGAGTATTTAATTTCGCATGTGTAAACTTCACGGGGTTTTATTCGATTTTTTTTTCAATCGCGAACATTGCGAAATTAAAGTTACGCGAAATAAAGTACGAATAAGGTAGCTCATTCGTATAGTTGCTAAAAACTTGGATTACATTGCGAAGTTGTCTCTATGAAAATTGTGCCCTACGTAAATACTCGCCGAAAATATGCATTTTTCATCGCCTATTTTCTAGGCTATAAATTTCAAAGTTTGCCAAGCAAATCTAAACAAAATTTATGGTTTACTGAAAAACGATAATATTAAGTTCAAATATTACAGTGATTAAAAGAGCGGATTAAGATTATGCAACCGGGCCTTTGGGGCATATAGTGCGAGAAAGTCTAGAAAGTTTAAAAATCACGTATATATGTCCGCGACAGACTTTCATATCTCGTTTGTTTCGTGAAATGCTGTCCTCGGATTCACTTTTATTATTGCCAGCTTATCCAAACACGTTTTGAAACATTCATTTCACGAAAAGAATATTGCTGTTTGAAAGTTTAATTTTAAGAGCTTTAGTTTATTTAGTCACTCGTATTTGGATTTTCTTTTTCTTACTGGACATTAACTGCATGATTGTGTTTATGCCCAATGTATGGGCGTAACTTACTCTCAAGTTAAGTTGAGTGCATGTGACCAAAAAAGGTCTGGCCACAAAGGCTCTATAAAAGAAGAAACAAAATTTAGTCAATATTTAATTCGAATATTCAATACAATTTTCACACGCTCAAAATTATAGCGTATTACATAATTCTTATACAAAATACAATACCGTTCTTGCGTCCCACAAGGAGAGAGTTTTGTCGGCAGAACAAGTCAATAAATTGTTGGAATATGGAAAAAACATGACGCTGTTAACGGAATCAGCATGACCACGAAGAGTTGAATAATTTCTTAAGAAATGAATGATGATAATGATTTAAATTTGCATAGCATGACCAAATTGTCGGGCTGGCTTCGCTACTCATTGCTAATCGGACTTTGAAAACTTCAAAACGTCAATCCCATACCGAAAAAAGTATCAACTTGCTTCAGAGGCAAGCGACGTTTTTCAATACTGAGTCCGCTGGAAGTTAATTAAGGCCTTTTTTATTCAATTTACGAACGTGAAACTTTCTTGCGACTGTCATGTTTGTGATTTCAAACAAGAACGGCTGGATCCACTTCTGGCCCACGCCCATGCGTGCGTCCACGCCCATGTGTGCCTTTCTTTTTGTGCGGTGTTTATAATTGATTACACTAGTTCCCTTGAGAAGCCTTAGCTGATTTTTAAATGAAAATAAAGACGTAATATTGTTTAAATGCAATTTCTCTTTTGCAAGATTTCTGCAGTGAAGGATTAATATAAATACAGTAATTCATATATCTGAGGAATGTTTTGAAATACCTGTTACAATCCCAAATTTTTCCTGTACAATCCATGGAGGAAGTAGCGAGAAAGTCTCCACAAGAATGCCAAGAACAACTCCAAATTGCATGAATGTGATCTGTGAATATCAAAATGCATTCTGCCTTGGCAAAATCCCAGATCTTCACAGTTGAATGACCAGACGCAGTTGCCAAATTACCACCACTGAAACAAATAAATTCATAACAAAAACTTAATAGAGCGACAATAATAGTAATAATGAAATATTTTTAGATCTGTCGCGTTCTTTGCAAATGAATTCTTTGCTTGATATTCATATCAGCAATTTATAATAATTTATGATTTTTTTCCTCCGTAGTTGGAACGATCCTTCATTTATATCAACTTTTGTGCAACTTTTTTATTGCCTTTCTTCTGGAGATATTTTAGTTTCTTTGAAGTTTTTATTGAAACAAACCTTATTATATTTGCTTATTCAAACTGAAGACCATGCTACATGCAAAATAAACATGGATGTGACTACTAATGCTTCGCGTCCATGTAACTTACTGTGGGTTGTTTTAACTACCAAACAGCAGCTATAAACTGAATTTTTTCAAACATTATGCATCGTGACGTCACATTGGTTGCAATGACAAGTTCAAACGAAGTAAAATATCTCTAGTCAGAAGAAAGGAAATGCAAAACTGCAAAAGAACATCTTTTCAGCGAGGGAATAAAAAAATCGTATCAACAGCATATAAGAAGGATGATGTAAGATTGCGAACGGTTTCAAAGCAGGACAAGTTGGCATAAAATCATTCGCAAATGAGCATTTACCCCGGATGAAAGTCGCAATCGGCGATCCAGTCCTTGTGTCCCTCGCCAGTCATTATTATATCTCCACTAAATATAAATGTATAATTATAAGAATTACATTAAGTGTTGTTAATACTGACTCGTAGTAGACTGGCTTAACTTCTACAGTTATTGTGTAACTTTACGAGCATTAGCCCTACTTGAAAACGTCCTTGATCTTCTAAAAGCCGTATTCTCACTGGTTTCATCGGCATCGTCATGCAATGCGTGTGCCCTATTTTAAATCTTGCTTTCGCTAATTTTCACATTGTCCCAATTGAACTATTTATTGAGGGTCTACTTACCCACTGACAGCATGCTCATGTGCAGTAATGGTATTGGTGAGTCTAAATCCACCAGCTCTAGTGAGATGAGGCGACGGGCCTTTGTGTTGAGACAGCAGTGGATTGATTCCCATATCAGGAGGAAACGTACTATCCTGAGAAAAAAATAACAAATATGCACAGGATAATTTCTACACACGTGATGCGTGCGTGTTATATGCAGACGAAAAAACAGACGAAATAAATGTAAATCAAACTTAATTATTATGATGTATGTACGATTTTAAGCATCAGCAACGTATAAATCCGTTTATACAAAATCATGTGAAATCTGTATCACATATATAATATGGAGACTCTCTAACCCTCATCATTTCTTTTGCATTTCATAATTATACAATCATGCAGTATTCTGTACGTCAAAATATTCAAATACTTACGTGAAGAAAAATTATTACAGGGGGGCACTGAATAGTTAGCTAATATCAATTATACATAAACCCAAAATCATTCCTGGAAAATGGTAATCAATTTATGTTTCGGTCACTAATATGATTCTATCCCCAAGTATCCCCTAACCCTAACCCTTAACCTCAATCAAACGCCTAACCCTAACCTCTTCTACCTCTAACCGTTGCCTTAGTTACCGAAACATAAATTGATAGCCTGAAAAATAAATGTGGCCAACCTTTGGATGTTTAAAAGGTTTGTTAACGTTAGGAACGTCGTCCGCAGTCTTTTCCGGCGATTTCCTGGCTGGAATATTTTCTGCATCTACATGATGTAATGAAGACCAAAGACATTAAACATATATCTCGTCAATGAACGCCTCTTTATACCTGCAATTTCTGTTGAGATTTAGGCTATGTGCATGTGCACGGTGCTGTTTCTGAATTTTTGATGTATTTTAAAGGGAACCGGCACGCAAACGGTAGACCACTCAAATAAATTTTGTCTGTCCGTGCATGTCCCATTACCTATATCATTATCAGTCATTACCATGATCTCAATTAGTCAATTGCATTTTATTGCCAGTACGAACGCTGACCTACCTGGTGCAGCCACTAAAATAGGGTGCCACGTTGCACGGTTGAGTAGCCCTATAGCTTTGTTGCCATTATCATATTTACTGTCTTTTTCAAAACCATCCTCAGTGACAAAACTAGGTTCATATTTGTCTGAAATTGCATGCAGGGAACTTTGAAAAATGTGATGTCTCGAGAGCGATTTAAACTCACATCATCAGGTACCGGTTTCTCGATTGCGCCTCTACCAATTGAGTAATCGAGTCAAACAGAACCGTTAACGAGTCTTGCCTAATCAATGTGCACGAAATATTTTCGTGATGAGCTAACGTGTGTTAGCCAGTTAGCCTTGCCACATGACTTTTGTATGAGCCTTTCTCAAGCTATGGATAATGGGACAAAGCCTTAAAATCCGCCATTTGTAGGTGATAAAATCATTGCTTTTGACCATCATTTTTTATTAAAAGAAAATAGGTTAAAGTGTTTCATACTTTGATGGTTGCCTTGAGTTTTTTATAGTTGTTAAAAATTGAATTATTTGCAACTTTTTCTATGTAAATGCCCGCCGAATGTATGCATTTCAAACTTTGGTGCTGAAATATATATAACCGTGGTCCTGAAATATATATAACCAGTATATAACCGGTTTATCGAGGTAAATATTAGTGAGTTACATTGCATGCTAGCTTAATATAAATATTTTGTAAACACCTCTATGCGCGTTACATGTAGAAAAGTATTTATTTTTGCTAAAATTATTAGGCGTGGCAAGAAGAGACGAGGAAGGGCTAGTAACATTCTAAATTGAGAGTTGAATTCTAAACTAAGAATAACCCAAATACGAAGCTCAAATTCATTTGTTTCATATTATTAAACAAAAAATCAACAAAAACAGCGATATTAAGATGGTTAAGACACACGTCAATGACTCCCTAGCTTTCTATGAAGTTGTGGAATATAGTAAGCACGTCAGCAATACATGTACTAATGAGTATTTAAATAAAATAGCCTATTGCGCTGGTGTTAACCAGTGTTTTTCACAAGAATGTTAATTCAATTCATAGTGGCATAATTATTTATTTTCTACAAATATGAAATATTTATTTAAATATGACATACTCGTTTTTCTAAAAAGTTATCGCATATATAACAACTAATAAATCCAAAACATTTAACCACCAGTTGTTTCACACAGTAAAAACTCCATAAACTTATAGCTACTCCAATTAAGTCATTTTCAACTCACCAGAATGAATCATTTTTAAGCTTGCAAGCTTGCTTGCTATCTACAACAAGCTTGCTATATACAAACACTGTTAATTTCAGGGAGTGATTTTAACTCCACGTGGGGAGTCAAAATAACTCCTTATAGGAGAGTAAAACTAGTGGAGTTACATTTACTCCAAAAATGGAGTTAAAACTACTCTAGAATCCAAACTTTACTCCACCAAGAGTAAATTTAACTCCACTAAAGGAGTAAAAATAACTACAGCTAATGGAGTAGAAATACCAGAGTAATTTTTACTCCAAAAAAATTACTCCCGGAGTTATTTTCACTCCACTATCAATTGTAGTGAAAGGAGTAAATTTACAGAATACTCTGTGTAGAGATCTACAGACATGTATTCATTAAAAATTATGACAAATGCACCATATCTATGTCACAAAGACGACTCAAAATATCGGGCATAGATTTGTTTTCGCAAGATTGCATTATTTGTGCAGCCAAAATGTGATTGAATCTCTTGAATGTTCGTGTTGAAATGAATATATGTTGTCCGTTTGTCCAATAGCAGTATGATATGAATATTGCTGATTAAAAAATATAAACTATTTTGATTACGCTGACAAGTAGCTTTGTGTCCAGTTACTTACACAGATCAGTGGCAGTGCTACGCGCGCAAAGCTCGGCGGGATAGCGTCACTTCGAAGCGACGCCATATTTATATTTTCCACAATTAAAAGGTTTTATACAGCGAAGAAAGATACCATTTTAACCAAGATGAACGATGAAATAACTCCGTATACATCACGAAGGACGGCGTAAAACTCAGGTAAGCAAATTCTTGTGGTTTTTGTGCAGATAAAACAATTTAAATGTTTGATATTTACTGCCTTCCATGAGTGCATCGGAACACGTGTTCCATATTATAAATTTGAATTTCGCGCGATAGTATTTGGATTTAAAAAGAATTTATACGTCGAAATAAATAAATGCCTTTTACTTTCCTTGATGCATGGAATTCGGCTCAATATTATTAGGATCAGTACTGTTAGAACCTTATCTTGTATTCCTAACTGTTAGAACCTTATATTGTAATGTGGCCATGACACAATGACTGAGTGCCAATCTAATGGGGAAGCCGGCGATAATATGTGCATTATTTCGTGAGTGTGTTGTTGCGTGTCATGGAAGTATAGCCAAAATTTGTTAGCTACCTAGCTTAAGGTAATATTGTAGCAGGGAAATTTGTGTGTTGCTAATTTGCTATGATGACTCAACCATTTCCTTCTCAGCAAAACACTAGAATACTATCTTTATATATCTTGTTATACGGTGTATTTTGTATTTTTGATTGCCAAGGCTCTCCTCTTAATGAGCAAAATTCTCTGCTATAAAAGATGCAGCAAAATATAATATTTATACTGTTAATTATCCTATTAGCATTGCTGCTGATATTACTGATATTATTAAATAGGAGAACAATGTTCATGAGTATTATAAGTAAGACTTGCATAACAAGAAAAAAGATATAAGTAATATATTTACCCAAGGAGCTGCAACCTCCAAGAAGTGATATTAAATCACCAAGTTTAAAAGTAACAAAATACTAATTGCCCTATTGTCAACATCTTGTTACTGAATAGTTCTTAATGCGATCCATGTTAATTTACACCCCACTACTTGAATTCGGGTCATTCCAATAAAGATTTGCAGGCCCTCTGGTAAAATTTGCTGCCCTTTAGGGAGGAAAGGAATAACATTGACTCATGGTAATAATGAAGACAGTGGAACATGTAATTTGCCATTAATTAATCTCACTGCACTTTTAGAAGTACCAGTAGTGCATCTTGTGTGTGACAATATAAACCTTTATGCCATACTGTATTTTTTCCACTCTCGGTCTCATATACTGGATTTGTTATAGGGCCAATTTGTCTTACACCAGACTATTCTACTAATCAATAAAAGTGCTACTTTTTAAACTTTTAACCAAGCAGTCTGTTAATGTAAACTTTGCTATTTTATTCTATTTAATATCAAATAACTGTACTAGGAAAAGTGCTGACACACTAGAACATTTTGCATAGAAAAATTTATGATTGCCTCATGTGTTATTGCATTAAAAGGTCATTCCAGAAAAGATCTATACCCTTCAGGGGAAATTTCTACCATTCAAGGAGTGGGATGTCTTGAGATGCCCAAAGGGAAGGGGAGGCATGTATAAGTTTGGCCAAGGGGTTACACTTTTTAAAAAGCCATTGTATTTATCAAGCAAAATGTTTGTAAATTTAAACGAAAAATAAATTGAATCATAGATGACGATGATGCCCTGGAAGGGGGAAGGTTGAATACCTGTGTGATATCTGAAGAGGCTGGGGGTATTTTTAATTTCCTCTGTGCAGGATCTTTTCTGGAATGAACCAATGCCCAAGATATATCCTGTCATGTATGATAGATAGCTATTCAAATTGACTTACGACTTTACTTATCTTATTGCAGCCTTACAAAATTTTGATTACATACAACTGCCTGGAAACACCATTGGTTGAAAGGAGTCAAAGCGAATGATGCACGGCTTCGACAATTGGGTGCAATATATTTTGATTTATGAAAGATACTCAGCCTTGGAAAATATGGGGCTCATGTAAGCAGTTTCACAGTATTCGAACAGCTACTTGGAATGTATGAGACAATACAACATTTCGAAATCTACAATAGTTAGCAATAACCTTATTTAATAATATTGTTATAATTACCTATTCATAGTTAACTGATAAACCTAAAGCCATTGAACAGTATGATATACATGCATGGAGACAACAAGTTTTATCAAAGAAACTAATATTTTGATCAAATTGTCTATAAATTAATTGGTTTAAAACAGCCCAAAACATTTTATGTGTTGGATGATAATGTTTAGAACTGTATACTCCCTGTTCTCCCTGTTCTGTAGAATAGCATAAAGTGACTTAATTAAGTGTATATAAAAACTCAATTCTTTCTTTTTTAAATAAATGTTTTAACTTCACAATATTTCATCTGATTTTATAAGTATTGAAATTATTGCAATTTTTACTCCACATACTATTTTAAGAGTAATTTCCGGAGTCAATATTACTCCACTTATGAGTGTAAAATTCACTCTCCCGAGGGGAGTACATTTTTAATAGGAGTAATAATGACTCCTATCAGTAGTAAAATTCACTCTACTTTTGAAGTAAAAATTACTCTGAAAAGAGAGTTAAAATACCAGAGTAAAAAGTACTCTCAAATTGGAGTGAACTGGGGCCTTTTTTTTTTACTCCACTTTTGGAGTCAAATCTACTCCTTGAAAATAACAGTGAAGAAACAGGAAGAGATAACATAAAAAGTCCACGAGTTCTTTCAATGCTTTCCAGTCCATTATTTATAGTACTGGCCTTCCACATTTAATAATAAAGCTTACAGGGATTATAGCAAATCAAAATAACAAAAAAGTAAATTCTACAGTTTTTCATCTTTTATTGACATTTCATCAGTGTAGATGGTGAAGACTGCAACTTGATTTACTTTCCCGGTAACACTTGATATCGTCATGTCCTCTTCTTGCTGTTTGTCTTGCTCGGAGGTCAGCGAGGGTTTATCCGTTGAAGTGTCCTCTTCCTTGACTTTGGCAAGATATACAAAACTGTTGAGCATCAATAAATCACTTACAAACACAAACACTGTAATCAGACCAAGAAGGCCTTTGTCACCTGTGTTATCAGGTAGCACGTCAAATATGGTTGCCGACATTCCTATAACTTTAATACAGACTACTATGGATAACGTCACAGTTGATTTGTCTGAAAACCAAGGCAGAATTGACAGAATACCGTAACTTGATATGACATTAAATGCTGTCGGACTTGTTCCCAGTGCAACAGCGCATAAGATGTTCACAACAGAAACTTTGTCTAAATTTCCACTTGCGCTTGTCTCACTAGCTTGAACAAGAAATACTAAAATAAGCGAACATAGTCCAAAGTATTTTATTGCGCTGTCAAATTTTTTGATAACTTTCTTTGCAGGAGACACGCAACGTAAACTTCTCCCAACCTTGAAAAACGGCAAATAGAAAAGTTTTAATGAATGAGTCAAAAAAGGAGTAAATTCAGAAAAAAAACGATAAGTACATATTAATATATATATATATATATTTCTAAACTTATATATATTTCTAAATTATTAATGAAATAATTCATGAAAAAACACAAAGGTGACTATAGAGTCTATATATATATATATATATATATATATATATATATATATATATATATATATATATATATATATATATATATATATATATATATATATATATATATATATATATATATATATATATATATATATATATATATATATATATATATATATATATATAGGTTATCATATGAGAGGCGAGGTGATATCAGTTTCATCGTTCGAGAGACGATAGACCAGTCGAATCCTCCTGAAGAACCTTTGTCTGGTCCGTCAAATAAAAGGCTGAAAAGTCATGCGAGTCAACGCAAACGAAAATATAGACACAAAGTCAAATGTAATGCTTGTGGAACAGTAGTAAACAGTGATCATTTCAGTAAGCATAATGTCAACAATCAATCTCGGAGATATTCTCACCGTCGGTTGCTGTTAATCCAGTGTGCCTGGTTTTTGAGTTTGAAATTTTTAGAAACATCATCCAGAATGCTGAGGAACCTTATATGACAGTCCATGACATTTGTCAATTGGCTTACAAGTACAAGTCGATCTTTCCCGGAGTGTATAAAAGCTATAAACTTTTGCTAACTGTACCAGTTACTGTGGCCATTGTAATATTCTATAGGACACGTTCGTTGGGTTGTTATGACTATATTAATCTTTAATATCAATGGCATGCTAATATATACAAGTGACGTCACATACATGCATGGCGTCAGGTTATTACATCCCTCCCTTGTTTTGGAAGGATGTTCGTCGGGCCTTGTCCGTAAACGTAGCTGGAAAGAAGAAAAACAGCAACTAAAATAAATTCAATCGTCTCAGAAGATACATGTAGTTGTTATGTAGCTGGTTGCATTTCTTGCCGTTATCATACTACCTTTTATCTGGACGATAGTGTATGGATGTTTGTTGTACGGTGAGCATAGTTTATCGACGAGTCTTTGACGAACAAGAACAGTGTCGCCAACTTTGAAGCTGTGTGGCCTTGCTTTGGCGGCGGTATCAGCATATTCCTTCATCTTCTTCTTCTTTTTGAGATCGGTATCGGCAAATTGAGAGCGTGATGGTGACGTGGGGACCAGTTCGGGTAGCTTGACGTTCATTTTTCGTCCAAAGAGGAGCTCGGCAGGGGAAACGCCAGTGGTGGAATGTGGTGTTGCACGATAGTTTCGAAGAAAGAGAAACAGTTCTTGCTTCAAATTCTTGTTTTCAAGGTGCGCAGCACGGAGCGTTTTTTGTATTGCTCGCATGAAACGTTCCGACTCCGAATTGGCTTTTGGCCACGCAGGAGTAATTTTTCGATGGTGGAAACCCATGTGCTGTGCGAATTGGGCAAACGAGTGACTTTGGAATGGTGGTCCATTGTCAGACTTGATTTCTGCCGGAATTCCATGCGTGGATAAAATGCGGTCAAGTTTCGGAATGACGGTGTTTGCCGAGGTAGAACGAACGATTTCAACCTCTGGATAGCGAGAGTATTCGTCGATTACCACGAAGAGCATATCACCGGAGGGAAGAGGGCCACAGAAATCGATAGAGAGTTGTTGCCATGGAGCTGGGGGTAGCTCCGTCATACGTAGGGGTTCAAAAGGATGTTGAATGATGGTGGCCTGGCAGGTGAGGCAATTGTCAAGTAATTTTTTTGTAAGACCATCAATTCCAGGAAACCAAATCTTTTCGCGGAGGAGCTGTTTGGTTTTGGTAAGGCCTTGGTGACCTTCATGGGCGATGTGGATAGCACGTTGACGAAGGGCATGGGGAAGAATGAGACGATGAGCGCGAAGAACGAGATCATGGTCATCAAAAACACTCAGTTCGTCACGAATATTGCAGAGAGCATGAAGGTCCTGGGAGTTGACAAGGGTACCGAGTGTCTGTAGAGTGGAGTGCCAGGAGTTGTTACGGAGAGCAGCGATAACAGCTTGTAGAGTCGGGTCAGCAAGGGTGAATTGTTTCACTTCAGCAACGGTCATAGCTTTTGGGGTGGTATGAAATGCTAAGAACGCGATATATTCTTCAGCTTGGTCGGATGCAGTGGAAGAATGGCTAGTAGCGAGAGGGTGGCGGGACAAATAATCGGGGTTGGTTTTGCCAGGGGAATAGGAAATGGTGAAGTGATATGGTTGAAGCTTGAGGGCCCAGCGTTCTAACCGGGCATTGGAGCGAGCAGCAGGATTGGTAAAAATGCGTTCAAGAGGTTTATGATCGGTGATAATGGTGAATTTGGCGCCATAGATGTACAGGTGGAAATGTTCACAAGCAAACAGGACGCCGAGGGCTTCTCGTTCTGTTTGGGAATACCGCTGTTTTACGGGAGTGAGAGAGCGACTGGCATAGACAACAACATGATTGTCTTGGCAGAGAATGGCGCCAAGGCCAACAGGACTAGCATCGACGATGATGGTGGCCTCTCGGTGGGGGTTGAAATATGAGAGAACGGTGTCGCTGGTAAGAAGATGTTTCAGCTGATCAAACGCGTGTTGATGTTGGGATGTCCATGTCCAGGGCTGGTCGGATTTGGTAAGCGCACGGAGTGGTTCGGTGATGGTAGAATAGTTGGGAATGAATCGGGAGCAGTAGTTGGTCATACCAAGGAAACTGCGAACTTCATGAGCGGTGGTAGGGGGACTGGTGTTGCGGATGGCAGAAACTTTCTTGGGGTCTGGGGAAAAACCATTGCTGGAAAAAACATCCAAAGAACTCAATGCTAGATTTGTTGAACTCGCACTTTGTTGCATTTAAGGTGAGGTTCTTAGAGCGTAAGCGTTCAAAAACGGCATGAAGCGCCTTGTCATGTGTCGTTTGGTCTTTGCCAAAAATGATGATGTCATCACTAACATTAAGCTTACGAGCACCTTCGATGCCACTAAGAACTTGTTGGATGGCATCTTGAAAGACTTCAGCGGCGGATGACGAGCCAAAATTTAAACGGGTGTAACGGCGAAGTCCGCGGTGAGTGGAAAACGTTATGATATAACGGCTTTCGGGTGCGAGTTCAAGTTGGTGATAACCAGAATTCAAATCAATTTTAGAGAAAACGGTGGCACCGTTTAGATCATGGATCAGGTCATCAATAGTGAGTGTAATATGACGTTCACGGAGAATCGCACGATTGGGTTGGCGCATGTCGACGCAGAGGCGGATCTCATCAGGGTTCTTTGGTTTTGGTGTGACAACAAGGGGGGATACCCAAGGGGTTGGGCCATCAACCGGTTCAATAATACCCTCGCGTTCAAGTTTGTCAAGTTCAGTGTCGAGCTTTTTCCGAAGGTGAAACGGGATTCGCCGATGTGGTTGCGTCACGGGGGGTACAGAAGAATCGATATGGAGATGAACTTGAAAATCCTTCATCTTGCCAATGCCGTCAAAAAGATCTGAATATTCAGAACGTAACTGCGTGCTGCTAAGTGCGGAAGGAACTGTGGTGGAGCTGACAGATGTGTCGGTTTGAGCGATGACAGAGATAAGTTCTAATTCGGTTGCAGTTTTGTAGCTTAAAAGGCACCCATTTTCACCTTTGAGGACATAAATGGTAGCAGCGGTTACGCGTGTTCTCGATGCAACATGAGTAGAAAACGTCCCCAGAACAGGTAGAGGTGAAGTACCGCCATAACTGTAGATTTTGGTGAGAGTAGGACGCAATGAGAGCTGTTTATTCTGTGGGGATTTCGTGATAGCGTGATAAGCTTTTTCATCAATTACATTAATGCTGGCGCCGGAATCAATCAACACTTGAAGTGGGACATTTGCAATAACAACTTTGGCCTTGGGGGTGGTTTGATAATTAACCTGGGATATAGTTACTCGGAAAAGATACTCATCATCAGAGGTAGGGTATTGTTCAGCATCGGTAACGTGATGAATCTCGCGTGGAGGGGGTTGACGTGGAAAAGAGTTAGTTGGGGGTGGTTTAAGACGCGATGGAGGACGGGGGGAGCGATTGTCAGCTAACGGTGGTCTGATAGGTTTAGATCGACAACAGCGGGCGAAATGGTTCATTTTCCCGCACGAATGACACTGGGAACCGTGCGCAGGACATCTAGCTGGACCTTGAGGATGAGGATAGGCATAACCGCAGTGTCCACACGTAGCTGATGGCGCAGGAGACTCTCGAGATCGGGGAGGCGGAACAGAAGGCGATTGACGGAATTGAGAGTGCTGAAACGTACGAGTATAGTTTAAAAGTTCAGGCTCATTCGGGAAGGTAGACTGAGATTCAATACCAGGAGCCTGTTTTTCAGCTATTTCCATGGTGCGACCGAGATCAAGGAGTGCTTTGAGGGTTAAAGATGACTCACGAAAAGCGCGTCGACGAAGGTGAGACGAGAAACAGTTGAGGATTATCTGCGATTTGATTTCTTTGTCCATAGAGGTAAACTCGCAAGTTTAAGCTAATTGACGCAGACGTGTGGCGAATTGATCCAGCGTCTCATTCGGTTGTTGGCGAGCTTGACGAAAGAGGTATGTTTCGTAATCAACGTTGCGTTGTGGCGTAAAGTGCTCGGTTAGACGATCCATTGCTGCCTTGTAGTCTTTTTCGTCACCGGTATCACTTAAAGTCTCGAATATATCAAACGCTGACGAACCAATGTAGTGCAAAAGAAGTGCGCGTTTGCGAGTGTCGTCTTCGATGTTCATGGCAAGAAGAAAGTTTTCAAATCGTTTTTTCCATTTAGTCCATCGTTGACCGGTCGCGGTGGGGTCGTCTTCAACATTGAACGGCGGGAATGGTGGTAAAGATGAGGCCATAGTGCCTGTAGAGACGTTTTGATCCTCGTCGCCAATGTAATATTCTAATATAGGACACGCTCGTTGGGTTGTTATGACTATATTAATCTTTAATATCAATAGCATGCTAATATATACAAGTGACGTCACATACATGCATGACGTCAGGTTATTACAGCCATGAATGAAAGAACATTTAGCAAGATGAAGATAATAAAGAACTTTCTTCGATCAACTATGTCAAGAGAACGCCTTGATGACCTGATTGTGCTTGCAACAGAAAAAGACCTTAACGATAAAATTGACCTAAACATGGCTTTAAAAGCTTGGGCAACCAAAAAGAATCGAAAACTGAAACTATCTGTTGAAAGCTAGAATAGTTTCAATTCTATTTTCATAGCTATTTTCAAAAGGACATGTGACATTGGGCTTAATTGTTTCACACATTCTATTTTATCACTTATGCTTATAGGTAGTAGTGTTTTCTGGGTTATGAACGGGTCAAGGCTTTACCTCACGTAGAGTAAAGATGAGTATTTCTGTTAGCGCGATAGACATGTTGTAATGTTAATTTTACTTTATGCCATACATTTTGACATACTATGAAATTTGCTTATAGGAACTGTGCTATATGTAGGGTAATGAAGTTAGAATATTAGAAAACTTTTCTTTGTCACAGATTCGACACAAATAAAGGGTTTATATAATTGTTGTCAAATTTTAGTGACCACACCTATTGATTTTGTTGACCACGCCCATTTTGTCGGGCAAAATATTGTCGCACCCCCATAACCTTATACTTGAAGTTACGCCCCTGCACCTACCTATGATTTATCTAAATACCTTGCTAATATTCTCCAACCTTTAGTAAAATCATCACCTCACACCATTAACAACGTCAACTCCTTTCTTACGAAAATTAAAGATCTCAAGCCAGAACCAGACGAAATCTTTATATCCTTTGAAGTTGTCTCCTTATTTACTTCCATACCTCTAGATGCAGCTAAACGAATTACAAACGATCTACTTACAAACGATTGCTCATGGCAAACTAGAACATCTTTGACCTCCTTGATCTTTGCTTACATACCGAATTTTCATTTCAAAACAATTATTACACACAAATCTCTGGCACACCAATGGGTTCTTCTCTGTCCTGTTTTCTTGCTGAAGCAGTTATGCAAGATCTGAAAAAGAGATCCGTGACTAATAACACTGACATTAAGACTTGAGACAGATACATAGACGATGTTCTCGCAACCGTCAAGAGAGACAAAACCGAAGACATTTTACAAACAATCAACAACACTACAAACAACATCAAATTCACCAAGGAAGAAGAACAAAACAACCAAATCGCTTTTCTTGACGTCTTACAAACAAGAACGGATGAGGATACAATACAAACACAAGTTTATAGAAAGAAAACACACATCAATCAAATATTAAATTACAACAGCAACACAAAATCAGTAGCATCAAAACACTATTTAACCGCATCAACACGTATTGCAACACCGAACAAACGAAGACAGAGGAACGCAACTATCTTTACTAAACTTTCATTAAAAACAACTATCCGATACATTTTATCAACAAAATGTTAAGCAGATACAAAAACAAACCGACTACCTGTACATCGGACGAACAAAACAAACCAACGACTAAAACCCGAGTAAGAGTTTCTTTACCATACATAAATGGCACTTCGGAAAAGACAGCACGACTACTCCGACCTTTTAACATTGACATAGCCCACAAACCAACACAAAAACTTAGAACGTACTTCTCTAAACACAAAGACAAAACAACGACAATGCAAAAAAGAAACGCAATTTACTCGATTCCTTGTAAAAACTGTGAACAACACTACATTGGACAAACCTCTAAGAAGATTGAAACCCGACTAACAGAACACAAAAACGCGATCAACAGATATGACCTACTATCACTTCCTGCCTCACATACGCATGACAACGGACACACATTTAACTGGACCGAAATTCAAATTTTAGATCAAGCAAAAACAAAACATGCACGAGAGTTTAAAGAGGCATGGTATAGTATAGATAATAACACTATAAACAGACACACTCACATTTCTCAAGCCTTCCTTCAACTCAAACAGTCTTCTGGTAAAAACAAATGCCTCCGACAACCCCCTGCCATCAATGACTCCGCTCCTGTAACCCAAGATTGCCCAACCATGACAACGCATCAAACAACAACAAATCAAACGCTACAACCAACCAAAGAACCAATCAGACGCTAACGTCGAATACAACAACAGAAACAAAAGCGCGAAGACTTAAAATTCAATGTAAATAAATTATTCTGATGAAGGCTCGAAGAACCGAGTCGAAAGCTCAATAAAAGTAATTATTTAATCCAGAGAACTTGTATACAAGTCAATAGGTCGGAAAAATACTTCACGTCATTTAAACAAAAGAGGGCAAATTTAAAACGTAGAAGAAGTAAAGCCTCTTTGTTTCCTCAGTGCCCATATATTAAAATATACTGCACCCATCACTTAATGGATCGTTCGTCCCACTTCCTGTACGCCATTAATACAATGTCCAGCATATTTGCATGTCCTCCAAAATAAACCCTGGACAGTATTTCGTCCAGCATATGAACTACTTCTCACACTAATGTGAGTAAAGTTATATGTAGGCATGTGAATTAATATTATATTTGTTCAAGCTTTGCACGTGCTTATCCGCCATGTGCATGGCTGTGAAAACAACCATGATGTTTATTTTGAATTGGTGTCATGTAATCACTAATCAGTTGGTAAACATGATGTTAATTGTGTTGCTCTGCTTGAATATCCACAGCGGTTAAGCTGAAAAATAGGCCTGGCCAATGTGAAAATCAAACCTATAGCTACGACCTTTGAGATGCTGTAGTCTTAAGACTACACGTTAATATCGAATTGCAATTCCAAAGGTTTGACTCCCACTTTGGCCAGCCGCATATTTTTCATCTTGTGATGTCTGCTGTGGATATATACTCAGAGTGAACAACATAAATATCTAGTAACAATATAGTTCATGACTTTCTTTTCTTAATTTTCGCGAGACGAAAATTGCATGTTGTTAAATTTGCATTTGTCATCATTTAAAATAATAATTGCGTGATCGACACATTTTCATTGTTTAGTTTTCGTAAGAAACATTAAAACAATTAGACAATATGTGAATATACTTACAACTGAAGGCAATAGTACCGTGAGTACAATATTCAGCAACACTTGAATCATGTTTAAATGAACATGTTGTAAAGCTGGTAGAAACCATGTCATCATAGGAGGAATGATGAATACAGAGATAATGACGCTCAGTAGTGTAACCAAGATGCTCAAGCCTCGCAGACCATTTGCTGCTGTTACCTACAATGGTACAGTTGAAATGTAACTAGTAGTCAGTGTGTCTACCAAGACTGGGACTAGTAGTCTAGGTTTATGCTGATTCGATTACAACTAAATTTCGCTTTTTTTTCATTTAGCTTTAATTTGTCCATGAAAGCTAAAATCAATAGATTTGCATGCAGGGGTACTTTTTAACTTTGATAAAAGTCTAAGAGATGTGAGAACAATTTCTAAAATATTAAACGAAATTAATTCATTATTTATGATTCTTTTTACAATAATAATATATAATGATGTAAAGATTCTCATATTTTCTGCATGCTAACAATTTCAGATTTAAAAAAGTCAGTACCCCATAAATTACGGTATGAAAACGGCTAATTAATTTCTACGCATATAATATAGTGTGTTTTCATTTTTGGCTTACCATAATCAGTGAAGTAGCCGGAGCCGATGGACACATATAATATATTTGCATTCCAAGACGAAACTCCTCGGGTCCAAGGATTGGCATTTCTTCAAACGAATTGTTAATTGAACTATTTTTCAAACCCTCAACATTGCCAACGAAGGGACCAAAGTATGGTATCTGGCCAAGCACATTTATTGAAATAGCTGGAGCAACAAACAGGACCAACAGTAAACCAACTACGACTTCTTTGTAAGATTTAGCTGCAGATTTTGCTTCCACAAAACGCACCCGTAAACCAATGGTGAAGAAAAGCGCAATGATGCTAATTTTGATGACAGGTATTTTTTTACTGAGGTAGACTGCAGGTTGGGGAAGAAATATCCCAAATATTATGGAAATAACTGTCCCAATTGGTAGGAAATTTCGCAACAAGAAATTCTTTAAAGTTCTAAAAGTAGGCCCACTTTGTTTTCCAGAAATTACATCAGCTTCTTTCCCTTCTTCCACTGGTATTACCACATCAGAATAAGCCATTTTTCATTTACTCTTGATGCGCTCTTGAAGACGTTCAACCAGAATGATTATCGGTTCTCAAAATACCGACCTATTTCAATACTTGCAAATGAACAACATTTAAAATTATAATGAACTAATGACGCACACACATTAAATTAATTCTATTATTATCACTTTTTTGCGGTTTTTACACCCTCATACACGCATAAGAAACATTTTAAATCTGGTTAAAGAAGAGTATAAAAATCGTTAAATGGATTTTTTGTTGTACGTCGACGATTCTCAACTCCTTTGTTATAATGAAATACATATATTAAGTAGTTTAGCATTGTCAAGAAAGCTGTGATTGGGACATGATTGAATCAACAATAGTCTGTTCATTTTAATTAAGACAAAGCTATACATAAATAGATGTTCTTGAACTTTCTAATAGGTCCTACTTTTTCAAGCTGCTGCCGCATGTTATTCGTACCATGCATCCTGACTGTTTTTTGTTCTAAACTCCCACATGCACGTATTAAAATTTTAAATCAGGTTAAAAGCAGAGTATCACAAAATCTCTAAATCAATTTCGATGTACATTGAAGATTTTCAAACTCAATGTGAACTTCTTTATTGGTTAAGGACACTATAGAAATGAAATAAACACATTTCGGATTACTTGTGAAATGTTTGAAATTTTCCCGAGTACTTCCATTTAAATATATATATCTGGATAAACTGCTCTCAAGTGAATGCGCCTCAACCGGGAAAGTGAAAACTACTTTAAGATCGTGAGTTTGATTCTCACCGCGTTTAATTAGTATTTTTCACTTTCCCGGTTGAGACGCATTCACTTGAGAGCACTAAAATTAGCATCGACATTATTACCAAGTGTACAACATTACCATATATATATATATATATATATATATATATATATATATATATATATATATATATATATATATATATATATATATATATATATATATATATATATATATATATATATATATATATATATATATATATATATACATATATATATATATATATATATATTTATATAAATATATATATATATATATATATATATATATATATATATATATATATATATATATATATATATATATATATATATATATATATATATATATATATTACATTTTTTTTCATTCTCACGTAGCCTCTTCGTCGGACGTGAGCTTAAAATGCAGAATACGTAAACCTGTACTTTGCTGTCGTAAACTGAGCCAGACACACGTCTCAATCTCCGGGAACTCCATTATTGCTACAAAAAAGCAGTAATGACATATTAACTAGCTTAATTGGGCGCGACGTTTTAATGGCTTAGTCGTGGCCCACACACAAATTGCATCCTATTAATTGGTTTTATATCACAGTCTGCAACAGAAATACGTGGCTATATTATTGTTGCTGACATATTAGCTAATTATTACGCATCAAACTAATTGAATGAATATATAATATAGTCACCTATGATAGGCATAGTCAATTGATATAGTATAAGGAATACATATATAGGCATGAATAGAGCTGCATCCAAACACACACGAAGTATTTGGCGCTAAATTACTACACTAAATTAATTGTTCATTTACCCTTTCTGAATATGGACGATTGAGGCTTAGAATTATTTGTATTAATAATTCTGACATCCTGCCGTATTCAGTAATTCTTTTATTATTCATTCCCCAAGAAAAATCGGCAATGCGAATACATGCGAATATATGTTTTTAAGTTGATTTTTTAAATAACGACACTTTTGGAATTCATGCGAAATACCGCTGAAAAATACGCGGGCACCGTACGGACATGAAAAATACGACATTTATTTGTCAAGGTCAAATTTTGACCTTGACAGATACGAGATTTATTTTGCCTGCGACAAAATACGCATAATTATCTGTAGGCTCTTAACCAATGAGATTACAGGAATATAGTACAATGAATAATAATATAATTATGTCATTGCTGCCGAGCTTCAGCTCGACAGCACACGATAATTTTGAATAGCATGACCAAACTGTCAACGTTGGCTTCGCTACTGACAACACAAGCTTTTACATATTGTAATTTACTGTTATAGCGAGGTGCCCGAAAGATGACAAGTTGACTGTATGTTCACTATGTCGTGTACAAGGTCTTGGGGAGCATAATAATATCAGGCGATGAATAAGGCTGCACAAATAAGTCTGAATAAGTCTGATATAACGTAGCCTATCCTTGTAATGTATTATTAAAGGCTTTATAGTGTCCTGTGACGTAGTAGTGGTGGCAGGAACACTGAGGATAGTGATGATGTTTGGGGGGAACATAGGTATTGTTGGGGGGTTACTTTTGGGCACGTTTTGTTTTGGGGAAGCGAAGGAAGAAGGAATATATGAATGGCTTTGTGTGTGTGTTTTATATACTATAGTCTGTGTTAACACAAGAAGCATGTTTAATTATATATATATATATATACTATAATGTCTTCTTCCTTGACTTTAACAAGATATATATGCGAAACTATTCAGCATCAATATGTCGCTCACAAACACAAACAGGCTAATCAGACTAAGCAGGCCTTTGTCACCTGTGTTATCAAGGATGGCTGCTGCCATTCCCATAAATCCATTCCATATATTTCCACTGGAAGATGTGGATATGGATGTCACAGTTGATTTGTCTGAAAACCAAGACAAGATTGACAGAATACCATAACTTCATAGGGCATTTGATGCTGCAATACTTCTTTCCAGTGCAACAGCACATAGCCATAGGAGTTCACGATAGAAACCTTGTCTAAATTTCTTACTAGCTTGAACCAAGAAAATCAAAGTAAGAGAGCTTTTTCCAAAATATTTTATTGCATATCAACGTTTTTGACAACATTCCTTGCAGAGGACACGCAACGTAAACATCTCCCATCCTTGTAAAATGGTAAAATAGAAAATTGTTAGTGAATGAGTGAAAGCAAGTAAATTCAGAAATTCACACTATTAATTACTTAATTTTAGGCTATATATTATCGTAATATTGCCTGCACAAATTACAGCTCACAAATTTTAGCGGGATTCAAAATGTAATGAAAAACACAGAACGCGCAATATTCGGAAATATACATATCGTAAATTTGCCTTTAATTTTCACGAAAGCCCAAATCGTTATCATTGGGATAATTTTTCGGGTCTGCGAGATGTGTTTACTATAATGAATTAGCAATCATTGCTTTAATAACGTCGATCGATGTACAAATTCTTATATTTCCAGCTATCAAAAAGATAAAGAAAAGGCATGCAGTGACACGCAAGGCTAATTATTGTCCACACATATGGTCTAATTTTTTGCTTACCACAATGACGAGTGAAGTCGTCGTAGCCGATGGACACATATAATAGATTTGCAATCCAAGACGAAACTCCTCCGGTCTAAACATTGGCATTTCGAATTCTTCAGATGAATTGTTTAAACTATTTTTCAAACCCTCAACATCGCCAATGAATGAACCACAGTATGATATGTCAGTAGTTACACACGTTAATTAAAACAGTTGGAGCAGCAAACAGGACCAACAGTAAACAAATTACGACTTGAATATGAATGAAGCGCGGTCAGGTAAAGGCATAGTAATAATTAAAGAATAGTTCTCTGATCAGAAGTAATTTAACTGACGAGCAGGGTGTTAGCCAGGATTCCAAAATTTGCCGTCCAAAAAAAAATTTGGGAGTGGCCCAATATTGTATGGTCGCACCAAAAGTGTTTTGGGACATTGCAACAATTTTTTGCTGTTCTCAGATGCTGTATTCGTTTAATTAATGTTTTTACTTTTAGTTTTCGATGCAGATTTTCATCACAAAATTAATGGAACACACGTGACACGGTGACATGCATGTTATAATCACCTGGCTCAAAATACTATGATGAAAAACGCATTATAGCAGGTGCAAAGGTTATTTATCGTCAAAACAAAATTCTGGCCATAAAGACTGAATCAGTGTATTCAAATGTACTTATTGTACTGTACCTAGAAGTCTTAGCAATCAGCACTGTAACAAAGAACAAACATAACTCAACAAGAATATTTAATAATTTCAACAATTAATAATGCATTTGATTAACAAAAACGTTTTCGGACACTCTTGCCGTACTGTAGTCTGTAGTTGCCATTTGACTCAACTGTCTAAATTCTGTGAGGGTTTTGACAGAAAACAACACGTGCTGACTCATAATCAAAATTTCCGATTGGCATTCCACAGTAACTGGGGCTGATTAGTTTGTCTAGCTGCTTTATACTGAGATGAGTTCTTGACTTGGTTTTGATACGATTCTGACGACTGAACGCTCTTTCGGCTTCGGATTTACCAACCATTACACACAAGCAAAGACATGCAAGTTTAAACATGACGGGCAGGATTGTCTGATTTGCTAGCCTATTCCCACCAAATACTTTCTTCATAAGTTCTGGAGGTGTGTAAAAATGCCATTTCTCTTGTTTGGTTGCATTGTCATGCCTTGATTCACCCCGGTTATTAAATACTAGTCGTTTGAATGGAAGAAACTCTCCCATACAGGCAGTTAGGTCAATGATTGCTTCATACTCTACGTTTTCATCATTTTCTTTTGGCATACCATAGTGCTGGAGAAGAGCTAAATATTGATTACCCCATTCCACCAGCTGATTTTCATCAGTAGGATACGAGGCTGGCTCAAAAACTTGCATCGCTGCCAGCAGTGCAATCTTTGGGAAACGCGATCTCAGGTTTTCAAGCAGCTGATCAAGAAGTTGACGCCTCACTCGCTGGAACAGTTCCTTTTGTTCAGGTTGTCCGCGTTTAGCGGTGTAACTTATTCTAGTCCCTTTAAACATTCCAAGTGGTTCTTTCGTGAGTTCACTCTCCATTGCTGACAGCAGTCGTCCATTCTTCTCGCGGAGTGCCTCCAGCGATGCAACGCTATCGTCAAATTTTTGATGAAGGGCAGAAAAGCAAACATCTCTGCTCTGAGAAATTTTTGACAAATGATTAGTAATAGAAAGTACATCTGCGGAAAGATGGATAAGAGCGAGAATAAGGAATGAAGACAGTTGTTGATTGAGGCCAATTGCAGTAGGATCACCAAGAAGACCTTCTGAACTGGTTAACATTAATAGAGCTTCATTATTCTTTCTTGTTGCACAAACTGTATCACCCATGCTGAGCCATCGAATGTCATAGATTCTCTTTAGCTTAATGTTCTTCTGGTCAAGTAGCTCATTCAACTCCTTGAGTTGTTCTGCTCTTTTCGGTGAACTTCTGGTATAGTTATACACCCCCCCCCCCCCCCTTATAACAGCAATCACACTTTGCATCTCCACGACGTTTTGGCATGGTTGACTAACAGCAAGGTTAAGCCGATGGCAAATGCAGTGAATACAAATACAGAGCGGATTATCCTTGTGCATGAGCGCGCGCACTCCATTCATGTGCCCCGTCATAACAGATGCACCATCCGTTCCGAGTCCACAAACTTTCGTCATCGCTATCTTTTTACCCGATATTATTTCTTTTGTTGCTGAATAGATACCTTGTGCAGCACAGTCTTTGACCTTTTCACACTTCAAGAACGTAGATACAAGTTCGGCTTGTTCTAGATCAACATATCTAGCAACAACAGCGATTTGTTTTTCATTAGATCTGTCGGTGCTTTCATCAATGCCAACCCCTAAGCAAGGACTTTCCTGGATATCACACTCGATTTGCCGTTCTACTACATCGTTCAGTGCATACAAAAGTTGATTGAAAATATCAGGACTATCATAGCTAGCATTATTCCCAAGAAAGAGGTTCTGGACATTTTTGCATCCCTGTAGCTTTTGAAACTCTATCAAACTCTTGTACTTTCTATTTGCGATTTCCTCTTTCACAATCCAATATACTAGCTGTTCGCAAAGCAGCTATGATAGCACTGTTTCTCTTTTCTATCAAACTGATCCATATAAAACTGGTCTAATTGTGGTAACATATCCTCCATTGTTGTGTCTGCACCGAACCCAACAACTTTACTTTTTGCTTCCCCCTGCAAAGACCGCCTCATCTGCTCCGCCACAATCTCATTTGAATGTAACCCTTCCTTGATTGTACTTGCCACTTCGAGCCTCCAATCTCGGTACGGTACCCCTTTCCCGCGATTTCTGTCCAAGAGTCCGTAAAATTGGGAAAATTGTGGCTTCTATATATATTGGAATGAGCCAGACTGAGCGTCAGAGCTTCCCGCCTTTGGCTTCAATGTCATTCACGATATCTATCTTACTGGAACATCCATACTTTATAAACGTAGAAAATTGCAAACGCACCTTTCCATTGTTCTAAATCTATCTTGTACTTCTCAGGTTTTCCAATGGCAGTTTACCATCATTTTCTTTTAAAAGCTTTACAATACGCCCACATTCTATTTCACAACGTTCGTCCACACTTAAGGCGTCCGTCCTCTATCGGGCTCCAATGTAGCGTCCCCAGCCACAATAAAGATTACAACAACGTTAGAGTGCGTCAACGTTATCTATTTCTCTCGCAATCGCTCAATACGAACTACAACAAAATATTTTTACAAAAAAACTCTAGAAGAGCACGCTGTTCGTTCATTTTGCTCCTGCGGAGGGGAAGGTGAGTTCTTTTCTGTCCCTACGGAGGGGAGGGTCAGTCCATTTTCGAATAAACTATTACACGAGCAGGTATTAAACAATTAAGGTTTGTCAAAAATAGCAGAATTTCTAATTCGTTCTTTAAAAAATAGCAGAATTTCTTATTCGTTCTTTAAAAAATAAGTCATCAGAAAGCTTATAAAAACAACACACAGGACATTATTACGGTCATCCTAATTTTTCATGCGTTCAGTCAAGTTACTGCGGCTTCAAAATAGGAAAATGTCCTAAAATGGTGCTAAATTCCTGGGCACTAGTCTGACAATACGGTTTCAAAAGATCAAATAATCAATAATGTGTTGTATGTAGTTTTTTATTACCTTTTTGATGACATAAATGAACAATATACATGGTCAATTCGTTTTCAACTGCATCTTTCTTTTCCAGATAGGAAAGAGTCAATTATACATATGTTTTTGCAATAATTTGTTGAAAACAAAAAAGGGTGAAATTGGTCTGTTGATATTTGTCTGTTGAAATGAAATTGGTCTGTTGAAATTGTCGAAGTGCTATATTTAACAGAATTGAGGCATTAAACAAGATCGCAATACTTTTCTATACAACATTTCGCAGTACAAGCACTTCAATCCTACAGCCCTGTCAATTCTTGGACCGGCAATTAGAGAGGAAATAGATACTGTAGAAGCTTCTGGCGTTTCCTGAAGGATAAAAGTGTTGTTTCAACAAAATCGAACTACAAAACAACGTTTTTTAATAGCTAAATATTATTCGCAATTGAAGCAAACCAGACAAAACTAAACAGAATACCAAGCTTATTTACATTTGTGTTTCGAGCCTGATCTATGACCAAATTCTAAGGGTTCCATCTGAACCTGCGGACAGCAAAAACTCTCCAGTTTTATCAAACAAAACTGTTTGAACAGCTTCCTCGTGGCCAGTTAGTTGTGACTGCTTTCCTGAAGCTATTTCATACATTCGCACAGAACCATCATTACAAGCTACTGCCAGAACTGTGCAACTTGGATCAAAGAACACCCGGTTGGCCGGATGGCGTCCGAGATCAGCACTGGCAATGCAACCAACCGTACGAACATCCCATAACTTAATGATACCATACGAATCACATGAAGCAACAATGTCACCCTAAATAAAACAAAAGTTGCTCATAATAATCTCTCATACGGAAGGAAAATGGCAAAATTGAGTTTAATTTTCTCGCCACGGTGGAAAAATCATTCTTTTTGACGACTATTTTATATTTATTTTATATGTATTCGTGTAAGACTTATTCGTACTTAATTTCGCGCGTACTTAATTTCACCACTTTATCGAAGCCTTATTTCGCGAGATTTTATTTTCGCGATAGGTGGGGAAAATAAAAAAGGCATTAAATTTCGCGATATATTTCTCTGAACAACATTTAACTTTATATAAGAGACATAAAAATTTAAACTACTAAAAATTTTAAGCAAGTCAACGTCACAACAAAAAGTATAGTTTTATCAGGCATTGTTCCGCAATGTTCTTCTATACTCGTCTCATGCATTTATTTTAATTTAGTAGAATCATGCTAGTATACTATTGCAAATGCTGTAATTTGATTGGTTACTCTACTCGCTATCTATTTCTCGATAGATAGCGAGTAGCGAAACAATCATCTTCCTGTAGAGATTTCTTTTAAAAAAATTGCTTAAAAATCAAATCTTTTGTTGAACATTCCATGTTTGACCTCTGATTCTACTAAAACAATTAGATTACTCGCTCTCGATTTTTATCCGCATAGAAATCTCGAGCTCGTAATCTAATTGTTTATTAGACATCAAGATCCGCAAATGGGATCTTCCTTCGTGGAGTTCCTTCGGGAAATATTCCTTTGTCACGACTAGTACCATGTCTATTTTCAATGTCTGCTTATATACGAACTGGGAAAATGTTTTACTGCTCCTTCGGATAATGAATCCTTCAACAGCCGTCTAACAATTTCAATCAAATATATTTTGTTGTGTAAAAAGAGAATGCTCGAAGTGAGCATTCGTCAAGCAACCAAAAACTACAAAACAGGTCAACCAATGACAACAACCCCAAAAGTACTTCCCCACCCCCTTTGGCGGGCGAAATAGCCAATGGTGCGCGGCATAAGAGAAAGCCTGCGAAAAACAGTTAACAATGTAGATCGAGGCCCAATGGGCCAGAACACTTGTTGACAATACTTATTAAGAAATTCATGATTTATCATATCTAAATTTTTGACTGTAGTATTTAATTTCGCATGTGTAAACTTCACGGGGCTTTTTATTCGATTTTTTTTTCAATCGCAAACATTGCGAAATTAGAGTTACGCGAAATAAAGTACGAATAAAATAGCTCATTCGTATAGTTGTTAAAAACTTGGATTACATTGCGAAATCGTCCCTGTGAAAATTGTGTCTTACGTAAATACTCGCCGAAATTATTTTCATCGCCTATTTTCTAGGCTAAATTTCAAAGTTTGCCAAGCAAATCTAAACAAAATTTATGGTTTACTGAAAAACGATAATATTAAGTTCAAGTATTAATGTGATTAAAAGTGCGGATTAACAGTATGCAACCGGGTCTTTGGGGCATATATAAAGTCTAAAACGTTTAAAAATCCCGTACATATGTCCGCGACAGATTATTTATACATCGTCCGTTTCGTGAAATGCTGCACGTTCTCGGATTCATTTTTATTAACGTCAGCTAATCCAAACACGTTTTGAAACTATCATTTCACGAAAAAAAGAATATTGCTGTTTGAAAGTTTAATTTTAAGAGCTTTAGTTTATTTAGTCACTCGTATTTGGATTTTCTTTTGCTAACTGGACATTAACAGCATGATTGTGTTTATGCCCAATGTTTGGGCGTAACTTACTCTCAAGTTAAAAACACAGTGGTTGATTGAGTGCATGTGACCAAAAAAGGTCTGGCCACAAAGGCTCTATAAAAGAAGAAACAAAATTTAGTCAATATTTAAGAGGAGATTTTTTAGAAAGTCGCGTATTTCTTGCGAAAACCGCTTAAAACTTAGCGACCAAGCCTTCGCGAAAAAATGCTCTGGCGCCATCTTTTGTTTTGAAAGTTTTCTAAAAATATTTGCGAAGAAAAACAGAATTTTACTGGATTTTTGGTTATGTCATGGGGCAAAACATTGCTAAATATAAAGAAGGATAACGTGGTAAGTGTAATATCGTATTTAATAGACGTTGTTTGAATTATTATTATGTTAATATGCACACGTATCTGACTCAGGAGTGAGCATATTTTAGCGGCAAAATTATCTGCTACTTTAAATTATTAATAAAACTGATTGAAAGCCACTGCTTTCGTCCTCTGGATGATGACCAGCTTGTTCACAACTCGTTAATAACATAAGTACATGGAAAACGTTAAAGGATTTTGCATTTTTAAGGAAAATTTGAGTATTTGTAATTTTAAATCCCTTTACTCCAATTTACTGATTTTACAGGCATTCAGTTTTTTACTCATTTACAGGCATTCAGTATACAACTTCATGCCATACGCTATATAATCTGAAACGCCCTTTTTAGGAATGAAAATAAAATTTTCAGTCATATGTTTACAGTAAAGTTTTGAATTACACCAGCATCATGGATGCAACAATCTGGTAGGAAGGTTGCTGAACCAGGACTGGTCATAAAGCAGGGCCTGACAGTCAACTGAGGCAGCATGCGTTACTAGTAAAGACACCAGACAGGCTCAAGGAGCCAAGCATGTTGACATCAAAACAAAATTGCCTATATGGTCATAAGGGCCAAATATTTTTTTTTCTTTGATAATTGCCTGAGGATTAACTCAGACCCCCCCCCCCCCCCAAATAACCTGAAGTAAATCAATTCCTCTAGTAGTTAACCATGAAAGTATTTTTTTATAGATCTCTGTGACATTACTATTACAATCTTGAAGATATGATTACAGTATCTGAAAACATCAACCTCATTCTGTCAGTGCTGGGTGACAAAAACCAGCACATTGTGGAGTATTTTGTCTACAGTATAAAGTTATCAACATTTTCATTATATTCACACAAGAATAGATTGTATCATAAATAATAATCTGTGATTTAATAAATATTCATTTTCATCTTTCATTTTTTGTTTTCTTTAATAGCTTGCAAGAAAAGGTCTTCTTAGAAATTCTGATATTTTTGCACATTTATTATGATACACTGTATATGCATGATTTAAATTATGCCTGGCCTGGCAGAATTCTAATAATTAGGTCCCACCCACCCATGTGTTTATTTTCATGTGTTTAAAATGTGTTTTTATCATTTAAAATACAATGACCAAATTGATTTGAAAGAAACATGAGTCATGATTGTTGGTGTGGACAGTACCTGTTAATGGTAGCACTCAGACATACTATAATTTGGTTGGTTTTAAAAATCATAAAAAACGGCCTTCGACCGCGCACTCAAATTTTGACCAAAACATATTTTTTGTACACTTACATACCCCTGGCTTAATGTGAAAGACAATTTAGCTTGTTCAGGTTTAGTTCTGGGGTTTATTTTAACCTGTGAAATTTAGGTAAAGCAGTATAAGGACAACCCCAATTTGACCAGATACACTAACATGATATAAACGTTTAGGATTCCATTAAAAATCTTTCAAAATCAAATATTCATGAGTTTGAACTTGAGAAAAATAGTTGAAAATGTGTTTATATCGTTTAAAATACAATGACTGAATTAATTTGAAAGGAACATGAACCATGAATGTTGGTGTGGACAGTACCTGTTAATGGTAGCACCTGGACATAATTTGGTTGGTTTTAAAAATCATAAAAAACAGCCTTCGACCGCGCACTCAGATTTTGACCAAAACATATTTTTTGTAGACTTAAATACCTGTGGCTTAATGTGAAAAACAATTTAGCTTGTTCAGGTTTAGTTTTAGGGCTCATTTTAGCCTGTGAAGTTCAGGTTGAGCATTACAGAAATAACCCCAATTTGACCAGATACACTAACATGATAAAAACACCCAGGATTGCATTAAAAATCTTTCAAAATCAAATATTCATGAGTTTGAACTTGAGAAAAATAGTTGAGAATATGTTTATACTGTTTAAAATACAATGACTGAATTAATTTGAAAGGAACATGAATCATAAATGTTGGTGTGGACAGTACCTGTTAATGGTAACAGATATTGGACAGTCTTGAAAATCATGAAAAAGGCCTTCGACCACACACTCAGATTTTGACCAAAACATATTTTTTATAGACTTACATACCCCTGGCTTAATGTGAAAGACAATTTAGCTTGTTCAGACAGGGTTATGGGGTAATTTTGAACGTTCAACTTTATTTTAGGACAACATACTATTGTTGTGTATTTGATGATTATGCAAATTTCACAAAAACAGCAAAAAGTAGTTTAAAGGCCATATGATGCGCAAATCTCAATTTTTGAACAATCAGGACATTTCCAAAGTGTTTAGAGATGAAATACTTTTACAGTATTAGCATATGAGCAAAAATCAGATTTTCTGAGATACAAATATTATGGTGGACAATTCTACAACGAAATTTATTAACATGCAAATATTGTTAATCACTTGGCCAATGACGTCCTCCAAACAGTGAATTTATCAGTTTTAATCTTTCAATAATTGTTCTGTATCGTGAAAAAGTATTTTATGAACTTGATATCCAAATGAAATAGGGATATAAATGTAATATTTTACCTTCCACGTTCCATACTACCATAAGTAAATCAAACTCGTATCTTTATGACGGCAACATTCACACCAGTAAGACTTGATTATTATCCATTCATATGAACGAAAAGCCTAATACTTTTTTACCATGGATTGTTAGTCATTTGTTCAAAACACTTCTCATTTTTTCCATTATTTGCCCATGTAAAAAGCACTCAAAAAACCTTCGAAAGGAACACGCCGCCATCTTGTAAATGCGCATACCAATCAATCCGTGCGACCACAGATAAGATATATACAGATAGGGAACTCGCGGGAAATCATGTCCCCACTTTTAATGCGCATGCGCGATGCTCTGGCAAGTGTAATGCACATTTTTTATTAGGAAAAAGATAGGGAAATGCAAAATTTTGGCAATTAAACGGCGATTTTAGGCGCAATAACCGATCGATCTTTATTTTCTGGACGAATTTTACTGATAAATGGCACACTGCGTGTTCTTAGCAAGAAGGAATTCAACGAATACCCTTTTTAGCGGCGAAAATGAGAAAAGAAATCCCGCAGGAGTGAGAATTCTCAGGCAATCTGAAGATTCGATTCAGTACTCTGAACTCGAGTTGGAATTTGGCTTAAATGTAAGTTTTTTTTTGCACCAGCTCGTATATATGAAATTATCAATATATTTTTGTGAAGTGCAATGTTGTATCAAAGGGTATTTAAACACTTTTATAGACCAAGGACATGCAAAAACAAAATGAACATCAACATGCACAAACGGTGCCATGGAACAAGACATGTAGACTTTATTCAACTTATATGATTCCTCTACGCTTAGAACAGTGCATTGGTCAATGGTGATTGGGATGCAGCATGCAGAGTTACTGTAAATATGAGTGTCAAACTAAACTGTTTTATATTTTATTTTTCTAGATTGCCAATCAATCCTGTTAGATTGCATTATTCTTTCAGTTACAGTGAATTAGATACAGGATCATACAACTATGGTTAATTTTTTCACTTGATTGTGGAAAACTATTTGATTTTAGTATAATTATTGATTTTCCTGCACTCTGATTTGTCAAGATCCACTGTTTCTGAAGTGACAGTCACTGGTCAGTGACTATAGCTTTTTGCTTTTTGTCTTTTATACAGTAATAAATTTGAAGTGAATTTTTATAGAGTTGTGTTGATTATTTGTAACCGCCTGGAAATTTATACTAAAACAATTAGTTGCCGAAGGCGAGGTGATTACAAGCCTATATTCACTGAGCTGAAAAGCCTATATTCACTTCGCCTTCGACTCTCAGTGAATATAGGCTTGTAATCACCTTGCCAATTGTTAATTATTGGAATGCCTACCAATTTTACATAAGTATATAATCTCTACTTACATCAATAGAGATGCTGCACCCCCTGAGAGTGGGACCTACTATGCACCCTACTGAGCAGGGTTACCAGATTTCTTGAATAATTAAGCCAAACCATCATTGGTGCTGTCACAAAAACAAAGAAAACAAAAGGCAAATACAATGAAAAACAAAGAGCATTGTTGAAAGTTTGGCTAATTTATGCATGCAATCTGGCAACCCTGCTACTAAGTTCAAAATTTTTCTGTGTAAACACTTGCCTGGCAGTTGCTACAATAGTATTATGTTTATATAATTTTACCTTGCCAGAGTGGCTCAAGGAGTAAACACAAGACTATATAACATGCCTTCAAACTGTGCTGGTTTAATCAAAGGTTTGAAAAAAGTAGCCCCCCCCCCTTCTTCTTTCTTATTTCTTATCAAAGAAAGGAACAATGCATTTATCCATAGTATTTAAAATTTTATATCCAGATAACTGTAAAAGTAAACATTGGATCATTGGCTGCTTTTTTATTTAGTAATTTTCATGACAGCATGTGGGGTCTATTGCCTGTTTTGGAGTGAGTTTATATTAGACATTGAGAATGTAATAATTGATTGTTCATTGACATTGAGCACATATTTAGTTTTTTTAATAATTTATTAATATCAAGCACTTTTATGTAAATGTGGAATAAATAAACATTTATCAAAACAAACTTTGTATTTTTAAACCTTAATTACACTGTACAGTAGCATCTGTAGTATACATTTTTAAATGTAGTTAAGTAATCTCGCATTGCATGTACAAAATTTGTCTTCACAATTGCCTTTGCTTGCCTTTGAAGTTTGGGAGCCAGGAGCTATGTTCAAAGAAGAAGAAAAGTAGAAAATACATGAAGGTTCAGCGTTTATGACTTGGTTCCAATGAGACATCAAATATTAAATTGATTTCATAAATATTGAGATTGCTTGAGATTAACTAAATTTAAACATATACATTTTATGTCTGATCTTGCATGTATAGTTTGCATACCGAGTCATACATGTTAAACTCAAATAGCATATATTATTCATACAAAGTAGATTTCATGTCAAATCATCAGTGTTTATCATAGAAAGTTGACAGGGATATGCTGTGGTTCAACATTTGTGGCCAAAATATTATACCATATCACTTGACAAGTATAAATCACCAGTATGACAAAATCAGTAAAATCATTGTAAAATCAGTAAAAATTAGAGTAAAATGCTAACGTACTGTACCATAGGTCTAGGTACAGTAGTGTGTTTAAGGATTAACTGAACACAATGGCAGAAAATCATCTGACGTTAAACAGAGTAAATACTAAAGTGGGGCACATGAGGGCACTGTTGCTCTTTAAACAAAGACAAAGTTCACCTTACTATCGGGGTTATCCTTGCTTTTGACTATGACCACACTGATTGATTGACATATAGTAGAAAGTGTATAAACTATAATAACATTAATACATTATTAAATTTCATGTAAATAGTATTATATATACAAAATTGTATTTGTATATTTTAAATTCTTAAGTTTTAAAGTAAAAACATGGCTGCTGGAGCAATAAGCAGTCACTGCACTGCCACTGGTATTTTCAAATGTGTATTGTGGGCTATTAATTATTAATGTTTTGACCTGTCTTCCTCAAAACGACGAAAAGAATCAATCAAATTCAATGGCTATTGTTTTAAAATCAACACCTATGCTTTCTTACTAATTTAAAAGACAGGAAAGTAATACTTTTGCCCATTAATTTATCGAAATGGACATGGGATTCTCCTGGGTGATGCGGCAGAACTTCACAAGCACCGAGATTGTAAAATATGGCCATGCGGGGCAAAGTTTATATTATTTTATTCTTCGTATTTAGCCCCTAAATGTACATCTTTTTACATAGAAATAACCACTTACTATTTACCTTTCAAATTTGAATCCCAAAATGAAGATCGGTGGAGCAACTTCGCAAAAATATTTATTTTTGTACTTTCGAACGGCGTTTTTCCTATGCTTTTGACTGAAAACACGACGAACGACACTTGCCAGAGCAATTTGCGTGGCGCGTGGAATGACGTGAGCGTGGGGACACAAAAATTGAGGTAATTGAGTGCGAGTTCCCTATCTGTATATATCTTATCTGTGGTGCGACCTGATTGGTTTTGAGCAAACAATACGCGATTCTGTAAAAAATCTCCTCTTAATTCGAATATTCAATACAATTTTCACACGCTCAAAATTATAGCGTATTACATAATTCTTATACAAAATACAATACCGTTCTTGCGTCCCACAAGGAGAGAGTTTTGTCGGCAGAACAAGTCAATAAATTGTTGGAATATGGAAGAAACGTGATGCTGTTAACGGAATCAGCATGACCACGAAGAGTTGAGCGACATCTTTCACTGAGAAATACAGCAATACATTGTACAATAAATTAATTTTTAAGCACGTCTGTATAAAGAATAATAGCACTTGCAATGCGGATTTTCCTTTAGACTATTACTGTCCTCATCACCAAGCCTCGCTTTGATCGATGTAAAGAGAGAATATATGTTTTTAAATAATACAAGGCTTAATTGGTAGTGAAGACAAAATCTAGTCGTTAAAGGGAAAGTCCGCATAAATGTTATTGATTATTCAAGATTGCTTGCAGTAGCGAAGCCTGCCCGACATTTGGTCATGCAAATGCAAATTTTTCTGTGTTTTTGACCGTATAAGGAATGAATTTCTTAAGAAATGAATAATGATAATGATTTAAATTTGCATAGCATGACCAAATTGTCGGGCTGGCTTCGCTACTGATTGCTTATCGGACTTTGAAAGCTTCAAAACGTCAATCCCATACCGAAAAAAGTATCAACTGGCTTCAGAGGCAAGCGACGTTTTTCAATACTGAGTCGGCTGGAAGTTAATTAAGGCCTTTTTTATTTAATTTACGAACGTGAAACATTCTTGCGACTGTCATGTTTGTGATTTCAAACAAGAACGGCTCGATCCACTTCTGGTCCACGCCCATGCCGTCAAAAACGTCTCTGGCTTTAAAGGATTACTGTCCCACTACAGTATTGCGGCTTGCTGGCTTAATTTGCTGCTGGCGACTATTTTGTCTGGGGCGTGACAATGATGTAAAAGCTTGTGTGTGAGCCAAAATTAGTAGTCTTCTTTTCTTAGTTGTTTATCATGCATACATGCGTCTGTGTACGTGTGTGAGTGTCGCATTTCTTCTTACTTCTTTTTAAACAATCTGTTATAAACACTGCACAAAAAGAAAGTTCCCCCCTAAATACATCAGAATAAATTCTAAACAAATGAATCGCTGTTAATCAAACCAAGAACTTCTTGGACCTATGGTAGTTGCTTAATGGTGTGCGAAGAAATGGGTCATACATGCGTGCAATAATGAGTTAAACCCCATTGAATACAAAAATACCCGATTCTAAAATTAACATCCTGAATTAACATAAGCTAGTGTGATACGTCTCATTCACCATTCATTGGTAAACACAAAATCGTAGTGCAGTCGTGTAACGTTTAAGTCATGCCCAGAATAGGTCCAATTAGTTCTAGGTTTGATTAACAGCGATTCATTCGTTTAGAATGTATTCTGATGTATGTAGGGGGAACTTTCTTTTTGTGCGGTGTTTATAATTGATTACACTAGTTCCCTTGAGAAGCCTCAGCTGATTTTGAGATGAAAATAAAGACGCAATATTGTTTAAATGCAATTTCTCGTTTGCAAGATTTCTGCAGTGCAAGATTAATATGAATACAGTAATTCATATATCTGAGGAATGTTTTGAAATACCTGTTAACATCCCAAATTTTTCCTGTACAATCCATGGAGGAAGTAGCGAGAAAGTCTCCACAAGAATGCCAAGAACAACCCCAAACTGCATGAATGTGATCTGTGAATGTCAAAATGCATTCTGCCTTGGCAAAATCCCAGATCTTCACAGTTGAATCACCAGACGCAGTTGCCAAATTACCACCACTGAAACAAATAAATCCATCACAAAAACTTAATAGAACGACAATAATAGTAATAATGAAATATTTTTAGATCTGTCGCGTTCTTTGCAAATGAATTCTTTGCTTGATATTCATATCAGCAATTTATAGTAATTTATGATTTTTTTCTTCCGTAGCTGGAACGATCCTTAATTTATATCAACTTTTGTGCAACTTTTTTATTGCCTTTCTTCTGGAGATATTTTAGTTTCTCTGAAGTTTTTATTGAAACAAACCTTATTATATTTGCTTATTCAAACTGAAGACCATGCTACATGCAAAATAAACATGGATCTGACTACTAATGCTTCACGCCCATGTAACTTACTTTGGGTTGTTTTAACTACCAAACAGCAGCTATAAACTGAATTTTTTCAAACATTATGCATCGTGACGTCACATTGGTTGCAATGACAAGTTCAAACGAAGTAAAATATCTCTAGTCAGAAGAAAAGAAATGCAAAACTGCAAAAGAACATCTTTTCAACGAGGGAATAAAAAAATCGTATCAACAGCATATAACAAGGATGATGTAAGATTGCGAACGGTTTCAAAGCAGCACAAGTAGGCATAAAATCATTCGCAAATGAGCATTTACACCGGATGGAAGTCGCAATCGGCGATCCAGTCCTTGTGTCCCTCGCCAGTCATTATTATATCTCCACTAAACATAAATGAATAATTATAAGAATTACATTAAGTGTTGTTAATACTGACTCGTAGTAGACTGGCTTAACTTCTACAGCTATCAAAAGGGAATTTTAATTATACATACAGTTAAATAAAACCGGTGTGGCAGTTAATATGTTGGTTCAGTACCCTTGTTCAGTACTTTAGTAATTTAGTTCAGGACTTCAGTGCTTAATTGACTAAGTTGTGAAGTTGGCTTTCAAGGTTACGACGAAAGAATTCCAAATTTAGTAACGTAATTAGGTCAAGGTTAATCAAAACAAACTTGGGAACTGCGCTTCGAAAAGCGACCTGAAACCGAGTGTAATCCTTGTTATCAATACCTACCTTGGAACAGACCACATTTTCCATGCGTGATCATCACTACATGTTGCCAACACTTGCTTTCGAGGATGAAGTGCAATGCTGAAATACATACATTAAATTCAGCCGTTGGTCCGCTGATTATAATAAACCAGATTTGTTTTTCGTTAAGCAAACGAATATTTTTCGTTGACAAGAAGGTCAAAAGAGTCTTTTTTACCATATTAAATATCAAATATAGAATGTCCTTCTTTTTAACCTTTTTATGTATATTTATATGTATTTGCTAGTACTATGGGGCACGTATAGCGAGGGAAGTAATTAGTATGCAAGATGGCAGCGGATGCTGACGTCGCGCTGAAGTCATGAGTAGTAACTTTTTTCGTGTAGCTTTACGAGCATTAGCCCTACTTGAAAACGTCCTTGATCTTCTAAAAGCCGTATTCTCATTGGTGTCATCGGCATCGTCATGTAATGCGTGTGTCCTATTTTAAATCTCGCTTTCGCTAATTTTCACATTGTCCCAATTGAACCATTTATTGAGGATCTACTTACCCACTGACAGCATGCTCATGTGCAGTAATGGTATTGGTCAGTCTAAATCCACCAGCTCTAGTGAGATGAGGCGACGGGCCTTTGTGTTGAGACAACAGTGGATTGATTCCCATATCAGGAGGAAACGTACTATCCTGAGGAAAAAACCCCAAATATACACCGGATAATTTCTACACACGTGATGCGTGCGTGTTATATGCATGGAAGGAAAACAGACGAATTAATAAATGTAAACTAAACCTAATTATTATGATGTATGTACGATTTAAAACATCAGCAACGTATAAATCCGTTTATAAAAAATCAAGTAAAATCCGTATCACATATATAATATAGACTCTCTCTCACGCTCATCATTTCTTTTGCATTTTATAATTATACAATCATGCAATATTCTGTACGTCAAAATATTTAAATACTTTCGTGAAGAAAAATTATTACCGGGGGGGCATTGAATAGTTAGCCAATATTAATTATACATAAAACCAAAATCATTTGTGAAAAATTAATGTGGCTAACCTTTGGATGTTTAAACGGTTTGTTAACGTTGGGAACGTCGTCCTCAGTCTTTTCCGGGGATTTCTTGGCTGGAATATTTTCTGCATCTACATGATGTAATGAAGACCAAAGACATTAAACAAATATCTCGTCAATGAGCGTTTATTTATTTACCTGCAATTTCTGTCGAGATTAAGGCTATGTGCATGCATGTGCACGATGCTGTTTCTGAATTGTTGATATACTTTAAAGGCAACCGGCACGCAAACAGCAGGACCACTCAAATAAATTTTGTCTGTCCGTGCATGACGCATTACGTATGTCAATACCATCGATCATCTCAACTAGTCAATGGAATGCATTTTATTGCCAGTACGAACGCTGACCTACCTGGTGCAGCCACTAAAATAGGGTGCCACGTTGCACTGTTGAGTATCCCTATAGATTTGTTTCCATTATCATATTTACTGTCTTTTTTAAAACCATCCTCAGTGAAAAAACTAGGTTCATATTTGTCTGAAATTGTATGCAGGGAACTTTGAAAAATGTGATGTCTCGAGAGCGATTTAAACTCACATCATCAGGTACCGGTTTCTCGATTGCGCTTCTACCAATTGAGTAATCGAGTCAAACAGAACTGTTAACGAGTCTTACCTAATTAATGTGCACGAAATATTTTCGTGATGAGCTAACATGTGTTAGCCAGTTAGCCTTGCCACATGACTTTTGTATTAGCCTTTCTCAAGCTATGGATAATGGGACAAAGCCTTAAAATCCGCCATTTGTAGGTGATAAAACCATTGCTTTTGACCATCACTTTTTATTAAAAGAAAATAGGTTAAAGTGTTTCATACTTTGATGGTTGCCTTGAGTTTTTCATAGTTGTTAAAAATTGAATTATTTGCAATTTTTTCTATGAAAATGCCCGCCGCATGTATGCATTTCAAACTTTGGTGCTGAAATATATATAACCGTGGTGCTGAAATATATATAACCAGTATATAACCGGTTTATCGAGGTAAATATTAGTGAGTTACATTGCATGCTAGCTTAATATAAATATTTTGTAAACACCTCTATGCACGTTACATGTCGAAAAGTATTTATTTTTGCTAAAATTATTAGGCGTGGCAAGAAGAGACGAGGAAGGGCTAGTAACATTCTAAATTGAGAGTTGAATTCTAAACTAAGAATAACCCAAATACGAAGCTCAAATTCATTTGTTTCATATTATTAAACAAAAAATCAACAAAAACAGTGAGATTAAGATGGTTAAGACACACGTCAATGACTCCCTAGCTTTCTATGAAGTTGTGGAATATAGTAAGCACGTCAGCAATACACGTACTAATGAGTATTTAAGTAAAATAGCCTATTGCGCTGGTGTTAACCAGGGTTTTTCACAAGAATGTTAATTCAATTCATAATGACATAATTATTTATTTTCTAAAAATATGAAATATTTATTTAAATATGACATACTCGTTTTTCTAAAAAGTTATCGCATATATAACAACTAATAAATCCAAAACATTTAACCACCAGTTGTTTCACACAGCAAAAACTCCATAAACTTATAGCTACTCCAATTAAGTCATTGTCAACTCACCAGAATGAATCATTTTCAAGCTTGCAAGCTTGCTTGCTATCTACAACAAGCTTGCTATATACAAAGAAACAGGAAGAGATAACATAAAAAGTCCACGAGTTCTTTCAGTGCTTTCCAGTCCATTATTTATAGTACTGGCCTTTCACATTTAATAATAAAGCTTACAAGGATTATAGCAAATCAAAATAACAAAAAAGTAAATTCTACAGTTTTTCATCTTTTATTGACATTTCATCAGTGTAGATGGTGAAGACTGCAACTTGATTTACTTTCCCGGTAACACTTGATATCGTCATGTCCTCTTCTTGCTGTTTGTCTTGCTCGGAGGTCAGCGAGGGTTTATCCGTTGAAGTGTCCTCTTCCTTGACTTTGGCAAGATATACAAAACTGTTGAGCATCAATAAATCGCTCACAAACACAAACACTGTAATCAGACCAAGAAGGCCTTTGTCACCTGTGTTATCAGGTAGCACGTCAAATATGGTTGCCGACATTCCTATAACTCTAATACAAACCACTATGGATAACGTCACAGTTGATTTGTCTGAAAACCAAGGCAGAATTGACAGAATACCGTAACTTGATATGACATTAAATGCTGTCAGACTTGTTCCCAGTGCAACAGCGCATAAGATGTTCACAACAGAAACTTTGTCTAAATTTCCACTTGCGCTTGTCTCACTAGCTTGAACAAGAAATACTAAAATAAGAGAACATAGTCCAAAGTATTTTATTGCGCTGTCAAATTTTTTGATAACTTTCTTTGCAGGAGACACGCAACGTAAACTTCTCCCAACCTTGAAAAACGGCAAATAGAAAAGTTTTAATGAATGAGTCAAAAAAGGAGTAAATTCAGAAAAAAAACGATAAGTACATGTTAATATATATATATTTCTAAACCTCATTAATAATTCATGAAAAACACAAAGGTTACTATAGAGTCTATATATATACATATATATATATATATATATATATATATATATATATATATATATATATATATATATATATATATATATATATATATATATATATATATATATATATATATATATATATATATATATATATATATATGTATAGGTTATCATATGAGAGGCGAGGTGATATCAGTTTTATCGTTCTAGAGACGATATCATATTTTGTCACGAGTGAGCGCAGCGAACGAAGGACAAAATATGATATCGTAACGAGAGCGATAAAACTGATATTACCGAGTCTCGAATGTGATAACCTATTTATCACATACTTGTGCCTTTATCTCGAGCAAAAACCAGATTATATTTTCAAATTATTTATACTTCGAGTACATTTCAGAATGAATTCAAAATTATTGTTTAAAATACGCTAAACAGGTAGAAATTACAAAAACAAACCAGAAATAACTTATCTTTTAATAGCTGCAAATTTCTTTGAGTTATTTTCCTTGTATTATTTTATACTTTTATTGTTATCTCTCTATCGATCCTTCAGTCGGACGCCATCTTTGTTTTGAGCGGGACAAAAAACGATATCGCGGGACAAAAAACGATATCACGCGACATATCGTTTTTATGTTACCGTGTTATCGCCCAGATAAAGGCACAAATATGTGATATATATATATATATATATATATATATATATATATATATATATATATATATATATATATATATATATATATATATATATATATATATATATATATATATATATATATATATATATATATGTATAGGTTATCATATGAGAGGCGAGGTGATATCAGTTTTATCGTTCGAGAGAGGATATCATATTTTGTCACGAGTGAGCGCAGCGAACGAGGGACAAAATATGATATCGTAACGAGAGCGATAAAACTGATATTACCGAGTCTCGAATGTGATAACCTATTTATCACATACTTGTGCCTTTATCTAGAGCAAAAACCAGATTACATTTTCAAATTATTTTATTTATACTTCGAGTACATTTCAAAATTAATTCAAAATTATTGTTTAAAATACGCTAAACACGTAGAAATTACAAAAAAAAACCCAAAAATAACTTATCTTTTAATAGCTGCAAATTTCTTTGTGTTATTTTCCTTGTATTATTTTATATTTTTATTGTTATCTCTCTATCGATCCTTCAGTCGGACGCCATCTTTGTTTTGAGCGGGACAAAAAACGATATCGCGGGACAAAAAACGATATCACGGGACATATCGTTTTTATGTCACCGTGTTATCGCCCGGATAAAGGCACAAGTACGTGATAAATATATATATATATATATATATATATATATATATATATATATATATATATATATATATATATATATATATATATATATATATATATATATATATATATATATATATATATATATATATATATATTAAAGATTTGTAATCCAGGCATATTATGATTGTATACAAGTTCTCTGGATTAAATAATTACTTTTATTGAGCTTTCGACTCGGTTCTTCGAGCCTTCATCAGAATAAACTATTTACAGGGAGCGTCTGATTGGTTCTTTGGTTGGTTGTAGCGTTTGATTGGTTGTTGTTTGATGCGTTGTCATGGTCGGACAATCTTGTATTACAGGAGCGGAGTCATTGATGGCAGGGGGATCACCTACGCAGGGGCGTAACTATTGGAGGCGTGTGTGGGGTGTGACACCCCCCAATGCTAGAAAATAGCTGTTTTGTCGGGTAAATTTTTCTGCTTTACTGAAATTTTGTCGGGCAAATTTTGGGCGATACGTTTTTTCAACAAACATTGAAACTAGAATTAATTTATAGTCAGATGAGTCATGACGGTTTTTCGGGAAACGTTTTGACTGTGGTTAATGTTTTCTGGTAAAATAAAGTATAGCAAATGACAATTGTGTGCGCTCAGAACGTAAAGCAAAATGTGCTCCAAATCAGTAGTGGAAAAGAGTGAAGATGACGCCTGATGGGTCTCCTCGAGAAAATTTACTCAAAATGACGTCATTCCTTAACAATTTTTGAAAATGTGAAACAAGAAGATATATCTCTTCCTATATATTGTTTTGTTTTTTTCGTGTGGTGTTTTTAAATTATGGAAGGTAAGTTAAAGTACAGTTGCACAAAGTTAATTTTAATGCTAAAACATTTATTGAGACAACAATTAAAAATGCACATTTTTAATGTTTTTAAAATGTTATTAATTCAATAGAACAGTCGAATCCTCCTGAAGAACCTTTGTCTGGTCCGTCAAATAAAAAGCTGAAAAGTCAAGCGAGTCAGCGCAAACGAAAATATAGACACAAAGTCAAATGTAATGCTTGTGGAACAGTAGTAAACAGCGATCATTTCAGTAAGCATAATGCAACAAGCACAATGGACGTGGTTCGTCAGAAGACGTGGTAGAGGCAACACAAACGACAATTCAATTTATGGTACAAATGTAGCATATTTATATATTCCAGTTTTGCTAATCAGTTTCTTATGAAATCGATTGTTTTTGAAAATGGTTTGAACTCAAATTTTAATATAAAATATCATTATATTGCCGTAAAAATTCTGTAGCAATATGATATATTGGCTATGACCAATATTCATTTGCTACTGTAGCGAAAACTACACAAGCACTGGGTGACTTTGCGGTCTGCAGGATTAAGATTGATTATCACCTATATATTTAATATGCACACAATTCTATTTACACGTAACACAGTTGCTATAACAACATTTTCAGGGTAGTACAATTTTATTGAAATTTAAGTTGGAGTTGGAGCAGTGTTTGCAAAATTTGCTTGGCCGATGCATTCCTACATTCCTTGTCAGGGACATAGGTAATTTTCAGCGCTTAAATTGTGTACATAGTAGTTAGTTTTGTCTTCTTTTTTATAATTTTATGCCCAATACTCATCAATTGCAAATGAACAAGTCAGATACGGTGTACTTGAACCCTTAAAGCTAAGCTCTTCAAGTGTGTTTACAGTTGTAGTCTGTCTTTTGTAGGTCAAACACGTTCAACGAACATTGTTCTAAAACGGCGTTATTCACTCAAATGTATGATATTTTGGAACAGCTATATGTTTTTTTCAGTAGAAGCTGCAAACGAAGCGCTGTACTTCGTGAAAATCTTCAGGAAGTGGAGAACGCACTTCAGCTACGCAACCTTTCAAAAACTCGCTGGGTATACAGAAGTGAGTCGATAGATGCGATGTGGAGGTCGTTCAGTGCTGTCAAAGACGCTTTGGACACTTTGTCCAGTTTAAGAAGTGTTGACAAACCCATGACGGATAACGCTTCACGCCTTTTTGATCACGTAGTAGATTTCAATTTCATGTTTACTCTTATGTACATATCATGCGCCTAATGATGAAGATCACAAAAATCCTCACCATGGAGATGCAAAAGACCGAACTAAACATTTTGGATGCTCTTACGTTAATAGAGCAAACCGTAACCTAACTAGAAAGAATTCGAGCTACCGAGTCGGAAATGAACAGCCAAATAGACGCCAGTGTTCAGTTTGCCAAAACGCATGGTCTTGATCCTCAAGTAGAATTCTCCCAGAAAAGGCAGAGGAAACCCAGCAGAAGAATTGACGCCAATCCCAGTACTTCCTCCGCTATCCAATTTCACCCATATTACCGTAAGTGCATGATTGAAGTGCTAGATTCGTTGATTAGGGAGTACAAAGACGACATTAAGGATTGCCTAGAAAAAGTAAAACCTTTAGCCGAAGCGTTGGTCCTGCCAAATCACCACTTGAAAAAATTGACGGTGGAAGAAGCTGAAGCAATCTCGGAGATATTCCCACCGTCGGTTGCTGTTAATCCAGTGTGCCTGGTTTCTGAGTCAGTAGCGAAGCCAGCCCGACAATTTGGTCATGCTATGCAAATTTAAATCATTATCATTATTCATTTCTTAAGAAATTCATTCCTTATACGGTCAAAAACACAGAAAAATTTGCATTTGCATGACCAAATGTCGGGCTGGCTTCGCTACTGTTCTGAGTTTGAAATTTTTAGAAACATCATCCAGAATGCTGAGGAACCTTATATGACAGTCCATGACATTTATCAATTGGCTTACAAGTACAAGTCGATCTTTCCCGCAGTGTATAAAAACTATAAACTTTTACTAACTGTACCAGTTACTGTGGCCATGAATGAAAGAACATTTAGCAAGATGAAGATAATAAAGAACTTTCTGCGATCAACTATGTCAGGAGAACGCCTTGATAACCTGATTGTGCTTGCAACAGAAAAAGACCTTAGCGATAAAATTGACCTAAACATGGCTTTAAAAGCTTGGGCAACCATCTGTTAAAATCTAGAACAGTTTCAATTCTATTTCCATAGCTATTTTCAAAAGGACATGTGACATTGGGCTTAATTGTTTCACACATTCTATTTTATCACTTATGCTTATAGGTAGTAGTGTTTTCTGGGTTATGAACGGGTCAAGGCTCTACTTCACGTAGAGTAAAGATGAGTATTTCTGTTAGCGCGATAGACATGTTGTAATGTTAATTTTACTTTATGCCATACATTTTGACATACTATGAAATTTGCTTATAGGAACTGTGCTATATGTAGGGTAATGAAGTTAGAATATTAGAAAACTTTTCTTTGTCACAGATTCGACACAAATAAAGGGTTTATATAATTGTTGTCAAATTTTAGTGACCACACCTATTGATTTTGTTGACCACGCCCATTTTGTCGGGCAAAATATTGTCGCACCCCCATAACCTTATACTTGAAGTTACGCCCCTGCACCTACCTATGATTTATCTAAATACCTTGCTAATATTCTCCAGCCTTTAGTAAAATCATCACCTCACACCGTTAACAACGTCAACTCCTTTTTTACGAAAATTAAAGATCTCAAGCCAGAACCAGACGAAATCTTTATATCCTTTGAAGTTGTCTCCTTATTTACTTCCATACCTCTAGATACAGCTAAACGAATTACAAACGATCTACTTACAAACGATTGCTCATGGCAAACTAGAACATCTTTGACCTCCTTGACCTTTGCTTACATACCGAATTTTCATTTCAAAACAATTATTACACACAAATCTCTGGCACACCAATGGGTTCTTCTCTGTCCTGTTTTCTTGCTGAAGCAGTTATGCAAGATCTGAAAAAGAGATCCGTGACTAATAACACTGACATTAAGACTTGAGACAGATACATAGACGATGTTCTCGCAACCGTCAAGAGAGACAAAACCGAAGACATTTTACAAACAATCAACAACACTACAAACAACATCAAATTCACCAAGGAAGAAGAACAAAACAACCAACTCGCTTTCCTTGACGTCTTACAAACAAGAACGGATGAGGATACAATACAAACACAAGTTTATAGAAAGAAAACACACATCGATCAAATATTAAATTACAACAGCAACACAAAATCAGTAGCATCAAAACACTATTTAACCGCATCAACACGCATTGCAACACCGAACAAACGAAGACAGAGGAACGCAACTATCTTTACTCAACTTTCATTAAAAACAACTATCCGATACATTTTATCAACAAAATGTTAAGCAGATACAAAAACAAACCGACTACCTGTACATCGGACGAACAAAACAAACCAACGACTAAAACCCGAGTAAGAGTTTCTTTACCATACATAAATGGCACTTCGGAAAAGACAGCACGACTACTCCGACCTTTTAACATTGACATAGCCCACAAACCAACACAAAAACTTAGAACGTACTTCTCTAAACACAAAGACAAAACAACGACAATGCAAAAAAGAAACGCAATTTACTCGATTCCTTGTAAAAACTGTGAACAACACTACATTGGACAAACCTCTAAGAAGATTGAAACCCGACTAACAGAACACAAAAACGCGATCAACAGATATGACCTACTATCACTTCCTGCCTCACATACGCATGACAACGGACACACATTTAACTGGACCGACATTCAAATTTTAGATCAAGCAAAAACAAAACATGCACGAGAGTTTAAAGAGGCATGGTATAGTATAGATAATAACACTATAAACAGACACACTCACATTTCTCAAGCCTTCCTTCAACTCAAACACTCTTCTGGTAAAAACAAATGCCTCCGACAGCCCCCTGCCATCAATGACTCCGCTCCTGTAACCCAAGATTGCCCAACCATGACAACGCATCAAACAACAACAAATCAAACGCTACAACCAACCAAAGAACCAATCAGACGCTAACGTCGAATACAACAACAGAAACAAAAGCGCGAAGACTTAAAATTCAATGTAAATAAATTATTCTGATGAAGGCTCGAAGAACCGAGTCGAAAGCTCAATAAAAGTAATTATTTAATCCAGAGAACTTGTATACAAGTCAATAGGTCGGAAAAATACTTCACGTCATTTAAACAAAAGAGGGCAAATTTAAAACGTAGAAGAAGTAAAGCCTCTTTGTTTCCTCAGTGCCCATATATTAAAATATACTGCACCCATCACTTAATGGATCGTTCGTCCCACTTCCTGTACGCCATTAATACAATGTCCAGCATATTTGCATGTCCTCCAAAATAAACCCTGGACAGTATTTCGTCCAGCATATGAACTACTTCTCACACTAATGTGAGTAAAGTTATATGTAGGCATGTGAATTAATATTATATTTGTTCAAGCTTTGCACGTGCTTATCCGCCATGTGCATGGCTGTGAAAACAACCATGATGTTTATTTTGAATTGGTGTCATGTAATCACTAATCAGTCGGTAAACATGATGTTAATTGTGTTGCTCTGCTTGAATATCCACAGCGGTTAAGCTGAAAAATAGGCCTGGCCAATGTGAAAATCAAACCTATAGCTACGACCTTTGAGATGCTGTAGTCTTAAGACTACACGTTAATATCGAATTGCCATTCCAAAGGTTTGACTCCCACTTTGGCCAGCCGCATATTTTTCATCTTGTGATGTCTGCTGTGGATATATACTCAGAGTGAACAACATAAATATCTAGTAACAATATAGTTCATGACTTTCTTTTCTTAATTTTCGCGAGACGAAAATTGCATGTTGTTAAATTTGCATTTGTCATCATTTAAAATAATAATTGCGTGATCGACACATTTTCATTGTTTAGTTTTCGTAAGAAACATCAAAACAATTAGACAATATGTGAATATACTTACAACTGAAGGCAATAGTACCGTGAGTACAATATTCAGCAACACTTGAATCATGTTTAAATGAACATGTTGTAAAGCTGGTAGAAACCATGTCATCATAGGAGGAATGATGAATACAGAGATAATGACGCTCAGTAGAGTAACCAAGATGCTCAAGCCTCGCAGACCATTTGCTGCTGTTACCTACAATGGTACAGTTGAAATGTAACTAGTAGTCAGTGTGTCTACCAAGACTGGGACTAGTAGTCTAGGTTTATGCTGATTCGATTACAACTAAATTTCGCTTTTTTTTCATTTAGCTTTAATTTGTCCACGAAAGCTAAAATCAATAGATTTGCATGCAGGGGTACTTTTTAATTTTGATAAAAGTCTAAGAAATGTGAGAACAATTTCTAAAATATTAAACGAAATTAATTCATTATTTATGATTCTTTTTACAATAATAATATATAATGATGTAAAGATTCTCATATTTTCTGCATGCTAACAATTTCAGATTTAAAAAAGTCAGTACCCCATAAATTACGGTATGAAAACGGCTAATTAATTTCTACGCATATAACATAGTGTGTTTTCATTTTTGGCTTACCATAATCAGTGAAGTAGCCGGAGCCGATGGACACATATAATATATTTGCATTCCAAGACGAAACTCCTCGGGTCCAAGGATTGGCATTTCTTCAAACGAATTGTTAATTGAACTATTTTTCAAACCCTCAACATTGCCAACGAACGGACCAAAGTATGGTATCTGGCCAAGCACATTTATTGAAATAGCTGGAGCAACAAACAGGACCAACAGTAAACCAACTACGACTTCTTTGTAAGATTTAGCTGCAGATTTTGCTTCCACAACACGCACTCGTAAACCAATGGTAAAGAAAAGCGCAATGACGCTAATTTTTATGACAGGTATTTTTTTACTGAGGTAGACTGCAGGTTGGGGAAGAAATATCCCAAATATTATGGAAATAACTGTCCCAATTGGTAGGAAATTTCGCAACAAGAAATTCTTTAAAGTTCTAAAAGTAGGCCCACTTTGTTTTCCAGAAATTACATCAGCTTCTTTTTCTTCTTCCACTGGTATTACCACATCAGAATAAGCCATTTTTCATGTACTCTTGATGCGCTCTTGAAGACGTTCAACCAGAATGATTATCGGCTCTCAAAATACCGACCTATTTCAATACTTGCAAATGAACAACGTACATTTAAAATTGTAATGAACTAATGACGCACACACATCAAATTCTATTATTATCACCTTTTTTTCGGTTTTTACACCCTCATACGCTCATAAGAAACATTTTAAATCTGGTTAAAGAAGAGTATAAAAATCGTTAAATGGATTTTTTGTTGTACGTCGACGATTCTCAACTCCTTTGTTATAATGAAGTACATATATTAAGTAGTTTAGCATTGTCAAGAAAGCTGTGATTGTGACATGATTGAATCAACAATAGTCTGTTCATTTTAAGACAAAGCTATCACATAAATAGATGTTCTTGAACTTTCTAATAGGCCCTACTTTTTCAAGCTGCTGCCGCATGTTATTCCTACCATGCATCCTGCATGTTTTTTGTTCTAAGCTCCCACATGCACGTATTAAAATTTTAAATCAGGTTAAAAGCAGAGTATCACAAAATCTCTAAATCAATTTCGATTTACATTGAAGATTTTCAAACTCAATGTGAACTTCTTTATTGGTTAAGGACACTATAGAGAAATGAAATATACACAGTTCGGATTACTTGTGAAATGTTTGAAATTTTCCCGAGTACTTCCATTCAAATATATATATTTGGATAAACTGCTCTCAAGTGAATGCGCCTCAACCGGGAAAGTGAAAAATACTTTAAGATCGTGAGTTCGATTCTCACCGCGTTTAATTAGTATTTTTCACTTTCCCGGTTTAGACGCATTCACTTGAGAGCACTAAAATTAGCATCGACATTATTACCAAGTGTACAACATTACCATATATATATATATATATATATATATATATATATATATATATATATATATATATATATATATATATATATATATATATATATATATATATATATATATATATATATATATATATATATATATTACATTTTTTTTCATTCTCACGTAGCCTCTTCGTCGGACGTGAGCTTAAAATGCAGAATACGTAAACCTGTACTTTGCTGTCGTAAACTGAGCCAGACACACGTCTCAATCTCCGGGAACTCCATTGTTGCTACAAAAAAGCAGTAATGACATATTAACTAGCTTAATTGGGCGCGACGTTTTAATGGCTTAGTCGTGGCTCACCCACAAATTGCATCCTATCAATTGGTTTTATATGACGGTCTGCAACAGAAATACGTGGCTATATTATTGTTGCTGACATATTAGCTAATTATTACGCATCAAACTAATTGAATGAATATATAATATAGTCACCTATGATAGGCATAGTCAATTGATATAGTATAAGGAATACATATATAGGCATGAATAGAGTTGCATCCATACACACACGAAGTATTTGGCGCTAAATTACTACACTAAATTAATTGTTCATTTACCCTTTGTGAATATGGACGATTGAGGCTTAGAATTATTTGTATTAATAATTCTGACATCCTGCCGTATTCAATAATTCTTTTATTATTCATTCCCCAAGAAAAATCTGCAATGCGAATACATGCGAATATATGTTTTTAAGTTGATTTTTTAAATAACGACACTTTTGGAATTCATGCGAGATACCGCTGAAAAATACGCGGGTACCGTATGGACATGAAAAATACGACATTTATTTGTCAAGGTCAAATTTTGACCTTGACAGATACGAGATTTATTTTGCCTGCGCCAAAATACGCATAATTATCTGTAGGCTCTTAACCAATGAGATTACAGGAATATAGTACAATGAATAATAATATCAATTATGTCATTGCTGCCGAGCTTCAGCTCGACAGCACACGATAATTTTGAATAGCATGATCAAACTGTCAACGTTGGCTTCGCTACTGACAACACAAGCTTTTACATATTGTAATTTACTGTTATAGCGAGGTGCCCGAAAGATGACAAGTTGACTGTATGTTCACTATGTTGTGTACAAGGTCTTGGGGAGCATAATAATATCAGGCGATGAATAAGGCTGCACAAATAAGTCTGAATAAGTCTGATATAACGTAGCCTATCCTTGTAATGTATTATTAAAGGCTTTATAGTGTCCTGTGACGTAGTAGTGGTGGCAGGAACACTGAGGATAGTGATGATGTTTGGGGGGAACATAGGTATTGTTGGGGGGTTACTTTTGGGCACGTTTTGTTTTGGGGAAGCGAAGGAAGAAGGAATATATGAATGGCTTTGTGTGTGTGTTTTATATACTATAGTCTGTGTTAACACAAGAAGCATGCTTAATTATATATATATATACTATAATGTCTTCTTCCTTGACTTTAACAAGATATATATACAAAACTATTCAGCATCAATATGTCGCTCACAAACACAAACAGGCTAATCAGACTAAGCTGGCCTTTGTCACCTGTGTTATCAAGGATGGCTGCTGCCATTCCCATAAATCCATTCCATATATTTCCACTGGAAGATGTGGATATGGATGTCACAGTTGATTTGTCTGAAAACCAAGACAAGATTGACAGAATACCATAACTTCATAGGGCATTTGATGCTGCAATACTTCTTTCCAGTGCAACAGCACATAGCCATAGGAGTTCACGATAGAAACCTTGTCTAAATTTCTTACTAGCTTGAACCAAGAAAATCAAAGTAAGAGAGTTTTTCCCAAAATATTTTATTGCATATCAACGTTTTTGACAACATTCCTTGCAGAGGACACGCAACGTAAACATCTCCCATCCTTGTAAAATGGTAAAATAGAAAATTGTTAGTGAATGAGTGAAAGCAAGTAAATTCAGAAATTCACACTATTAATTACTTAATTTTAGGCTATATATTATCGTAATATTGCCTGCACAAATTACAGCTCACAAATTTTAGCGGGATTCAAAATGTACTGAAAAACACAGAACGTGCAATATTCGGAAATATACATATCGTAAATTTGCCTTTAATTTTCACGAAAGCCCAAATCGTTATCATTGGGATAATTTTTCGGGTCTGCGAGATGTGTTTACTATAATGAATTAGCAATCATTGCTTTAATAACGTCGATCGATGTACAAATTCTTATATTTCCAGCTATCAAAAAGATAAAGAAAAGGCATGCAGTGTCACGCAAGGCTAATTATTGTCCACACATATGGTCTAATTTTTTGCTTACCACAATGACGAGTGAAGTCGTCGTAGCCGATGGACACATATAATAGATTTGCAATCCAAGATGAAACTCCTCCGGTCTAAACATTGGCATTTCGAATTCTTCAGATGAATTGTTTAAAGTTATTGTTTATTTTTCAAACCCTCAACATCGCCAATGAATGAACCACAGTATGATATGTCAGTAGTTACACACGTTAATTAAAACAGTTGGAGCAGCAAACAGGACCAACAGTAAACAAATTACGACTTGAATATGAATGAAGCGCGGTCAGGTAAAGGCATAGTAATAATTAAAGAATAGTTCTCTGATCAGAAGTAATTTAACTGACGAGCAGGGTGTTAGCCAGGATTCCAAAATTTGCCGTCCAAAAAAAAATTTGGGAGTGGCCCAATATTGTATGGTCGCACCAAAAGTGTTTTGGGACATTGCAACAATTTTTTGCTGTTCTCAGATGCTGTATTCGTTTAATTAAGGTGGTCATTCCCCTTTAAAGCATTTTTTTTTATTTTACAAGGTACAGACTCAGCAAAAACATTTTTTTAAGGGGCACAGTGATAAAAATCAAAATCTAAAAAAAATTTTCAGGTTACTCATTAATTACACTAATTATCCAATATGGCCGCCCGCTAATTAGCCAAAAAATGGCGTCGCATGAAACATGATACCACACACACCGTTAATCAGAAGAACATAAATGACATATATTTTGAAAGCTTATAACATGATCTAGTAACTGACCATCTTTATTTTCACTTTAAAACATTTTTGCAAAAAATTTGGTAAAAAATCTGCACATTAGGAAAAAACAGGGATTTTTTACAGCTAATTAGGTAATTAAACCTCATTTATACATTACTAATGAAAAATATGAAAAATTAAAAATGGTCAGTTACTAGATAATGTTAAAAGCCATAAACATACCAAGTTTCAACCTTTTACACTAAATATTCAGAAAGATATGCTGTCACAAAGATTAACTGAAATGAGAAAACTGTGAAATTGAGAAAATAGTACTTTAATGTTTTGTTCTGGTTTATATAGTCTCTAGAAAGCACCTGCTTCATAGGTAACACCTTCTTGGTCTTCTGTAGTGTCTATATAGTGTTTTCTTTGGTGCCTCAGTATCTTTCTTCTCTTCTTCACTTGTTCTGAGCTCTTTTTTGCCGACAGTTTTATCCTCGAGTTGTCACATTCCTCCGAGGCTTTACCAGTGAAAATACCAGGAGTTACATCAAGGTCCTGAAATAACTTCAAGAAGGAAATGTCACCATCATTAAACTTAAGAATAGCCAGGTAGGTGGCAAGAGCCACAGTTTCTTGCTCAACATAAGTAGACTTAGGGCATCTGTCCCAGATGAGCCTGTTCAGACACTCGTTAACATTTTGTGTCAAGCCATGAGTACATTTACTTAGCAGTTCAGATTTGCTAAGGTCTTTGTATACTGGCTTGATCATATCAACAATACAGCTTGGTATTCCATTTTTATGTTTATATTCTTCCTTGTCTCTCTTATATCCACACCAACTGTCCTTTCCTTCTGGGCAGAGATGATGCTGTGGATTCTCGGCAGTTGATGCAACATGGTAAAGAGACGCTTCTATGGACTTGGCCATTTTACCAACATCATCAAGGTTTTCCCTGATTGCCAAGCCATAATAGTTTTGCAACACATCAATTTTACTGTCAGTCAGCCTACCTTTACCAGCCAAACCTTTCCCATCAGCCAATTTCACTCCTTTGTTCGAACTCTTCAGTTTGCGTAGACGACTTCCAACCCTTTTTTGAACATGGCCGATACACTCTAATTTGTTTGGAATAGAATCCTCTCCATATGGCTGGCTTTCAACAATACTGTTATAGGTTGAGGAGTCCCCATCTCCAAGCATGTCCATATATTTCAGCCCTCTCGTAGCCACCGACCTTTTAAAAATCCGAACGGCACCAGTTGTCTCCATACTGCCAGCGCTTCCTTCATGATTGATCTTGCATTCATGGGATGCTTTCCATGCATTGTAGCCTGGGTCATTAATCTTTTCCCCCCACTTTTGGCATTCTTGGCACTTGTCTGACAACACTTCCACATCCAGGCATTTCTTCGTATCCAAGGAGATCACAGTAACAATCCCATTATGGGACGAATATCCTCGCTTCTGCCAAGTACCGTCGATCGACACTCCACATTCACCATCATCATTTGCTATTTCATCTCTGACTTGATAGGCATTGTTGATCATACTATCAGAAGCCAACTTCTTTACAGCAGGCAAAACCTTTTCATTTTGGATCTTTGTGAAGACACGACGGGTTAGTGGAGGAGGCATGTTCATGACCTTGTTGAAGGTAGTCATGGCATTATGCCCTTTGCCAATTTCCCTGAAAGCTAAGACTGTTCTTACATTCATTTCATAAGAATGACCTTGTTTCTTTGAAGTATTAAAAGAATACTCCCAATCACACTCCATACTTTCACATTGTAACACGAGGTAATTGGAATATCCACATTTCTTTTTCATGTCAGCATGTGACTTTATATCACATCCACAATCAGGGCACTTCAAAACATTGTCAAATACATTGCATAGTATGGATAAGTCCATTAAAATAGTTCCTTCTTTTACAGTACTATCAATGTTTTCCGTCATACCACGAAGCAATTCTGTATTCTGGCTGATTTTTTTCGCAGAAGGTCCACGATCTTTGTAGCTTGGGCCGCCATCTTGGATTATATTCTTCTTCCTTGACGGTGGTATCTTCTTCTTTTTTCTTGCTCTATTTTTCGAGTTCCCCATCTATTCACTCTGAATTACACTCAGAACAACCTTAGGAATGTAATTCTACACTGTAACAACAATATTTCAACTTATAAACGCGAAAAAAACAGCAATTTTCTGACACAATTTTTTACACAGCTCGCCACAAATCGACCTCGAGTTTGAGAAGTCAGCGCGTTGCTATGCCTACGAAAATGAACCAATCACAAAGAGATCTACTGGCATAGCTTTAAATAACATACATCAAAAGTTTAATTCAAAAAAATACGCTTTGTCAGTGAAATAATCAAGCAAATTTGGAAGGAAAACGCGTTGCTATGGCGTTGCTATGGGGAAATTTTTTAAATAGGGCTTCTTAAACACCTATTTTCTCACAAATATGCATTTTTTCAACAAAACAAGCCATGTTATCTTAAAGTATAATACTTAAAGTACCTAAATATATAAATTTTAAAAATTTGATTTTTTTTTCAAAAATTACATTTTAAAGGGGAATGACTACCTTAATGTTTTTACTTTTAGTTTTCGATGCAGATTTTCATCACAAAATTAATGGAACACACGTGACACGGTGACATGCATGTTATAATCACCTGGCTCAAAATACTATGATGAAAAACGCATTATAGCAGGTGCAAAGGTTATTTTTCGTCAAAACAAAATTCTGGCCATAAAGACTGAATCAGTGTATTCAAATGTACTTATTGTACTGTACCTAGAAGTCTTAGCAATCAGCATTGTAACAAAGAACAAACATAACTCAACAAGAATATTTAATAATTTCAACAATTAATAATGCATTTGATTAATAAAAACGTTTTCGGACACTCTTGCCGTACTGTAGTCTGTAGTTGCCATTTGACTCAACTGTCTAAATTCTGTGAGGGTTTTGACAGAAAACAACACGTGCTGCTTCGTAATCAAAATTTCCGATTGGCATTCCACAGTAACTGGGGCTGATTAGTTTGTCTAGCTGCTTTATACTGAGATGAGTTCTTGACTTGGTTTTGATACGATTCTGACGACTGAACGCTCTTTCGGCTTCGGATTTACCAACCATTACACACAAGCAAAGACATGCAAGTTTAAACATGACGGGCAGGATTGTCTGATTTGCTAGCCTATTCCCACCAAATACTTTCTTCATAAGTTCTGGAGGTGTGTAAAAATGCCATTTCTCTTGTTTGGTTGCATTTTCATGCCTTGATTCACCCCGGTTATTAAATACTAGTCGTTTGAATGGAAGAAACTCTCCCATACAGGCAGTTGGGTCAATGATTGCTTCATACTCAACGTTTTCATCATTTTCTTTTGACATACCATAGTGCTGGAGAAGAGTTGCTAAATATTGATTACCCCATTCCACCAGCTGATTTTCATCAGTAGGATACGAGGCTGGCTCAAAAACTTGCATCGCTGCCAGCAGTGCAATCTTTGGGAAACGCGATCTCAGATTTTCAAGCAGCTGATCAAGAAGTTGACGCCTCACTCGCTGGAACAGTTCCTTTTGTTCAGGTTGTCCGCGTTTAGCGGTGTAACTTATTCTAGTCCCTTTAAACATTCCAAGTGGTTCTTTCGTAAGTTCACTCTCCATTGCTGACAGCAGTGGTCCATTCTTCTCGCGGAGTGCCTCCAGCGATGCAACGCTATCGTCAAATTTTTGATGAAGGGCAGAAAAGCAAACATCTCTGCTCTGAGAAATTTTTGACAAATGATTAGTAATAGAAAGTACATCTGCGGAAAGATGGATAAGAGCGAGAATAAGGAATGAAGACAGTTGTTGATTGAGGCCAATTGCAGTAGGATCACCAAGAAGACCTTCTGAACTGGTTAACATTAATAGAGCTTCATTATTCTTTCTTGTTGCACAAACTGTATCACCCATGCTGAGCCATCGAATGTCATAGATTCTCTTTAGCTTAACGTTCTTCTGGTCAAGTAGCTCATTCAACTCCTTGAGTTGTTCTGCTCTTTTCGGTAAACTGCTGATATAGTTATACACCCCCCTTATAACAGCAATCCACTTTGCATCTCCACGATATTTTGGCATGGTTGACTAACAGCAAGGTTAATACAAATACAGAGCGGATTATCCTTGTGCATGAGTGCGTGCACTCCATTCACGTGGCCCGTCACAACAGATGCACCATCCGTTCCGAGTCCACAAACTTTCGTCATCGCTATCTTTTTACCCGATATTATTTCTTTTGTTGCTGAATAGATACCTTGTGCAGCATAGTCTTTGACCTTTTCACACTTCAAGAACGTAGATACAAGTTCGGCTTGTTCTAGATCAACATATATAGCAACAAGAGCGATTTCTTTTTCATTAGATCTGTCGGTGCTTTCATCAATGCCAACCCCTAAGCAAGGACTTTCCTGGATATCACACTCGATTTGCCGTTCTACTACATCGTTCAGTGCATACAAAAGTTGATTGAAAATATCAGGACTATCATAGCTAGCATTATTTCCAAGAAAGAGGTTCTGGACATCTTTGCATCCCTGCAGTTTTTGAAACTCTACCAAACTCTTGTACTTTCTATTTGCGATTTCCTCTTTCACAATCCAATATACTAGCTGTTCGCAAAGCAGCTATGATAGCACTGTTTCTCTTTTCTATCAAACTGATCCATATAAAACTGGTCTAATTGTGGTAACATATCCTCCATTGTTGTGTCTGCACCGAACCTAACAACTTTACTTTTTGCTTCCCCTGCAAAGACCGCCTTATCTGCTCCGCCAAAATCTCATTTGAATGTAACCCGTCCTTGATTGTACTTGCCACTTCGAGCCTCCAAACTCGCTACGGTACTCTTTTCCCGCGATCTCTGTCCGAGAATCCGTAAAATTGGGAAAATTGTGGCTTCTATATATATTGGAATGAGCCAGACTGAGCGTAAGAGCTTCCCGCCTTTGGCTTCGATGTCAATACAATATCGTCATTCACGATATCTATCTTACCGGAACATCCACACTTTATAAACGTAGAAAATTGCACAAACGCACCTTTCCATTGTTCTAAATCTATCTTGTACTTCTCTTTATACTTTTCCGTCAGGTTTTCCGATGGCAGTTTACCATCATTTTCTTTTAAAAGCTTTACAATAAGCCCACATTGTATTTCACAACGTTCGTCCACACTTAGGACTTCCATATTTTCGTCGATTTTCCAGGCGTCCGTCCTCTATCGGGCTCCAATGTAGCGTCCCCAGCCACAATAAAGATTACAACAACGTTAGAGTGCGTCAACGTTATCTATTTCTCTCGCAATCGCTCAATACGAACTACAACAAAATATTTTTACAAAAAAAACTCTAGAAGAACACGCTGTTCGTTCTTTTTGCTCCCGCGGAGGGGAGGCTGAGTTCTTTTCTGTCCCTACGGAGGGGAGGGTCAGTCTATTTTCGATTAAACTATTACACGAGCAGGTATTAAACAATTAAGGTTTGTCAAAAATAGCAGAATTTCTAATTCGTTCTTTGAAAAATAACTTGAGTCATCAGAAAGCTTATAAAAACAACACACAGGACATTATTACGGTCATCCTAATTTTTCATGCGTTCAGTCAAGTTACTGCGGCTTCAAAATAGGAAAATGTCCTAAAATGGTGCTAAATTCCTGGGCACTAGTCTGACAATACGGTTTCAAAGGATCAAATCATCAATAATGTGTTGTATGTAGTTTTTTATTACCTTTTTGATGACATAAATGAACAATATACATGGTCAATTCGTTTTCAACTGCATCTTTCTTTTCCAGATAGGAAAGAGTCAATTATACATATGTTTTTGCAATAATTTGTTGAAAACAAAAAAGGGTGAAATTGGTCTGTTGATATTTGTCTGTTGAAATGAAATTGGTCTGTTGAAATTGTCGAAGTGCTACATTTAATAGAATTGAGGCATTAAACAAGATCGCAATACTATACAACATTTCGCAGTACAAGCACTTCAATCCTACAGCCTTGTCAATTCTTGGACCGGCAATTAGAGAGGAAATAGATACTGTAGAAGCTTCTGGCGTTTCCTGAAGGATAAAAGTGTTGTTTCAACAAAATCGAACTACAAACAACGTTTTTTAATAGCTATAAATTATTCGCAATTGAAGCAAACCAGACAAAATTAAACAGAATACCAAGCTAATTTACATTTGTGTTTCGAGCCTGATCTATGACCAAATTCTAAGGGTTCCATCTGAACCTGCGGACAGCAAAAACTCTCCAGTTTTATCAAACAAGACTGTCTGAACAGCTTCCTCGTGGCCAGTTAGTTGTGATTGCTTTCCTGAAGCTATTTCATACATTCGCACAGAACCATCATTACAAGCTACTGCCAGAACTGTGCAACTTGGATCAAAGGATACCCGGTTGGCCGGATGGGGTCCGAGATCAACACTGGCAATGCAACCAACCGTACGAACATCCCATAACTTAATGATACCATACGAATCACATGAAGCAACAATGTCACCCTAAATAAAACAAAAGTTGCTTATAATAATCTCTCATACGGAAGGAAAATGGCAAAATTGAGTTTAATTTTCTCGCCACGGTGGAAAAATCATTCTTTTTGACGACTATTTTATATCTATTTTACATGCATTCGTGTGAGACTTATTCGTACTTAATTTCGCGCGTACTTAATTTCACCACTTTATCGAAGCCTTATTTCGCGAGACTTTATTTTCGCGATAGGTGGGAAAATAAAAAAGGCATTAAATTTCGCGATATATTTCTCTGAACAACATTTAACTTTATATAAGAGACATAAAAATTTAAACTACTAAAAATTTTAAGCAAGTCAACGTCACAACCAGTGGCGTAGCCAGCCCCACAATTTAGTCCCGCTATGCAAATTTCAAATTGTTTTCAAGTTATTATCATTATTCATTTCTTTAGAAATTCATTGTTTTCACAGTCAATGAACATGAAATATTTGCATAGCGGGACTAAATCCTCGGGCTGGCTACGCTACTGGTCACAACAAAAAGTATAGTTTTATCAGGCATTGTTCCGCAATGTTCTTTTATACTCATCTCATGCATTTATTTTAATTTAATAGAATCATGCTAGTATACTATTGCAAATGCTGTAATTTGATTGGTTACTCCACTCGCTATCTATTCCTCGATAGATAGCGAGTAGCGAAACAATCATCTTCCTGTAGAGATTTCTTTTAAAAAAATTGCTTAAAAATCAAATTTTTTGCGAAAAACAGTTAACAATGTAGATCGAGGCCCAATGGGCCAGAACACGTGTTGACAATACTTATTAAGAAATTCATGATTTATCATATCTAAATTTTTGACTGTAGTATTTAATTTCGCATGTGTAAACTTCACGGGGCTTTTTATTCGATTTTTTTTTCAATTGCAAACATTGCGAAATTAGAGTTACGCGAAATAAAGTACGAATAAAATAGCTCATTCGTATAGTTGTTAAAAACTTGGATTACATTGCGAAATCGTCCCTGTGAAAATTGTGTCTTACGTAAATACTCGCCGAAATTATTTTCATCGCCTATTTTCTAGGCTAAATTTCAAAGTTTGCCAAGCAAATCTAAACAAAATTTATGGTTTACTGAAAAACGATAATATTAAGTTCAAGTATTAATGTGATTAAAAGTGCGGATTAACAGTATGTAACCGGGTTTTTGGGGCATATATAAAGTCTAAAAGGTTTAAAAACCCGTATATATGTCCGCAACAGATTATTTATACATCGTCCGTTTCGTGAAATGCTGTCCTCGGATTCATTTTTATTAACGTCAGGTAATCCAAACAGGTTTTGAAACTTTCATTTCACGAAAAAAAGAATATTTCTGTTTGAAAGTTTAATTTTAAGAGCTTTAGTTTATTTAGTCACTCGTATTTGGATTTTCTTTTGCTAACTGGACATTAACTGCATGATTGTGTTTATGCCCAATGTTTGGGCGTAACTTACTCTCAAGTTAAAAACACAGTGGTTGATTGAGTGCATGTGACCAAAAAAGGTCTGGCCACAAAGGCTCTATTAAAGAAGAAACAAAATTTAGTCAATATTTAATTCGAATATTCAATACAATTTTCACACGCTCAAAATTATAGCGTATTACATAATTCTTATACAAAATACAATACCGTTCTTGCGTCCCACAAGGAGAGAGTTTTGTCGGCAGAACAAGTCAATAAATTGTTGGAATATGGAAGAAACGTGATGCTGTTAACGGAATCAGCATGACCACGAAGAGTTGAGCGACATCTTTCACTGAGAAATACAGCAATACATTGTACAATAAATTAATTATCAAGCACGTCTGTATAAAGAATAATAGCACTTGCAATGCGGATTTTCCTTTAGACTATTACTGTCCTCATCACCAAGCCTCGCTTTGATCGATGTAAAGAGAGAGTATATGTTTTTAAATAATACAAGGCTTAATTGGTAGTGAAGATAAAATCTAGTCGTTAAAGGGAAAGTCCGCATAAATGTTATTGATTATTCAAGATTGCTTGCAGTAGCGAAGCCAGCCCGACATTTGGTCATGCAAATGCAATTTTTTCTGTGTTTTTGACCGTATAAGGAATGAATTTCTTATTAAGAAATGAATAATGATAATGATTTAAATTTGCATAGCATGACCAAATTGTCGGGCTGGCTTCGCTACTGATTGCTTATCGGACTTTGAAAGCTTCAAAACGTCAATCTCACACCGGAAAAAGTATCAACTGGCTTCAGAGGCAAGCGACGTTTTTCAATACTGAGTCGGCTGGAAGTTAATTAAGGCCTTTTTTATTTAATTTACGAACGTGAAACATTCTTGCGACTGTCATGTTTGTGATTTCAAACAAGAACGGCTGGATGTACTTCTGGTCAACGCCCATGCTGTCAAAAACGTTTCTGGCTTTAAAGGATTGCTGTCCCACTACAGTATTGCGGCTTGCTAGCTTAATTTGCTGCTGGCGACTATTTTGTCTGGGGCGTGACAATGATGTAAAAGCTTGTGTGTGAGCCAAAATTAGTAGTCTTCTTTTCTTAGTTGTTTATCATGCATACATGCGTCTGTGTACGTGTGTGAGTGTGGCATTTCTTCTTGCTTCTTTTTACATAATCTGTTATATAATTGATTACACTAGTTCCCTTGAGAAGCTTAGCTGATTTTGAAATGAAAATAAAGACGTAATATTGTTTAAATGCAATTTTCTCGTTTGCAAGATTTCTGCAGTGCAAGATTAATATGAACATAGTTATTCATATCTCTGAGAAATGTCCTGAAATACCTGTTAACATCCCAAATTTTTCCTGTACAATCCATGGAGGAAGTAGCGAGAAAGTCTCCACAAGAATGCCAAGAACAACCCCAAACTGCATGAATATGATCTGTGAATGTCAAAATGCATTCTGCCTTGGCAAAATCCCAGATCTTCACAGTTGAATCACCAGACGCAGTTGCCAAATTACCACCACTGAAACAAATAAATTCATAACAAAAACTTAATAGAGCGTCAATAATAGTAATAATGAAATATTTTTAGATCTGTCGCGTTCTTTGCAAATGAATTCTTTACTTGATATTTATATCAGCAATTTATAGTAATTTATGACTTTTTTCTTCCGTAGTTGGAGCGATCCTTAATTTATATCAACTTTTGTGCAACTTTTTTATATCCTTTCTTCTGGAGATATTTTAGTTTGCTTATTCAAACTGAAGACCATGCTACATGTAAAATAAACATGGATGTGACTATTAATGCTTCACGCCCATGTAACTTACTTTGGGTTGTTTTAACCACCCAACAGCTGCCATAATCTGAATTTTTTTAAAATCATTATGCATCGTGACGTCACATTGGGTGCAATGAAAAGCTCAAACGAAGTGAAATATCTCTAGTCAGAAGAAAGGAAATGACAAACTGCAATTTACCCCGGATGAAAGTCGCAATCGGCGATCCAGTCCTTGTGTCCCTCGCCAGTCATTATTATATCTCCACTAAATATAAATGAATAATTATAAGAATTACATTAAGTGTTGTTAATACTGACTGGTAGAAGATTGGCTTAACTTCTACAGTTATCAAAAGGGAATTTTAATTATACATACAGTTAAATAAAACCAGTGTGGTAGTTCATATGTTGGTTCAGTACCCTTGTTCAGTACTTTAGTAACTTAGTCCAGGACTTTAGTGCTTAATTGACTAAGTTGTGAAGTTGGCTTTGAAGGTTACGACGAAATATTCCAAATTTAGTAACGTAATTAGGTCAAGGTTAATCAAAACAAACTTGGGAACTGCGCTTCGAAAAGCGCCCTGAAATCGAGTGTAAGTAATCTTTGTTATCAATACCTACCTTGGAACAGACCACATTTTCCATGTGTGATCATCACTACATGTTGCCAACACTTGCTTTCGAGGATGAAGTGCAATGCTGAAATACATACGTTAAATTCAGCCGTTGGTTCGCTGATTGTAATAAACAAGATTTGTTTTTCGTTAAGCAAACGAACATTTTTCGTTGACAAGAAGGTCAAAAGAGTCTTTTTTACCATATTAAATATCAAATACAAAATCTCCTTCCATTTAACCTTTTTATGTATATTTATACGCATTTGCTGGTACTATGGGGCACGTATAGCGAGGGAAGTAATTAGTATGCAAGATGGCGGCGGACACTGACTTATTATTATTATTATTATTATGAACAATATTTTAACACGGTACGATTTCACCTGTAAAAAATTATGTACAAAATATAAAAATAAAAAATGGTGATCTTCCAACCGGCCGTGCTCACACTTACGCTTACGAACTACATAATATATTTAGAAGAATTTTTAAAAATATAAAAACAAAGACATAATTTAGTATTTCAAATTAGCCTTAAAATTGGCAAGACTTTTTGATGATTTTTGAGACGGAGAAAGAGTGTTCCAGGACTCCGCACCTCTATAGGAGAATGCATTTTTCATACTGTTTGTTTTAGGCTTAGGCAGAATCAGATCGGCTCCCGACTGTCTCGTGTCATAATTATGTATGTCACTTACATTTGTAAACAAATCACACAAGTAATCCCTAACGTTTTTAAGATATCAACTGACCTTGTAGTGTAATTTTCACGTGTGATTATTCTGAATGCTCTATTTTGCAATTTTTGTACTTTCACTACTAATGTTTTTCCAAGACAACCCCACACTTGAGCACAATCGTCAAAATAGGGCTGAATTATGGATTGGTATAATATAATTATTAAGGTATCGAAATCTAATATCTCTCGAACTTTCCTGAGAATTGCGAGACCTGAAGCGACCTTTTTGAAAATGTGATCGACATGTGCGGACCAATTTAGTGACTCGTCTATCATAAGGCCTAATGATTTTGTGGTTTCAACCCTGTTAATTTTCAAATTACCTACGTTAATAATGGGATCGCAAGCCACCAGACCAAGCCTCTTCTTAGAACCAATTATCATATATTCTGTTTTGCTATTATTAAGGGTTAATTTGTTTGCCGACAGCCAACTTGCAACATTATTTAGATCACTATTTAGTGTTTCAGTGATTACTTCAATATCGTGACTTGCTGTTGCAATTTGGGTATCATCAGCAAACATATCTGGTTTTGAGCCTGCATTTAAACATTTTGGTAAGTCATTTATGTAAATAAGAAATAATAGTGGGCCTAAACCAGAACCTTGAGGTATACCTGTTTTCATAATTGCTGGACTCGATAGTTTGCCATTCACGCAACAGTACTGGGTTCTATTTGATAAATACGACTCAAGCCAGCGGTATGCAGTTCCCTTTATTCCATAAATTGCAATTTTTTTCAAAAGTATATTGTGGTCAACAGTGTCGAATGCCTTTTTTAAATCCAAAAACACAATCCCGTTTAATTTTCCAACATCAATGTTTTTGTACCACTCATTGGTAATGTCCAGTAATGCCGTTACAGTTGAATGAAGTGGTCTAAATCCATGCTGGCAATTTGCCAGTAGATTATAGCTATGCAAATAGTTGTAGATTTTTTCATGGATACTTTTTTCCGCAATTTTGGAAATTATTGAAATAACAGAAATTGGTCTGCAGTTTGTCATTTTATCTTTAGCGTCGGATTTAAAGATCGGGGTAATTCTAGCGATTTTCCAGTCATTGGGAAATATACCTGTTAAAATTGTCTGATTAAATATTATTGTGAGAGATGGTGCAATAACTTTTGCTGAAAGTTTTAATATGCGAGAAGATATACCATCGATCCCCGCTGCTTTTTTAGACTCTAAACTACATAACAAATTCAAAACATGATTTTCAGGAATTTCTTGAAAGCAGGAGAGCCCATTATCCGGATAGTCAACATCAGTAAGAAAACTATCTGGGGAGATACTCGAGCGAGGGATTTTACTTGCAAGCTTTTCACCTAATTCAACAAAATATTTATTGAAAGCATCAGGGACCTGCGTCTCGTTTATTGTTTCACCATTCTCATCTTTCATTTCTGGGATTTTGTAGTTGGTTGGCTTTCTATTCATCAACTCATTTAGTGTTTTCCAAGTTTGTTTGAGATTTCCTGGATTATTATGTAGTTTATCTTGATAATACGAGCACTTCGTGTTTTTTATTTGCCTATTGTAATGGTTTTTTGCCTTTTTGTAGTTAGCCCATCACTTCGCGCTGATGTGTTGAGTGGTAACTTTTTTCGTGTAACTTTACGAGCATTAGCCCTACTTGAAAACGTCCTTGATCTTCTAAAAGCCGTATTCTCACTGGTGTCATCGGCATCGTCATGCAATGCGTGTGTCCTATTTTAAATCTCACTTTCGCTAATTTTCACATTGTCCCAATTGAACTATTTATTGAGGATCTACTTACCCACTGACAGCATGCTCATGTGCAGTAATGGTATTGGTGAGTCTAAATCCACCAGCTCTAGTGAGATGAGGCGACGGGCCTTTGTGTTGAGACAACAGTGGATTGATTCCCATATCAGGAGGAAACGTACTATCCTGAGAAAAAAAAAGCAAATATACACAGGATAATTTGTGCACACGTGATGCGTGCGTATTATATGCATGGAAAAAACAGACGAAATAAATGTAAACTAAACCTAATTATTATGATGTATGTACGATTTAAAACATCAGCAACGTATAAATCCGATACACAAAGGCCTTTGTGTTGTAAATGCCTTGCGTAAAACTCTCCAATTTTAGAGATTCATTGAAACTACATCTTATACAAGACGAGAAAATTAAAGTTTACACAAATCAAGTGAAATCTGTATCACATATATAATATAGAGACTCTTTTACGCTCATTATTTCTTTTGCATTTCATAATTATACAATCATGCAATATTCTGTACGTCAAAATATTCAAATACTTTCGTGAGGAAAAATTACTACCGGGGGCATTGAATAGTTAGCTAATATTGATTATACATAAACCCAAAATCATTCGTGAAAAATTGTGGCCAACCTTTGGATGTTTAAACGGTTTGTTAACGTTAGGAACGTCGTCCTCAGTCTTTTCCGGCGATTTCCTGGCTGGAACATTTTCTGCATCTACATGACGTAATGAAGACCAAAGACATTAAACAAACGTCTCGTCAATGAACGCCTCTTTATACCTGCAATTTCTGTTGCGATTTAAGCTATGTGCATGCGAACGGTGCTGTTTCTGAATTGTTGATATAATTCAAAGGCAACCGGCACGCAAATAAATTTTGTGCATGTCTGTCAGTGCATGTCCCATTACCTATGTCATTATCAGTCATTACTATGATCTCAATTAGTCAATTGCATTTTATTGCCAGTACGAACACTGACCTACCTGGTGCAGCCACTAAAATAGGGTGCCACGTTGCACGGTTGAGTATCCCTATAGATTTGTTGCCATTATCATATTTACAGTCGTATTTTTCAAAACCATCCGCAGTGAAAAAACTAGGTTCATATTAGTCTGAAATTGCATGCAGGAAACTATGAAAAATGTGATGTCTCGAGAGGGATTTAAACTCACACTTCGGATACCAGTTTCTCTATTGTCCCTCAACCAATTGAGTAATCGAGTCAAACAGAACTGTTAGCGAGTCTTACCTAATGGACCATTCCCCAATTAGACAAACTTTTAAATTCCAAAACAATTTAGCACAGTTGGAAAGAGCTTCCTAAATTTAGTGAAATTGTGAAGTTTGGTTGTAAAATATTGTAAAATGCCAAAAATATAGTAATGTAAAGTTTGCGAATTTTGTATACTTTTGTATTACGCGGGAAAAAAGCGTTACCACATTTGCACATAGTGGTAACGCTTTTCTGTGCGTAATAAAAAATTATACAAAATTCGCAAACTTTACAGGACTATATTTTCCACATGTTACAATATTTTGCAACCAAACTTTACAATTTCACTAAATTTAGGAAGCTCTTTCTAATTGTGCTAAAACTGTTTTCCAATTTAAAAGTTTGTCTAATTGGGGAATGGTCCATTAATGTGCACGAAATACTTTCGTGATGATCTAACACTCGACATAGCGCTAATTTCTATTAGAATTATCAAGTTATTTGGACGACATTTGTCCTTGCAAAATTACGCTTTAGGTCAAAGAGATGAGACATGTACTGACGCAAAAAACGACGAAAACACGCACTTGTTATGCTAGCCATTCCATTCATCGTCACGACGTTTGACCATTAAAAATATGCGCACGAAGACTGGCGCTAAAACCCAATTCACCGACTCACCAATCTATCCAGTCATATAATTATCCATTTGCCCGTTGAAAACAATGCATGTAAATTGCGACAAAGGGCCAAATAAACTATGGAGACACTTCATAACTCATGCGTGACTTAGCTATAGATAGTGTCAAAATTTTGTATACCCGGTAACACGTCTTGTAGTATGGTAGTATATGAAATACCTCTGCTTCCACGAGTTTCGTACGGCTCCACATTTTCAGTAGTATTTTGAAAAGTTGCTTGCAGACCAACAATCTGTGAAAAACAACGTATATCCCTCAACTTTATTCTACGTAATTCCATATTGCTATACAAATTATATTGCCAAACAAAGGTGACCTTCTAATTAGATGCATTGGGCTCAAGAGTCGCTCTAATTCGTGCTAGAGAAGTATATTCATCGGCATACAAGCCTAACAAGCGAGAACCTGGCAATACACAGAGACCAGTTACAGGATTTATCCGGTCGTAGCTTTACCATAGACAATGGAAAGACGGTTACCCACTAATAACGAAAATATGCGACTATAACCAAGGCTATTTAACAATTAATTAGTCGCCGAAGGCGAGGTGATTACAAGTCTATATTCACTGAGCTGAAGGCGAAGTGAATATAGGCTTGTAATACTGAGCCTGAGGCGACTGATTGTTTTAGTAGCTATAAATTTCCAGATGTCTACAAATAATAATCAACTAATAAGCTTTACAAAAAATTCAGTTCAAAGTTATTGCTGTAAAAAAAGCAAAAAAAGAAAAGTTTCAGTCACTGGTCAGTGACTATCACTTCAGAGAAGAGGAATTTTGGCCAATCAGAATGCAGGGAAATCAATAGTCACCTGGAAATTTATACTGTAGTTCTTGGTAGATCCTTGCCTTACTTGATCATTTCAAATTCGTTGGATTTTTATTGACCAAAGGCCGCCATAGTACTGTTCAAATCCAGATCACTGCCATTACATGTTTTGGCTTTTTTGTATGTAAGAAAATTTTGATATTCAAAGAATCGTTTAAAAGTATTCGCCAAAGAAAGTTTGGGACAAGTAACTAAAAACTCACGGGTTTATTTTACCATAGCCAGATGGACCATTGCTTCGAAGCTATATAATATGTCAATTTCTCAACTAATCTCTCTGCTAAGAAATTACAAGGCATAAAGTTAAGTTAATTCAGACCTGACCCACTGCTCTATCTCGCTCTAGTTTTGTTAGCATTTTTTCCTTCAAAGCAACCTAACAAAAATAAAGCAGCAAATAATTAATCCCACGTCTGGCATTGATTTTACATTTAAGTTGTGCATGAATGCAAATATAATACCTCGTATTTTTGTTTCAGTGTTTTCAAAGTTGGTTCGTACGACGAATAGTGCTTTTTCAGTCTGTAGAATGTAAAAAGTAAACAATAAAAGAATATTTAATTCTTTTTCCAGTAGGCAGGGCCGGGGGGGGTGTTAAACATGTATGTTTGAGTTTTGCACAAATGCCTTTGAAACCAAAATTTGTCTTTCGCCTATAATAGAGAGCTTAAGCAAGCGACGTTTCTGTCAACACGGGCGGCAGCCGGAAGTAAGTTGTGTCGTTATAGATGGCGAATGATGACGTCAGCCGTTCTTGTTTGAAATCATGAACGTGAAAGTTGACTGACTGCCGTTGTTGATTTCAAACAAGAACGGCTGACGCCATCATTCGCCATCTATAAAGACACAACTTACTTCCGGCTGCCGTCCGTGTTGACAAAAACGTCACTTGCTTAAGCTCTCTAATGTCTTTCATCATGCTATGCCAGTTTCAGGTAAGATCTGTAGTTTAAACTCAAGACCAATTTGCTAGAAGGCATACGGTTGACATAGTTGAAATCGCTCTCATCTCAGTAGTCGGCAAGGATCCACAACAACAGCGTGGCGTGAAGTACTTACCTAATTTCACACGGGTATTTATAGGGGTTTTCGGGCTGGGTCAGATGCGTTTTTTAAATCGATCCATCCCAAACAATGCAATAAATCTTGTTACTATCGCATATTTCTGTCACAACACAGCAATTTGTTCTTTCAAAAATTGATTTAGTTGTTTTGCCTTTTGCTTTTTTTATATAATATGAAATTTTTCCCCGTCTGACCAGTACTAATCTTTCCCACGTCCCATATCGTTCGACGAATGAGGGAACTAATAGCGTCGACTGCCTCTTTTACAGAGGAACGTCTAGATTTTGAAATCACGAGACTAATATCAAATGTAATCAATGGAACGATGTTTTGGCTCTAGTCATAAAAAATATTCCCTTATATTTAAGGAGAATTCTGTTAATTTAGAACGCGCGACGCAAGGATCTTATTAAAAAATAATACCATATAGTATATGCTATTACATAGAGTTTTTAATGGTCACTGACAATTATAGTAACTACAGACAAATAATTCATTACAGTATAAGATCAGGTGTTAAATGCTACAAATACTGACACGGAGTGCCTCACGAAGCACACCTGATCTAAGGGAAATACCCTCCCCCCCCCACCACCAAAAATTTTGTTTTTTAAAACTTGGCTAGGTTGGGGCGGTCACCTCCCTCACTCCTATTCCCCCTAAATACTCCTGAATTTCCCCAGCCTACACAGCCAAAAACGCATCAAGTTGTTGAAAAATCATTGTTCAATGTTTTGCTAGCAACATTGTTCAAAATTGTTAACAATATTGAACAATGTTCTTACGCCTGATCGCGGGTTAACAATATTGTTCATTTTAATAGTTTTATCATCGAACTTTCTCTAAGCCTAATTCTTAAAAATTCTCATGGAATTAATAATGACCGCAAAGGCTTAAAAAATAACAACTTTATTGTTTACAACGTTTCGGAGCATTACTCCATCTTCAGGTAATAGATTGCCGTTAAAACCGTTAAAGATCTGCTTGCGCAATTTGTTTGCGCACGCATGCAAAAATGACGTGTCCGAGAAATTTAAATTAACTAAAAGAATTATAACTAAAAGAATTTGAATAAAGTTTCTAGACTACTAAGGTGAATTTAATTAATTAAAAAGTCAACAATATTAACTTGTCCATTCAAATCTGGTTTGAGTTTTTGGATGAGGACAGCTTCCGTGACTTTTCGTTCTAAAGTACCACTAGTCTTTTTCAATATTTTGACCGTAAGTTTTGGTTTTTGGCCCTCGTGACATGCTTTATAATGTTTAGAGAAGGCCATGTTCTTATAAGACTTAGCGGTGGGATTTGTTGCAGATCTGTAGTGCTCTTGGAACCGTTTGGATAATGGTCGACTTGTCTCCCCAATATAGACACCTTCGTCGTCTTGGCAGAGGTCACATTTGATAGAATAAACAACATCTTTCTGCGAGCAATGGCTTGTAGGTGTTGACGGCGAATTCCAACAGACGTTGCATTTAGCTGTGTCCTTGCAGGCTTTGTCGTAAGGTCTTGATTCGACGAGGAGATTTTTTAGGGAATTTTGGGGACGTTGGATTAGACGAATGTCCAGGTTGCATCGTTTTACCGCTTTCTTTATGTCGTTGGTGAATGCACTTGAGATATAGGGAATGGTAAGAGTGGGTCGAGGCTCACTTTGATGTTTAGGGGTATTCTTTGGTTTCGACCAGACGTGGTTGAGGTACTCTGGGTTATAACCGTTCCTTTGGGCTCCTGTCTTAAATGATTCAGCGGCTTCTTGAAGTAAGACGCTGCTGGAGCATATGGAGGTCTAAGTGCTAATGGTGTTGTTGATGACAGCGCGTTTGACGTGTTCAGGGTGGTGGGATTTCGCATTTAACATCAAACCTTTGTTAGCTGGCTTCGTATACCAAACAGTTTCTCCGAGTCCAGCATCGTTCACTTTAACCTTGGTATTTAGGAAAGGTAGGAAACCGTCTTTACCAGGTAGTTCGATCTCGTAGCGAATGGATGGCTCTTGAGAATTCAGCTGATTTTGAATCTTGTGAGCTTCCTCGGAGTTGCTGGCTGGGGTGATGCAGTCATCAATGTAGCGGTAGAAGAGTGAGAGGGAGAGGTCTGCGAAAATGGCTTGGTTCTCAATTCTGTCTAGGTAGAGAATGGCGAGGATTGGTGCTAAGCGGTTGCCCATAGCTAGACCCCGAAGTTGGCGATCTTCTTTTCCAAGAGAAGTAGTTATTTCTGAAGATGGATTTGACGAGGAGAAGCAGGTCTGACACAGGAAAGTGACACAGCGGAAGATTTTTCGTTTCTTTTTCCAAATACATGCGTAGGGTATCGATGGCTGCGTCGTTGTTAACGCTGGTGTACAAAGAAACCACGTACAGGCTGAAAAGGATCTTGTTCTTCAGTTCTCCGTTACTGGCCCTGCGAAGATTTCTCAACAGTTCTTCTGTGTTGTGCAGATGTGCTTTAACGAACTGGAGTAGCGGGTTACATATTACTTGTATGAGCCATGATATTTTATCGGCTGGGCCACCGCAACCAGAGATGATCGGTCGAACTTTAATAGCATCAGGATCCGAAGTTGGCACGTTGTGGTGGAATTTGCGTGTCTTGGTTAGTAGATAGATCACTGGACATTGGCTGTGGGTAGTTGTTAGTCTCGCGATGGTTCTTTCTTTTATGTCATTTTTCTTTGGGACATACTCCCATACTTCGTTTATTTCGTCTTCTGCCGGCTGGGTGAGGTCTGTAGTAGGTTCATAAAGTGATTCGTTTCTGAGGTGTTTCTCCATCAACTGGTTGTCGAGTTTATTGTTCATTACCACGAACTCACCACCCTTGTCGCTAACCGAGATTTTCACCTGCCGATTTTTCTTCATCTTCACCAGTTCGGATAACGCTTGGCTTTGTCGTTTGGAGAGGTTGAGAGGGTTAGGTTTTGGTTTATGCTTGTTAATTACTTTATTCACTTCGTGTTTTAGCAGTTGTAAAGACGATTCTAGGTGCTCAAACTTTACGTCTGGGGCTCGGCAAGGTTTGTCAAAAGATGAATGTTCAATAGCTTCGAAAATAGTTTGTGGTTCACTATAGATCGGTCTAACGTAATGATTTTCGGATTCTGAACTGTCTGTAACAATCTCTTTTTATAGCGCAGTCGGTACGCAAGCTTCGCAAGTTGAACATTAATGTCTAGCTCTGTTTGTTTTGAAAACTTTTTAGTTGGGACAAACTTAGGTCCTAGGTCCAATAATTCTGCAGTACCATCAGGAAGATCAGAGCTTGAAGTAAGAAGCGTACGTAACGCGTGGTGACTTATCACACTCATGTGAAAAGGTTGGTTTGGGAACATCAGATACAAGCTCAGTGTTACTAGATGATAAAAAGTTAAACTTACGGATAAGTTTGGACTTCGTTTGTTTCTTTAATTTCTTGAGACTAACATGTAAATGATTTTCAATCTTTTCCATTTGTTCAATTTGGAAATGCGTCATTTCGATCTTCTTCTGTTCAATTTTTTCTTTAAGGTGGCTCCCTATGGTTTTGTTCAGTTATAACCGGATTTATAGAGATCAGACGCTGTCCGCACTAATCACGCGTGGAATGTTCGTGGCCAGCTATAATAAAATTTTTCACATTCAAAGCCTAGGTAGCCCAATTGTGATTGTGGTTTCTACACACAAAAAAGACGACAGTTCTTGCTTACAATCGTTTGTGTTTCCAAGTTCAAGTATTAGGTGATTTAGACCAGTTTTAAAACAATTTTTAGGCGCTTTTTTATGTCCGGTAATGTAATTTTTGTTGCTCGAAATTTTACGAAAGTGTATGGACTCCGACTGAACCATTTTGTATTGTCTTTATCGACTTCATGGCTCTTCTGAAATGTTACCGAAGCTTATGTAAGTTTTCTTGTTTAATTAAGGTCGGATGTCTGACGTGTTTTAATAACATAGTCTTATAACTATCGTGCATACAGTCATGAGTTTTGAGAATATTTTCGTACATCGGTTTTTAATGACAAGAATGAATTTAAGAAGCAGTGGTTTGATTTGATGCCTTATTATGTCTTGTTTTTACTTTTTGGCAAAATGAATGTCTTTTAATCTCTTCTTAAATAAGGTTGCACCGTTCAAACGAAAAAATACTACGGCTATTATCAAAAACACGCATTTCTCGCTGCTCTGGTTGTTGTCCACGAAATGTGCCGGACTCCACGCGTGAAAAACTGGTTTCAAAAATTTTATGACGTCAAAGCAAAAAAATATAATGAAATTAAACTGTGAATTTTGCCCGTTTCCTTCGGTGAATTTTTTTAAAATTTTGCTCATCAATTACCATCGCTCAAGTGCTTGAAATGTGATTTTTTCGAAAAATTTTATCAAAGGGATTTTTTTATATTGATTTTTGACATTTTGTAGGATAATAAAAAAACCTATTGATAGAATTTTTTTAAAGTGTGTAAGTGAAACCCTTACGTCAGTACCATACAACATGCTCAATTAAAAAATAATTCACCGAAGGAAATCTCGAAAATTGCGGAAAGAAGACGAAACGCAAGCCATGTTCTTATCCATTTGTTGCCATGGCAACAATGTTTTAGCGCAAAATCACCACTTTAAAATCTTTAGCAAGACTTCAATAACACTTGTACTGAATTTCATAGTTTTATAATGAAAGATGTGGAAATGAGACGGTCTTAACGGCTACAATGCACTTTTTAACTAAAACCCTATGGGGCCACCTTAAGTAGCCGTAGATCTTTTTGGTGTTTACGTAGATTTTCATTTAATATCGAAAAACATAGATCCTCTTTGAGTCGCGAGATTTTTTGGTTCTTCAGCTGCTGTGGTGATAATTGCACGCTGTGTTTGACAAAATCTGGGACTACTTTGTTTCGCTTACAGCGGTTTAGAAAGTGAATGTCTTGGATCTTTTTGACATAGTTCATATTTAGCGCGGCGTAATCTTTTGCTGTTCGAAAAGAACATGTTTCATTTTTGCATGCGTGCGCAAACAAATTGCGCAAGCAGATCTTTAACGGTTTTAACGGCAATCTATTACCTGAAGATGGAGTAATGCTCCGAAACGTTGTAAACAATAAAGTTGTTATTCTTTAAGCCTTTGTGGTCATTATTAACTCCATGAGAATATTGTTCATTGTTGTTGCCCACTCGGAGCAATGCGGGATGCACAACATCAGACAAGCCTGTTTTGAACAATATTGCAGCAAGTTGTGCGTTCTTAGGCGTATACTGTGCCTTTTTTACGTCTGTACTGTGCTTTCGTACGTGTGTAATGTTGCAATGTACTTTAATGTTGCGGACGCACTTAATCTATCCTGTTCATATCCTACCTCCTCCGCAAGCGTTTTAAATGCGGGCGAAAATTTTAAAGGCTGGCGTTACCTGCGGGCGAGAAAAAAGTTTGCGGGTGGGTTCATATCAGTACACAATCAAGAATTAGAAGTAAACAGAAGGGGCACTGGAACTTTTGAAGTTTGTACCCACGCGCATGTCGCATCACGCATTGTTCATTATTCAAGATCTGGCCAGTCAAAACGCTCAACTGGCTTTTCCGCCATTACTTCGGCCAAAAAACTTCATAAAAATAAGGGGCATGTTGCACTGCTGAGTGGCCCTACTGTTTAATATTCGCTACTTCTTAATATAAACGTAGTGTTGGTAATATTTCATTTAGTATATGTGGACGCTACCTTCGTAGATCCGTGATGAGTTTATTCTTTTCCTGAACGACTCTCTTATGATGCATTCTGTGAAAATCTCTTTCTTTTCTTAGACGGACATACGTCTGGCGCGCACGGCTGAAATGAAATTCAACAAAATGGCAATGCTGTAACGAGTCGAGTCACTGACTCGTACTCGAGTCAAATAGAGCGTAACAAACACAAGGAAACGACTCGAGTCCGAGTCATGCTGCGGTCGAGTCAACGACTCCATTCTGGCTTGACCTGTACGTGACTCTTTACAACCCTGTAAAATGTAGTTAATAGACAAAAAAGAAAGAATACGGTTTAATAAGAATAAAGTGGCACTGAAATGGCAAGAATTAATACTTAAATCATTCTAAAAGAAAACCATTTAATAAAAACTTTTTCACTGTCAGGGATCAGAATAGAATGATCCATACAAGTTGGCAACTTCCTGTGCGGTAGTATATAAGTAAACTAATGAATAATATTTCAGCCTCCCCCCTCCCCCACAGATTGTTGGGCGAACAAGGCCAGTCGGGCAATATTCGCTTCACATTCGTGTGAATGTATAGTTTTCACAACTTTATTAATTAAAGATGCATTAGAAAAATAAACCGGAGAAATTTTCTTGCCAAAATTTCCCAAACATCTCAAACTAACACTTCTAAAAATAGAACGGTTTTACTGCGAACAAAGTTAGATATTTTACAAAATTTTACCTAACTCCATCAGTCGTAGAAATAAAATACCTACTCTGCAGCATCTTTGAATCTTGTCACTTCTTCACGTAAATATTTCACCAGGTCATCTAAATCTTGGTTTCTGCAGAAATAATGAGCCGGGGTTAATGTGAAATTCAAGAGAAATTTTGCAGCAACTTGTTGATAGGCTTACAAGTGTTTTTTACAAATCTTGAAGTTTTAAAAGAAACAGACATGAAGAAATAAAGAACCATGCAGGTTTAAGGCTAACCCTGCTTTAAACAACCGGTGCCTCATGTTTACTAGTGAAAGTAAAAGCGACTTATCTACATGAAGAAATTTGCCTGGTGAAAGTGATAGATCTGACATGATTTATAAATAGTGACCGAGATAATACAAAGAAAGCTGAAGTAAATAAATCATTCGTATATTCGCATATTCGTATATTCCATCATCTACAGCTTAATTAGTCCCTTCTACGTTTACACTGTGTGAATATCAGTATCATTATTAGCATGGAAAGCTTTGGGATGATTTACGTGGTGTTCCCACAAAATTACAGTTATAGCTTAATTGTTTCTTATACGTATATCCGTATTCTACTGTAGATACTGTATATACGAATCGAATTTTATCAAATTACTAATGTGAATAGCACTAAATTTCCACCAATGTAATATTAATGTAAGCATTTTACATGATACTTATTTTCATATTTATATCAATGTAACAATTGGCGTATCTCATCTCTTGAATAGTTGCAACGTCAATTTTATTTAAAACATCTTTATCATAATATATCTTCATCATAAATATTCTGAATGACTATTATGATGAGCTGTTCATGATTTATTCAAAATTCATTCATCTTTTTTTCCAAAACACGAGGGAAAAGCATGCATACTAAATGTATCCTGGCAGGAACATCACTCTAACATTAGTTTTGTGATATTAACAAAAAAAGGCGAGCACAAAAATCAACAGAAATCACTAACTTGATGTAAACATCAGGCACAACTTGCACCTCCTCTTTTTTCAGCAAACCACGCTCTTGTAATTCATACCTTAACATAAGGTGCAATGTAAGGATTTACCAAGAACCCCACAAATAAACTTCCATGAATTACATAGAATGAGTTATTAAAGAGTAAAAAACATACTCATTTAGACTAATAAGAAAAACATCAGTTGAAAATCCGGCTACATAAATTTGTTTTAGACCAAGGACCAAGGTTTCTTCATTGTTAGGTTATGTTTTGCACTCTACTGTTTTGCTATAAGCTATTAGTAAACATTAAAAACACATCTATCATCACTTTGGATTAATAAGTTACCATTCTGTCTGAAAGCAATCCAAGGTCCGTTTCATATTCATTTTAACGAGGAAATTTCTCACGAAATCATCAACCACCTCAGGCTTCTAAATGTAACAATCAATTATATTATTTATATAATATTCATGACAGCAATGTTTTTAAAAAATGTACCCATTTCTCAGAGTATGTTCTTGTAAACCTTGATTTTTTAAACGTGGATTATACATAGTCGGTTAAAATTAAACCGCTGTTTTGCTCTCACTGCCTTTATAACTTCAGAAACTAAAATATTTTGTGGGTTAATTAAGGGAAGAATTTTGAAGCAATATGTTACAAAGTTTGTAAACAACATTTATAATATATATGTTGTATAAAAGAAGCTTTTTCATTGGTTGAAACGCGTGCTTAATAACACGATTGAGCACGGCCAAAAAGCGCGGGAATATTTTTAAAAATAAAATTTTTCCCCAGTGAAAAGTGTGGGCCTTTGGAAACAAAATTAAAATATTATAAAAAATATCCTCCTTACCACTATTTAAAAAACGTGTCATATATATTCTCCGTGATTTTATTAGATAAATATCAGTGTTTTTGTTTTTTTACAGAAAACTAAAGATATCACAGGACAGTATTCCAGACAAGTATTATCCCGTTATAAAACAGCAAAGCATGGAAGTTATCTGTCGAATATTATGAATACAGCACACTTACTAAAGTAACAGAGGCATCTGACGTTGTACTTGTTGTTGGAGGTTTTTGCTATCATTAAATAAAAAAAAAACTTTCTCTGACACCTGAATACTAGACAAACTGCAAAATGTAGAGGTGTGTGGGAGTTTTATAATCATCAAACTTCTAACTCGAAGTAAGCATTCTGAAAGATGATGATCAACCTTTTCTAGTCACGAACATACTCTATAGTATAGAGCCACATGCAGGCTTACACCTCTATCTAATAACTAGTATGTAGATGTCTCTTTGGTAATTAGAAATAACCTTCGGAGAACCGAAAAATGCAGTGACCATCGGTAGAGCGATAGCCGACTACCGTATTTACTCGTTTGAGCGTCGCGGCGCTCTTTAAATTTCCAGAGCTTCAAATGTGGCGCTCATTCGAGGGAGGCGCTCTTTAAAAAAATTTGATCTCAAATGCGGCGCTTATTCGGGAGCGGCGCTAAATCGGGGGCGGCGCTCAAACGAGTAAATACGGTAACCATTCTCAAGTGACATTTAAAAGCGCCTACAAAGGGACTTGAAACACAGTTTGAAATGACTGTGTCATAATTAAAGGACATTGGCAATAAAATTTTTTATTGTTTCATGTAAAAGAGCATGAAAAAGTAAGCTGATTGGCCGTTTACTGTAATCGACTATCTCCTTTAATTTCGAAGTTATTTGCAAAAATATACAAAATATAAACTGCTGATTCAGCAAAACTTGTGACGTCACTAGTTGGGTAAGTAGGCTTAATAAATACATAAACGAGCACAGCTCAGTTATTATTAAATCAAATTCAACAAACTTTTGTACACTGATACTACATTGCAACATACATCCAAAAACATTTCTAACGTCATTGCTATGGTAACACTGTCGTGCCCAGGCTCCGCACAGAATTTTAATAAAATTGCTGTATACTGGAACTGGTTATAATAACATGATATCAGAAGTTTGTCTGCTATACATATGCATGCCTGAAGTTTAATGGGAAGATCATTGTTCGAAAAAAATGTCCACGTGGATAAATATAAGAAGTTATAGAAATTTCGTATCAGGGGCCTGGGGGGCGGCAGTGTTACCTTGGCAACAAAATAAGAAATGTTTTTTGATGCGTCTTGTTATGTAGTATCCCTGTGCAAAATTGTATTGAGTTTGACTGAATAATAACTGAGCTATGCTCGTTTGTGGATTTATTAAACCTACTTACCCAACTAGTGACGTCACAACTTTTGCTGAATCAGCAGTTTATATTTTGCACATTTTTGCGAATAACTTCGAAACTAAAAGAGACAGTCTATCACAGTAAACGGCTAATCAGCTCACTTTTTCATGCTCTTTCACATAAAACAATAAAAAATTTTATTGCCAATGCCTAAAGATGGATAGTGCTGTCCACTGGATAGTTATTTTTTATCCTGTCTTAAAAATGCCTTTAAATGCAATAAAACTAAATATACTTTAGCCAAATTATAAGTCCCCCCTTTAACTTTAAAATGCTAAACACTAGATTTGACCATTGCTGTAAATCAACAATTTTAGGACGTTTGAAAAAGTCACTATCCGGTGGATAACTTTATCCACCTTTCGTACAACCGGCCCCTGGTCATTTTAGGTTGGTATTCACAACGTTATGAGAAAGGTTTGCTGTCATATGCATGCATTAGCTTACCTGAAGTATAGTCTTGTCTACAGTTTCCTCTCTCAAAGCTTTTACCGCAGTTTCAAAATCTTCACTTCCCTCTGTATAGAATCGATTTAACATATTTTTGTACACCGTATATAACATGTGCACGATGGTCACACCTCAATAGCGTTGCTATGTCACCATGAACAGTACATATTGCCACAGTATAGGGAATGGACAGTAGGGCCGCTCAACTGAAGTTTGTATAAGAACGCTGAACTGGCTAGTGGTAATCAGTAAACTGCATAATAATAGGGCGCCGTGTTGCACTGTTGAGTTACCCTACTGTCTATTTGCTATACTGTGCTATTGCTATAAGCACTTGAGGTCACCTAAATAGTATTACTCCTGCTGTATCGAGGCGAAAGTAATTAATATGCAAGATGGTGACGTAATACAGGGTGTCCCAAAAAAACCCAAAAACTATTGAAATCACCTATTGTTAACATTTGAATGCCCTAGCACTTGTTAAAAAACTAAAATATCTTTGTAAAGTACGTTTGTTTTTTCTCATGGGAATATTGATAAAAGCCAAATTGAATAGGCTAAAATAACCATGCATAAAATTTGATATTTTAATTTTAATTTTTTTGATTTTTTTTTGCATTTTTAATATGCACTCGTAGGTTTAGTTTTTTTGTCACTGAGTATTACTATTAATTATGACGGTTATGTCAATAGTTTATCCACTCGTGGGTTCAATTTAGTGCTAGGCATTCTAACAATAGATCATTTTCAATAGTTTTGGGGGGGTTTTTGGGACACCCACCAAGCATATCGTAATTATCGCATTACATTTGTTGTAGACGACTTGATTTTGCATGCGTAAAGGATGTTTTTCACCAGGCGGAATTTTCCGCACGCAGCGCAATTTTTCTTTGTTTGTGAGCTCTCAGGCAGCACTAATCGAAAAAAGACAAAGAAAAATTGCGCTGCGCGCGGAAAATTCCGCCTAGTGGAAAACAGCATTAATTACGATATTTGAGGAAGATCACTAGTGTTTTCAATGAGCTTTTGTAGTGCTCTGTTTGATGGTGTTTGACCGGGTTATCCAAGGCGCATTAAATAGTTAGACTGTTCATCAAAACAATAGTCTTTCATCGGTTGTTCAACGGTGTTTTCCAAAGTTTCTTGGATAATGGATTGGACGGTGGGGTCATCACTATGTAGATTAACCCACTAGATATGACCTAACGAACGTGGCTTTAATTTCACTGGCCAGTAATTTTTCCCGTTGATTAACAAACCTCAACGTTGAGGCCGATGGTTTTCATTGCGCGATGTGCTGTACATTTCTATATGATAACATATTCTTCGGGAATTTTATGGACCGCCGGTGCTCATAAGGTTTATTTTTGTCACCCAGGAATACTTTCATTGGTCAAGGTGACGGTTTGCAATTTCCTTGTCGTGGTTTTGGTAATGTTCACTTTTTTGGCGAAGTGAGTTTTAGGCTTGGTTTGGACAGGACTTTTCAAGTGATAAACATAACAATCCCCTAAATAGGTCTGCAAGAACATGCTCCTCGTCTGGTGTGTCAGATTTGTTATCCAAACAGTTTTCTGTCCCTTTGTAAAAAGCCTTCATAAAGTGGATTCTATTCTTATCAAACATGCGTTCACCAATAATTCCAATTTTTTTCAATCGCTAGGACTTAGATAGATAGATCGAGATAGATAGATCGTTTTAATAGAATTCCCTTGCAACCAGCAGGTTGAATTATACAATTTTACAACAATTAGCTACAAGTAGGTATATAAAACATTACTCATCTACAAGCATGCACAATTTACAAATTTAAAAAAGTTAGAAATTGGTATAAATTAGGATACGATTAATTGCTAAGCTTAAAAATGTTAGCAGGGATAAAAGTGTTTTTATAGCGATCAGTTCGACATTTAGGTAAAGAAAATGGATTTTCTTTTCGAAGGTTATAGCAGGATCGGTTTTTTCTTCGGCAACAAACAGTTCCATTGGTGATCTTGGTCTTTTATGATGGTGGTGAATAGCTTGGCTACAAGCTTACCTCGGCGTTGTGTCAGGCTGGACAAACTGGCATTTTTTAGAGCGTTTTCATAGGTGGTTGCGGGATAAATAATGGACATACACCTAATTTGTACCCTTTCTAGATGTAGATGGAGATAGTCAGGAAGGATATCGTGGAGAACTGCACAGCAATATTCCAGTAGTGATCTGATGCAGGTTTTATAGAATTTAATGAGATTAATGACTTCAACTTTTGCTCTTTTTAGTTGAACAAGAAAACAGATTCTTTTGGAAGCTGTGCTGACTATGTTATCTATATGTTTATTCCACTTTAGGTCATCACTGATTATCATGCCAAGTAGTTTGGATTCTGTAATAAGTTCAAGACGATGTTCTCCGATAGGTAATGGTTGGAAATGGCTACTTTGTTCACTAAACGAGATCTGAAGTTCTTTACATTTGTCAAGGTTAAGGAGAAGATTATAGGAAGTAGACCAGTTATTGATATGGTTTACTGATTCTTGTATTTTGCTGACCGCTCCTTTATGGATGATTTCTGACTCGGTTGTATCATCAACATATTTTCATAGGTTTGCATTAGGAACAGCAAGATCGTTGATCATTAGGAGAAAAAGCCAAGGGCCGAGTTTAGTGCCTTGTGGAACTCCACATGGCACTCGGCCTCATTCTGAATAGCAGTCCTTAGCCAGTTTAGTTCTTTGATATCTGTTAGTTAGAAAGTCTTTTAACCAATTAATTACACGACTATCTAGTTCTAATTGGCGAAGCTTACTTATCAACAGGTTGTGATCAATTAGATCAAACGCTTTTTTAAAATCAAAAAGGACAACCCGTGCCGATGCTCCGTTCCCGTCGGTGGCTTTCGACCAGCAATCAATCATGCTAATTAAGGCATTGGTCGTTGATGATCCTGGTATCGCAGAGAGAATTGCGGGCTGGACGAATAGTTCCACCACAAATTCTTCTGCCGGTTTGGACATGATTGGAGTCAGGGAGATGGGTGGAATATGCTTACAAACGTCTTTAATTGGTTTTGACTTAGGTATGGGGGCGACATCAGCTTTCTTCCAAATATCTGGGAGACGCTGCTCGAGGTAGGATGAATTTAAAATGCTGGCAATAGGAAGGGTCAAAACTTCCGCGTATTCTTTTAATAGCCAGCTAGGTACACCGTCAGGCCCAGCTGCTTTACGGGGATCAACGCGTTTGAAACCGAAATTTCTGTGACCGTTAAGAAACTTGACTCATCGCGAACTAGATTAGCAGAATCCTCTGAAACCAAGGGAGAGTACGCCTACATGGGTTGAAGAAGTTGATAATTGATGATGTTAGCAATCTCCTTACGCGAGGTTGATTGAGTATCAATCTCAGGAATCTTTAAGATGTCGAATATATCAGATCGAGGTGTGGCCATTCCACTTAGAGATTTAAGATAGCTCCACCAATCACGGGGACTTGACTCGTTGAGGTACTTAACCTTATTTTCATAATATTTTGCACGACATGATTTGCGATAACGGTTAATCAAATTCCGATAATAGTTAAATGTTACCTTATTGTTATTTGCCAGTGCATCTTGTCGTTTCTTAAGGAGGGACTTGAATTTTGAAGTGATCCAAGGAGGCTCATTGGCTTTTATTTTAACATACTTCTTTGGGAAGATACTCTTAACACCGTTAGACACCAAGCCAATGAAGTGTGATAACATTTCATCACATGTTGACAGTTCTGACAAAGTTGACCAATTAGCCTTTCTCACGACCTGCGAACAGGTGCATGTCCGCCATTTTTGGGGTACCGACTAGCGCGAAGAGCGAGATGGAAAACACGACAAAAGTTGTTTTTTAAAAGCAAACTACAATGTTTGAGTTGAATTAGTTTTAAATGGTTAAAAATGAGCAGGTAGATCGATCTTTCGTTGGTAAGTAAAAAGTATAGTTACTTTCATCCTGGAGAAATTCTGGTGTCAAACTTGCAAAATATAAAGAGAAAAATGATTTTGAACGAGCGAGGAGCCAACTCAAGGTGAGAACATTTTTGTACTCAATTGCTGGGTTTTCAAATCCGAGCTATGTCAATTCTACTACACCTAAGGTCATATAATTTGGTACATGTTATCATGGACTGTTTCTGCATCTGGATTCGGTAAAAACAAGACACTAGTACAAAAATTTAAAGGGTATTTTTTGTTGTTTTTAAAACATGATCGCGATATTGACTCGACGATTTAACGTTTTGTTCCTCATATAGTAATATTTTCTGAACCCAAGCAAAATAAACACCAAAAAAAGTTGTAAGTGGTTTTATAAAATTTCTACAAATTCTTAAATGTGAGCTACTGCGCGTACATCAAATTTGAGCACTTTCAAAAGCAGAACATGTACCGCCTACTACAAAGATTATAATTGCTGGCGTTATTACTACAAAAGCCCGTTTTCGAACGTCAAAAATTTCGTACACTTACTCCTAAAAATGCAGATTTATGACTAAGCAAGCAGGCAATTTATAGTATTTAACAAAGGAAAGTTAGCAGCCTTGTTTATTTCTATTTTAGTTTTGTTTTTGCTAAGTTTTAGCTAATATTTACTTTAGCCAGAGTCAAATCATCATGAAACTTGTTGTGTCAATACGGCCGTGTCGCGATCATGTTTTAAAAACAACAAAAAAAACCTTTAAATTTTTGTACTAGTGTCTTGTTTTTACCGAATCCAGATGCAGAAACAGTCCATGATAACATGTACCAAATTATATGACCTTAGGTGTAGTAGAATTGACATAGCTCGGATTTGAAAACCCAGCAATTGAGTACAAAAATGTTCTCACCTTGAGTTGGCTCCTCGCTCGTTCAAAATCATTTTTCTCTTTATATTTTGCAAGTTTGACACCAGAATTTTTCCAGGATGAAAGTAACTATACTTTTTACTTACCAACAAAAGATCAAACTGCCTGCTCATTTTTAACCATTTAAAACTTCAACTCCAACATTGTAGTTTGCTTTTAAAAAACAACTTTTGTCGTGTTTTCCATCTCGCTCTTCGCGCTACTCGGTACCCCAAACATGGCGGACATGCACCTGTTCGCAGGTCGTGAGAAAGGCTAATTGATGTTGCTTAGGTACCGACCAAGAGATTTTTTGTATGAAGGTCGGTACCTAAGGTCGGTTTTTGTACGATACGATTGTTTTTCAAAATCTGTTGGACAAAATACGTTTTTTCACTTTGTGCGGGACCCACAACCAATAGCAAAATTTATGGCGAAAGTTGAATCCCGGATAGGGTTTTGTTACCATAGATTCTGTTACTTTCCCTCGCCGCGACTTTTGTTGGTTTTAGTACAGAACAAGTTTTCTCGCGAACATATCTCATTTCTTTTAGATTATGTCTCGGGCGTCCAGGTTATAAATCAGAGCAGTGTTTGTATGAAATCCAGAACCTCGCTCTTCCTAACCACTTTTTTTCCTTCCATCACCGAATAAATGATGGACTTGACTCAAATGAATACTCACACACCGAAGACCTGGCTTGTCACAGGCAGAATAGTCTCTTTTGTGCTTACAGGGCATCTTGACACTCGGAATGCTCAATCCTGAATGACAGAGAATGAAGCGTTTAGAAACATAAATATTTTTCTTATGATGGGGTGGACGTTCGGTGGATGTAGGGTGGATGTTGGTTAGATGTGTGGTGGATGTGGCTGTGAGGTCGGTGCGTTCGATTTATTCATTTACCATCGATCACTGAGTACGCTGGATTCTTTGTCTTTTAAAGGCTTCCACTCCTGCAAGCATGGACTGCCAATATCGTGGAAGGATATTTAGTAGCGATTATAATCTTCGACGGCACGAAGATGAATACTGTCCAAATCGAGGCATCCAATGAGGCATCCAATGAAAGCATGGAGACACACGCGTCCCATGACGATAACACCAGCTAACATAAGGAAAGTGATAGCGAAAGCAGTTCTGAAAACAGTTCTGAAGAGGAAACTGATCCTTGGAATACATTGATCGAAGACGCAGCCTGCTCCAAGGTCCGGGCACAGTACAAAGAGATTTTGTAAGTGCTTGCCATGGAGGGTCACGAAGACGATAAGGGAGCGAAACAGGAAGCCTTTGAAAAAATTCTACCTGTATTTCAAAAGGAATCGGGCGATGTGTACATGGATAACCTGGCATGGATAAAAGCGTTGAAAAAAGATCCTATCCACAAAAAATCATGGCGATCCGAGATGATTATGTTAGCAACAATATGTTTGATCCGGATGAAACTATAGTGGCAACCGTAAAAAAGAAAAAGGCTTTTAGAACAGCAAAGACGTTTTCCAGAACAATGAATCTAAACACAGCAGAACCTGTAAATGCTTGTCAAAACAATAAATTGTTCTGAAACCCTTTTTTTGTTCTAATTACTTGTTCTTTTTTCATTTTAGAATAACTAAAAACCACTCAGATTTCATGGCATGTCTTCGCAGACTTCCGGATCACGCTACCCATACCCCAGTAACGTCATCCAATAACGTTACTCAGTCACGCTACCCAATAACGTTAACCAGTAACCTCACCCAGCTGAAGTCAGCTTTCACAACCATCGTGCATACTAATTACATCCGCCGGCCGCCGCCCATACAGCAGGAGTAAAACCACTCAAGTTATGAACACCCTTCCGTTCCCCACATCTAGAAAAACCAACTAGCATGCAGGTAATTTCATCCAAAACGATATATTTGGCTTTAAATTGGACACTTTACTTAGCGTTTTTACTAATTGCTCCTGGCAGTACAGTACCAATAATTCCAAACAAGACTTTTGGGTGTACCACAGATAATGACATCATACCTGACACAGAATAATTATCATCAACAGGCACCTAAAATATAAAAAACGCGACAGTGGGGCAAGACATTGGAGAAGCTACAAGGGTAATACATGTCAAACTAACTGACTTTGAAATTAATATGCAATTAAATTGGAATATCACCAGAATTTTTGTGTCATGTTTTTTGAATGTAAAATTATACTCAAATTTTACGAGATGATGGATATTTGGAGTCTGTTTCGTCTTATATTTGAGCAACTTCTCGCAATATTTACTAACTTTTTTCTTTTCACACGCGACCCTTAAGGTGTCTTGATATACAAATCCCCTTACGAGCCACGTTTACATAAAAAAATACATAAAACATCGAATAATTCATTTCATGCAAAACGCTGACGCCATTTTGCGCGTAAAAACAGACAAATTCCTGCGGATTTTTTAATTGCTGACGTCATTAACAGAATTCAATTTTAGAAAACGACTGTGCTATATTTCCTTATGGTGACCTAACGTTTTTCAAAAAACCCAAGAATTTTCACAGTTTTAAAAAATTGGCATGATTATAGACTTTTTGAAATTTTGCACAACTTTAGTTGATAGTGTTTGCAAGGTAATGCGAAATAAATTAGGGTCACCATGGGATTTTTTTTATTTATGCAGCATAATACATCATTTTTGTGTAAATGTCATAGCAACGGAGCATCAAAACTGCCATAATTTTTGGCGTATTTTAAACACCATTCGCACCTGATTTTGGAGAGGATATTTGTAATGCAGGGATGGTGAAGTAGATCATTATGATCCTACATCAAGGGGGTCATCGCGTTCCAGTCCACTGACCCTAACATGAAGGTGCTCAAATGCAGAGGATTACAAACAGAAAGAGGTGATCAAGTGGAAACAACAAAATGTGGCTGAGACAATGTAAAGAATCAAGAGGTCGATAAAGGCTCGCCTGAAATTTAAATAAAGGCAACGGCTGCGGCCTTGAGGTTGATAGTCAGTAAGAGGTGGACCAAGAGTGCTGATCCGAAGCAAGATCCTGATTTAACTTTACATGATTTACCTCCTCATAGACAAAATCTTCATCACTGTAGTCTGGAATTGTAACCTCTAATTTAGTAGTTAAAGAAATATATAAGCTTTGTATGTATATATACCTAATTCAAATAAAGGTTGTCCTTTCAAACCTTAAACTCTAAGCATGCAAAGCATGATGGGAGCACAATTTAAGCTTAGAAAGCATGTATGGAGCCCATTCTTTTAGAGACATGGTAATATATATATATATATTTATTATCATCTTAAAATATTACCATTGTCGCTACTTTAAGTTTCATGCAACCATGCAATCATCAGGCGACTGTTCCGATTGAGTAATTTCGAATAAACAGTGCATATTATTTATACACAAGTTTAAATTAAACTGTATATTTCAAATCAAATCAGATTCATCTTCAGCAGAGTTTGCCAGAATAGGATCATATTTTCTATAGCTTACAACATTTTTTAATTTACAACCAAGCTTTGCAATTTTACTAAGTTTAGCCTTTTACTAGGTTAAAATTTTTTCCTATTTTGATTTTTTTCAAAATTTCGTCTAAAAGCTTAAAAGTCCATTGTAGTTACTCATCAGGATTAGTGATGACTGATAATAACCAAGCCCTGGAGAGCATCAGATCAGAAAATTTCTCAAATGTGAAAAGGCCCTTTTGAGGAAGTTCATAGTATCCCATATTGGTATAGTCAACCTGTACCTTTTCATGTAATATTAGCTGCACTACCTATTGAAATATTCCTTTCGCAGATGTATTGTTTGTGACCAATGTGCTTAAAATACTCTAATATATCTTTGTTTTCCCCCACACTTCAATGCCCTCACCACAAAATTATATATACACTATTTGATACAGAGTAAAGAATTAGTACTGCTAATCATATAGAGGTAAATTTTCTAAAATATGATTGGCTAAAGAACTTCAATTCAGGACAAAGATTGCTTGCTGTGATGCAATGAGACAGTATATACTGTATGCCAGGGTGCATTTTACATATATAAATTAAAGGTATACCAAAGCTGTGCCAGTGCCCTGACAAAGTCACGCTACCTTTGCCCAAAAGGTAGACACTGGCCATGCAACAAAGATGACAAAAGGCCATGAAACGAATCACTTACAGTGCATCATGTATATAGCCTGGTTTTAGCTTTAAAAAAAATGCTGCATGTTAAGCAGCACACATCATGCAGTTGGCCATAAGGCCAGTCATTGATTTAACATTACACCACACCAACATGCTGAATATTATGCAACCGTAGGGTATTTATAAAGTCCACGGAGAAGTTCGTCGGCGTTACCATGGTCCTTCAAGTGCAGCCTGGCTTGTACGTATTTAATATCTTTTTAAGAACAAGTACATATATCACTGTATGCACAAAAGTGGGAGTAACTTCACAATACCCGGCATCTCTAATTCCTTTACCCACCTCACTGGCTACTAGCCCATACATGTGTATACCCATGCCATGGCCAGATGCCTACTGCCTACATGGCTATGCAGCAACTGGCTACGTGGCTACGCAGCTACTGGCTACATCACTACTGGCTACTGGCTACATCGCTATGTGGCTAACTGGCTACGTGCAATATCTATGACTACCTTAGTACCTGACTACCAAGAGGGAGCGCGTAGCGCGACAATCATTACTCGCCCTTTGGGCTCGCGCTTTAGCTAAATTTGGTGAAGTAGATACAGTCCCAGTGAGTGAGAATAGTCTTAAATATAACACCTTTTGCTAGTAAAGTTTAATATAGCAAAACAGTAAGCTTATCTCTATGTCCACTGCGACATATTTGCTAGTTATATGAGTATGGGGATACACAAAACACGGGAGTACCCATATCACTGTGACACCGGTTGGTATCACACAACAAAAAAAATATTAAATTAGTATTAGTTTACGTAGCTACACTATGCGTGGTACTTATACTGTAGCCACGTAGCCAGTAGCCATTGGCTACACAGCGTCGTCTCACCTGCGGGGTATTCTAAAGTTATGCCCAAAAGTGTACAAGTACCACAAATTTTCAAAACTATTTGAACGATACCCATTCCTTTAGAGAGCACATGATCTATTATGAGCCAGACTTGAGTGAGACATTACAGTTACTAATTTAAGTATATACAAGTATACAATGGTACACTGACAAAGTGACAATATTAAGCAATATAAATATCAATATGACCTACAGTCTGTCAGTCCATTGATAAACAACGAATATTCCAAACAAGAGACAATTTCGATTCTTTTTATTAAGCTAAAACTGGCATGATCAACATTCAACAAAATAAGAAGTTCTTTCAAAAGGATACGCTCCAAAATATACCCGTCTTCATCCATATCATTTGCCATTTCAGAATCACGATCTTCTAAAACAGCCGCCATGTTTAACGTTACCATAGTAACAAAACGCTAACAGAAATAGCAAACCCAAGATAAGTATTCAAAAACACCCGATCCGAACGTTGTATCCCAATAAAATTATTGTCTCCAATAAATTATTGGGATTGTTAGGGTTAGGGTCAGGGTTGGGGTCTGGGTCAGGGTTCATTTCATATGCATGAAATGACAATTCCAGTAACTATTGGAATTATCAAACGTTGTAACCAGTAATTTTATTGGAATACAACGTTCGGATCGGTTGTCAAAAATTGGTTTTGTACCAGAGCTTCCACTTGTCAGGATTTTTTTATTGGACAATGCCCAAACGGAAAAGTGCGAACGGGACTTGAAGTCCCATGCAAGGCACTCTCCCCTTTTTCTAAAAATAATTTAATTTACGTGTACAATATCTACACAAGCATGCAAATTGCTAGATTGAAATCTGTAATTTTAGAATAGGCTTTTACTGTTTTAGGTGGATTTTTTTCAAGTTTTTTCCGGCATTATCACATCGAATTTCTTGTTTGAATTTCACAATATTTTCCCATCTTCATCCAACCAGCTGTCAGCCATATTCTCCGAGATAGGATTGAGTATAATTTAGTGCATACGTAGAATTATGATGAACAAGCTGAAAAGGCTCATTGAGATGCACACACTTGAATATGTATGATGCGACTGGTAGCCTGTTGTCCTTTTGACATGACATATGATATATCAAGAACAGGATGGAGTATTAACTATCAGAAAAGGGTTTCCGCAATTTCGAGTACGTCAGTGACTTACAAATAGTACATAATTTAGAATATCTGGATCGTAAAACCAGGCTTGGACTGGCCTATGTGCCACTGTCCCATGGCACATGGGCCCCTACTGGGACATCAAATGGGCCCTTGACAATTGTTGTTTAATATCCGTATTTGTAAACATTCAAAGATGTTTAAAACAGACTATCAGGCAGTAAGAAACAAAAATAAAAGGGACCGGATGGGAATGATTTGGAATTTTTGAACTCTTCAGGGAAGCAGTTAAATAATTCATCATGTTCTCTCCAGAATACCATAAAATCTTCACCTAAAACATTCAGGACAGCAAAAAATTTCAGGGCTCCGCTCAGTGCTAGAATGGCAAGGCCCCTTAATTGGGGCCAGTCCGAGTCTGCGTAAAACCGTTTAGTAAAAAAATCTCAAGTTCTTTTTTTTCTCGCCAGCGGAACAAGGTACAGACCCAGCAGACGCTCTTTGTACGTAGTGTAACCTTTGTTCAAGTTTAAAATCCATCTGGTGGCACGTCTTTGAATCCTTTCCAAAAGGAAATTTTAGCTCTTTTCATCAGGGAAAAGAAATAACAAGGAAATAGTCAGGGAGGCTAATTTTACCTACCTTCTCGAGGGACAAATCAATTTTGCTCTTAAATTGTCCGTTGGATGCCTAATATCACTTTTTTTTAAAATGTTGTTTGGCCTGATTTATCTTGTGGGCTTCGATCAACACGTCTTTCTTCAGTTTTATTATAAAACTATTATGTGGTCACAAAAAGTGAACTTTCAAATTTACTCATTTGAAAAATAACTTGTATCATAAGAAAGCTTATAAAAAAAACAACATATAAGACATAATTACGGGCACCCTTGATTTTCAAGCCGTTTTTGAGTTATTGCTGCTTCAAAATGGAAAAGTGTCCTAAAATGGCGCTAATTTCCTAGGCACTAGTCGGAAAATAAGTTTTCAAACGCTCATAACTCAACAAAAATGTGAAAAATAAAAGTAACCATAATAATGTGTTATACGGTATGTAATTTTTTATTACCTTTTTGATAACGTAAGTGGTTTTTCCTAGAAATAAATCTGAAATTTGGCCTTTCTTAACAATAATGTAGTTTTATAGAAAATTTCGGGAAAAACCTGTTGGCTGGAGCCCACAAGAAATTTTGTCGCGTTCAGCATGCAGAAATATATTTATTAGACCTAAAGGTACAATATAAACATAAAATGAAATTGTCCCTCGCTATGGTAAGTAAACATATATTTTTGTACCTTGCCCCCCCCCCCCGACTAAAATCCAGTTTAGGAGGAAATTTGAAGGAAATTTATACATTTGTCAGGAAACTGCAGGGAAATTAAATCTGAATTTTTTATTATTTTAAGTTTTTTAACTTGTTAAAGCTAATCTTACTTGAGTATTTGTGATACAATTTTTGTTTAGAAACAATTTCCTACAGCAGTTATATGCATTATAGATCGAATTAATACTACGCACTTTACTCAGCCCATTAGCTTGCCCATGAAGAATATAATCGGTTATTCGTCAGACACTAATAATGTGATGTTTGATGAACATAACCCAGTCTCAAAGCTATTAAAGTCAGAAGTACGAAATATACAACTCGTGAATTCATTTCGCATCTTCGTACACGGCTAAGGAATAGGAAAAAACAATATGTCGATGGGTCTACTACCAGAAAAATATAACCTTCTTCCTTGAAAAGAATAGACATCTTCTTATTCAAGCAATAGAAGATAAACAAACAGATGATGAAACAATCATTTTATTGATGCAAGAATTAAAGACCCACTGCATTTTGACAGAGCAGAGTGAAATAGCCAAGTCATATAGTGAACCTGAATATTCACTGGATAAGGATATTATGCCTCAATTAACCAGCAAGTGGTCTCATTATTTTAACAGTGATAAAAACACACTACATTTCTATCAGTTTAACAAATATCAATATAATACAACCATAGAAATAATAGATATAGAATGCATACTCCTATCTTTTCTCACTAAAAATTTTGTCTTCACAAAATGGCGGATTTATAAGGTCGTGACTTTACATGGAAAAATGGTTCATAAAAACTTTTAAACAAAGGAAAACGAATTTTTATGAGTTTTTTACGAGAAAGGATTAGTCCTGAGCAGATAATACAAAGAAATTGGAGTTACAAAATTCAAGTTTTCAAGATTGCTGCAAAAGCCGAAAAAGATAAAACTCAAAAACAGAGTCAGAGGATGAAAAACAATGTCAACAGGTGTGTTTTAGCGTTTTAAAATACATATATATGAAAACAGTTACGATAATTGATAGTTACAAAGAACGAAATGGTTACCTTTGTTGGTTTTTGTCTGTGTTTCTTAAGAAAATATATTTAAAAGGCATGCAATTTGGCAATGACAATTTCAAGTAGTCGATATTTGCTCATACAATTACATTTTACACTCAACATAATAGTTTACTATAGTTTACATAGCTGCTGTTTTTTGAAACGGAAACTTAAAGATATATTATTAAGCTTCAAAAGTCAATGAAAAAACGATTATTTGGCCACTTTGGCTTTGTTTATAGCGAAGTTTTCAGTCATGCTTCGGGAATGCAAAATGTTTCAAAATTAAATCATGTTAACGTAAAACTACAACAGTTTTTTGTGTTAAATACACGACTATATGAAGAACTATCTTTATTTCATTTTGTTTCTTCAAGAGCACTATATTCTAAACTGTAAATGTGATACTATTTAAGTGATTTATTTATGATGAACTTTGTATATACAGTCTGCAGTTCAACTCCTGGTCAAATTCAATGTGGCGGATTTAAAAGGGCACTTGCGAAAAAAAGTGGAGACATGATTCGTGACCGAGTACGCATTCTATATCTATTACTTCTATGAATACAACGCGTTCGAAATATGGGGAGTCCCGCGCATTACACATTGGTCAGGGGCGCTAGTCTCGTTTCACCGCCCTATCTTACAACCGCCCTGATTGAAGCAAGTATATATTGGTATGGCTGCAACAGCAACATTACGCGAGTTGGAAGCTGGACTGCTGGAGTTGGGCAAACACGCCATCAAGAGTTTGAAAAATTTTACAAGGACTGCAGAAACGTCCTTGTTCAATCTATTGAACTTATTCAGACACGATTTGACATGGATGCAGAAATTCTCGCAATCATGCAGTGAATTCACTGGCAAATGACGCTTCTCTGATTTCACGCTCTCTTCAACCATTATGTGAGAAACTACCATATCTGGACTTGACTTGAGCAAGCTGGATCGAAAATGGTGTCAACACGTGTTTGAAAGTGAGGTGAAACCAGAGATGAAAGGGAGTGATTATTGCAAGCTCATATGAGACGCGAAGACTCTGACTGAAGAATGCAAATATCCCAATCTTATTCGGTTTGTTGCAACTCCAGCTTTATATGCCGGCCTATTTTGTGACGCAGTCGTTGAAAGAACATTCAATTCACTTCAACAAATAAATACTGATCAACGATCTTCTCTCTAGTCATCATTACTGGTTACACTTTCTCGATGCAAAATGGTGATGGGACATGAGAAGATTTCGTCCGCAAAACTTGATCCAAGCAAGCAAATGTTAGAATTTGCGCATAAGATGAAAGCAAACGCTACTGATGAACATGTCAAGAATCTAAGAAGGGAATTTCTTTATACGTTTTCGGCACAACTGTTTTCCAGCTATATTCACTGCATAATTACGATATTTTCATATTTCAGTATTTCGCATTTACGCATAACTTGAAGCCTTAAAGACACGTTAATTGGCATTTAGTTGAGATCTGGAAACCATTCATATCTAAATAAGGTTTATACACGAAAAATGTGTAATCTTAGTTTTTTCAATTATTTTTTTGGATTTTAAAATCCCATATTTTTGTATGTAAAATATTTGAAAAATAAATGTGTGTTGAAATCAGCCTTCTCTTATACTCGGAGAAGACCTTGTAAATTTCATCAAACATACATTTTCAAATTTAATGAACCAGCTATAGGCGCTCAATATACATCATTGGACAAACAGATCACTATTTAAATCTAATGTCGAAGAGCATCATTATTGCTGAGGCACTACAAAGAGGATAAGTAATAAAGAAATGGAAATTTTGTTCGCTGATTGCTAAATGATCACGCGAATTATATTTCGATCTTTCTGATAAAACTTACACAGCACGTTAATAACAGCAGCCTATAGAGATACAAGTGTGCATAGCAATAGTGCCTACCTGGTCGTAATTCAACCACAATCAGCGCAACAGCAGAGCATGTTACACAAATCATGCGTTTCCTGATCGACTGTACCTGTTCATTACGCAATACATATAATTGTACGGCCTAAATTAAGGCCGCTCCTGAGGGATGACTAAAAGTATTGTTAGTTTTTGATCGATAATGCTAAAAACTTTATTTCAACTAATTACATCGTGTTATTCAAACTCAAAGCGTACCTGTATATGTTCTTGGTGATTTACTTGAAGTCCTTCCATATTTGACACAAACAGAATGTTTTTTGCTTTGAACAACGCTGAAAATTGGTTCGCTGCTTTTAAACACATCGCCATTTTGAAAACACCTCTACTGAAAACACACTGAGCACTTTCTTCATATATATGGTTTTATCTTTATTCATTGTCACTATTTATTTGTTCATTTTTCAACATACCACTACAGTCTGTGTCATTAAGAAGGAAACTTCTACCAGCTGAAGATTCTTTCTGGATAAAACAGACTGCATGTAGTGGTATATATACATACATACATATATATATATATATATATATATATATATATATATATATATATATATATATATATATATATATATATATATATATATATATATTTATATATAGACATGTTTGGAGATTGCGATTTGGTGTCAGACAGAGAAAATATGTCTAGCAAAATATAGGCTTTCCATATGTAACGTCAAGAACATAAGTTCATATAGAAGTATAGTCCTAAAACTTTAATTCAGCATGTCCAAACAGGGTGGTAATGAAAAGGTCGAGCGAGAATGAGGGTAAAGGGATACGTAGACAAAACACAATGTTAAATTCAAAGATAGAAAAATTCTAAAACAGTATGTACGGAAATGTAGTGACGAACCTGCGTTAGTTTTCTGTCAACAGTGCAGGACGCTATTTTGTAAATGCCATGTTAATAGCTTTAGTGAAATATTATCTTCCCTAAATCGGATCTTCGGAAAAAAACACATGACGGTGCCAAAAACCATTCGCAAACGCCGGCCAAACAGTATAACAACTCATTAGCTAAAAAATGCATAATTGTTAAACACAAACGACGCCGAGCTGAACTGATCGTGGAGCAATCTATCCCATTACTACTTCAAAAAACGTCCCGACAGTTAAAAAATGTTTTGTTTATATTTGCATGAACATTAAAACACTCTATTTTTTTACTGTATTTCCTTGAGTTAGTGCATTTGACCGGAAAAACTTTAGAGCAATCACAACAAACTTTCATCGACTATTATGTTTCCTGGAAAATCTCTACAAATAGCCGCTGTAACTCGTAAATTGATATATCGGCTATTTTAAGAGAGAAATAGAGGAAGCAACTTAAAACGACCTGTTTAGTTTTAAGAAGGTCATCAAAATAAAGCCGTAGGAAGTCAAAATGTAAAATTGGGAAACCATTGGGGTTTCTTAATCATTAGTCAATTTACAAATTAAATAGCGATGTTGTATTTAGGCGTTTGCCACCAGAGGTTCAAAGACTGAAAAACTGAAAAAAGGGATGCCAGTGACGTTTTCTTGCACTTTCAGCCTTCGGGTGTTTTTACACCATTAATTTATTTTTGAGTCGATTTTCTTTTATGTTCCGAGGTAGTTATCTCGGATAAATACTTTGAATAAATAATTAGATCAATCTCGATTAGAAAAAATCTCGGAGAATCTCGACCTAAATTGCTGAAAGTCAAAAGCTGGACTCTGTTAGAAAACCTCCTCTAAAATAAATTCAGTTAGTTAAGTACCTCGAAAGTCGGGATTTTTATATGAAGCCTTCGGACGCTGCACGTCCTCAGGTGTTTATGTGGCGTAAATCTCTCCCTCTCAGTATTTAGTTCAGTCTAAATTTTGGCACACTAAGAATGCAAAGATCTTCTCTCTAAATGCGCCAGGCGCGGAAAGATGAGTTGATCTGGCCGTTAGCAAAGGGCCTGGCATGCAGAACTGAAGCATTTTCAAGTGTATTTTCAGGATGTTTTTAATCACTTATATCGTCTTTCTTTATGCCTGAAACACGTTGGAACGTTGCTATTGTGTTTTGTGAAAATTAGAAGTCGGCAGATATAAATTCAGTTTGAAGTAAAGTACGGCTAAGTTGGATTTTAACAGTTTCTAGCAAAAGTTTTAGTTTCTAGTGTTTGGGATTTCAACATGATATTTTGACTAATTCTGACAGTTATCTAAAGTACCAGGACAGTTGTCAATCTTCTTTTGTGATGAAGCCAAATGTTTATAATAATAATTCTGAGCTTCTAGTCATTTGGCGCAAATGTTTTTGAAGTTTTGAGACGTTATGTAACATTTGTATTTATAGTTGATATTATTCGTATGGGTAATAGCATGTACTTACATCGCGATCGCTCCCCTTCACTTTTCCTTAAAAACTTTAAATTTACGCCCATATAATGTCGTAATAAATACGTGTAAAGTAGTCGGAACTTACCAATGTATTTTATTTAAATAAATAGAGTTCGTTAAGAGCCCAGCCAAATTTGGCCGCAATCGCTCTCAAATTTCATCCGCAATGTTTGTTTTTTTTTGTTAAGAAAATTTACCCTTTAATGAAAAAAGATCCTAGTTGTTCTTGTAAGCAAACATTTCTGTCGCACATGTCTAATTTTCACGTCTCTTATTGTTTTCAATATTACAAGAGTCGCTCTCGTCCCAGACAATTTGCTAAGTACAAACTAAATTTAATCTACTAAAAATGAGTCAATCACCATTTGGTACTATTCAAATATTTTTAATCGGGGAGGAGTAGCTAGCATAGCCAGTCTTAAAAGTTGCAAATATTTCTGCCTTCATAGCCATTAATTGAAACGATTAATTTACAAAGAAACAAATTTTAAATGAAATTTTAGTATTAACTTCCCCCTTCCCTGCCCAAGTGCCGAAAGAGTGGATTACTTTAATCATGTTGTTATGAAACATCATTGTTATGGAACATTTGTAACTCATCGATTTTTTCACATCCTTCAAAAGGAGAAAATTGCACCATAAATCGCAACAAAAATCGCTCGTGTAAACTGGCCTCAATAACGATAGTAGCTAAAAATTTGCATAGCGTGACCAAATTGTCGGGCTGGCTTCGGCACTGGCGGTAAAAGTAGACTCGGCTAAAAGTAAATGTACTCTCCTCCATCAGGTCGCAACATCAATCCCATCTTCAGTACACTCACTCGTCATTTTAATCTTCATAACGGCGTCTTTCATGGGCGACGGAAATCTGAAAGTTACACAGCATTCTCAAAAATCTATCATAAAATAGCCAAACTTTTGAAAGTTTGAAAATCTCGACAGTAATCTCGCGCATTTTTCGAACGACTTTTATTCCTGACCAACCTGATGGGCGTCTGACGTTTCAGCTTCGTTGATCGATGTGTCCAGTGACTCTCGTCTCGTGATATCGTAAATTTATGATATTTATCTAAATCAGAGCATAACATCCGTCCAACACGTCCATGAGATATATTTTATAATTGGTCAAAATCAGAACGTCAATATAGAAGCAAACATATACATTCGTGTTTTGATTTAATCATATTTTATTTTTATTATAGCTTCCCGCTTATCGCAACATTTCGGTTACAAAATCATTAATTTTGGACAAATTTGATCATCATTTTATTTTTACACATGCATCTTTGAACGAAGAATGTGGCGATCCAGGGGCAATAGTCCCTGATGAAACACTTTGCTTGGTTTATGCCGCATTCTTTTTTGAAAAAGTACATGTTTAACAACACTTTTATTTGTGGCTGAACAGGAATATCACAGTGTACAATAACTTGTACATGTTATGCCTGGAAATTACATGGGGGTCACGCATCACTTGAAAACGGTTAATGTTCTGCCTGAGTGTTCAATGAAACACGCTGCGTTTCGCCATGTCGATACAGTTGAAGTGAAAAACAGCCATGCCGGCTCCTTTAGTGCATAAAGATATAGTCAAACAACTATAGATTAATTTTTTGTAAATCTCGAGACATAGAATCGCTGCCAAAGACCGGCTTTGCCAAAGGTACCCACACATGTCAAGGGTTTGACTAGATCAAGTTAATAGTTTGACAGATCCATTAGCACTTCCAAATCCATCAGTTACAAAAATATAATTTCATTGACATAATAATTATATACTTGTGAGATGAGGATGCCACTTTTGATGTGAGATGAGGATGCACATTTGTCTACTAGAGATAGTTGAAGTTCCTTTATATGGTGAACAGTCACTACATATGATATTATCTACTGTGTTATCGTTCAAGATTTAGCTGCTTTGTTTTGTTTTGTTTTCCATGAATCATACGTAGCTATCTTGAATTGCAAGAATTTCATTAATTTTAACTTTTACTGTATTTTACATCGAATCGTAAAATTACTATAATCGTCACGATCCGAAATCGATGATCATCAATGAATCATTAATTCGAACATGAGATTAACGACTTGCCTTCACTGCCTTCATAGGCATAAAAAACAGGCAATGATTTTTATAGTTTCATGGGATAATTTCATGCGTGTAAACTTACCATGTGTTTGTGAAACTATAATATAAAAAAAGATAAATTATAGACAAAATTACAATATATCATCTAGACAAAACATGGTGAGTTTTGAGGGATTTCATGGTCAAGGCCAAACCAGTAGTTGCGGAAAATGTGATTTGCCCTCTGGCAGAAATCTTTGCTGCGGTCCTACGATTTCGGGTCAGCGTTCGAACCAATTTGACACTATTCCAAGTTTGCACTTAATGTTCACTTGTACTTGGACTTGTTTAGTGCACTTGTCAAACCTTCTTTAATATATTTTGATGAAATTCGTCCCAGTATAAGTCTATTTTTAGGCTGCATCTTCTACTTTTATAAAATCCAAATTTAGTGGATATGAGAAGCCTAGCTCACCTTCTGCATTCATAGTATATTTCGACACAAATGATAGATAGATCGATAGATACAAAATTTTATTTAAAAACCCGGACTCCGTTAACCGAAGCTCATTTCTACGAGGGGCGTGTGCAAAAACAGATAAAAATTTACATACAGGTATATAGGAAGGCGAACTTTAGAGCTATTTACAGTAAAGTATATTATAAGTTTGGAAAAGATAGGTTAAAGGAAGGAGATTACAACATATAAATGAGAAAGTTTGAAACTATTTACATGGTACATTAATTACAATATTTGTTAATCAAAGATGTAAATAGCGATTTTATTTCGATAGAAAGAAGTCGATCTAATCTCTCCAGATTCTTTTGAGATAGAATTCCAAAAATTTGCTTCGTCATACCTGAAACTATTTTCTACATTATTAGTACTAGGTGTTGGTAAACAAAGACTACTTGATATGCCCCGAAGGTCATATAGTCTGTTTTTTCCCATTTGTATAAAAATAAATTAGTGAGTTATTTAGGACCCATTTTTTTTTAAATTTTATATTTCTTCTATTATTGCTTTGTATTTCTTCCTTCTGTTTCGAATGGTTTCCAACCCAATGCACATTTATAAAGCAATTTTGTGACTCACGTCATTGCTCATATTATTCAGTGTAATTCTAGCCGCTCTATTCTGTAGTTTTTGAAGTTGTTTAGATTGTGTTTTGCCGAACACATCCCATACTTCACAGCAATAGTCGAAGTAAGGACGAACAATAGCATTATATATAGAAATAAGTGATTCTTTGTCAACATAAGGTTTGACTCGACGAATAGCAGAAATTCCTGCGCATTTTTTGCAAATATTGTCAGTACTACTTTTCCAGGATAAATGCTGGTCAACTGCATGCTACTCCAAGAGTCTCCCATTCATAAACTTGCTTAATTTGTTTATTCCCAATAAAAATGTTTTGATGAGGATTAGATATCTTTTTACCATTTGTTTTGAACCAATTAACATGAATTCAATCATTGATGTGAATCATGGCATCGGTTATACTTGATTAAAACGAGTCTCATTGAAAGCAACGAGATCAACAAATTTGTGTGACATTGAATGCCTTATTTCTTCAATATTGCTGGGAAATCTATGATAATGTTAAGACAAGCCACTTTGAAACTTCTTTCATTAGGAATCGAATTTATGCTAGTGCGAAAATTGCTACTCAAATTGATACATTCTAATTCTTCAATATTTGACTCACAAGTACATCGATCATGGAATCATATAAGGGCCATTTACATGAGCGAAAATAAGCCGCGGCTTAAATAGGCCGCGGCTTAAATAAGTCGAGAACGTCTGTATAAACGTACAATTTCTTTGCGACTAAAATAAGCCGCGGTTTATTTTAGCCCAGGGTTCTGGCCTCGTCTTACTTTGGCCGCGGCCAATTTTAGGCGCGAAGACCTCGTAAAAACGCCTCGTTCGCGACCAAGGCAAGTCCAAAGTAATTTCGTGTAGCTTTTTTTCTAACGCGAGCCATTTTTCTTTTGTTGTCATGGTAATGGGTATTTAAAACTTCGGTGACCTCGCTATGGTCTATTTATACGAGTGCTTTGGGCTATTTTAATAAATTTAGTAAAACTAGCGTATAAAAGCCTGTGTTCTCGACTTATTTAAGCCGCGGCCTATTTAAGCCGCGGCTTATTTTCGCTCGTATATAAATGGCCCTATAGTGTAAGTTGATTCCGAGGTATGAAATTTTTATTTAATTTTCGCATTTCTTCCCAGTCCCCTTCTGGATGAAAATAATAACAGCTTCCATGTTGGAAAATTCTATTACAGAAAATTTCAGCTCACTTTTCACTGTAAGATTCCCTCGTTGCGAAGTTGATAAGTTCAAATGTTCATTTCAGAATTAGCGAGCCGGTTTGTAAACTAAGCATCTGATTGGCTTCATAGAGTTCAGGGGCAAATCATAGCTTTTGTTTACAAACCGGCTTGTGATTTCTTAAATAAACTTTTGAACTTAACAACGAGTATCCGAACTTTGCCAAGAAGTTCGGAATCTTTGCGGCGTAAAGTAACCAGAAATCGACTATAAAGATTCGATAATCGCCTTTAATAATGGCCTTCTAAATCTTTCAGCATTTAGTTCTTGCAAGTGTGAAGCCTATAAACTCCTTATCTGCCCCCATACCTTTGTATACGCTCTCCTCAACAACATCATTAGCGGATGGAAACAAATTAAATTGACGTATACGTTTTTTTGGCCAACAAAAATTGTAAAAAAAGAAAAAAATTAATGATTTCTTCAGAGATCTTTTCTCGATCAGAAGAAGTTTTCGTTTCTAATGTTTTGAAATAGACAGAGGTGTATATGTAGTGGTCGCCCAGATAATTTTGGGGAACCCGGGCAAAATTTTCTGTTGGGACCCAAACCTCCCTCTCCCAACGTAAAGCGTCAATGATATTAATATTATTTTTTATTTCTGTAGTGCTTTTGGGAAGCCGCACAAACCGGGGACACGGACAAATTGCTCTTTTGCCACCATTGTTCAGTGGCGAAGCCAGTCCGACATTTGGTCATGCAAATGCAAACTTTTCTGTGTTTATAGACCGTATAAAGAATCAATTTCTACAGAAATGAATAATGATTTAAATTTGCATAGCATGACCAAATTGTCGGGCTGGCCTCGCTCCTGCCCTTGTTCCCGTTTATAAAGTTCTGGCAAAAAGGGGAATAGAATTACGACAAAGTAAAATCATAATTTTTTTTCACCACAAAGAAGATTCTATATAGGGAATTTCTTATCTTGTATTTTTAGATGTTTTCCTAGTTTTAATGGTGGGTTTTCACACCACGCTTCATATGCAATTTTCATTTACTTTTTCCATATTTTTCTATAATCTTACGCATGCGTGTAACGTTTGACCGTGATTTGGCACAGGGCTCGTATATAGATGGAATTTCTGAACCAATTTGCTGTTATTTGCTATAAATATGGCGGTTGGGGGGCACAAAAGCATCAAAGGTTCCGAAGGAAGTGGTCGGGCCTGCTGATAGTTCCTATTCCTCGGTTGTAATAAAATACGGTGATTCAGAATACATCATGCAAGTATACTTGATCACTTCGTCAACAACAGTTGTTACTCGCTTACAGTATTACTGCTACTGTGTTACTATTACTGTGTTACTGCTATACAGTAACTTCTTTGTCTACATATAACTCATTTAAAAAGCAGTACCGCGCTACTAAATGGCACAATCAAGCTTGAGTGGTTAAGGCCTGATTCCACGACGGCAAAATTCTTTGCAAAAAACCGTTCATTCGAAGTACAGATGAATGCACATAAATAATTATATTCCATCCTTTCTTCGCGGGAAAACATTTCGCTTTGCCAGCGAGTTTAAACTGGCTCTATACTCCCTGCGAGAGAGAAAAAACGAGAGAATTCAATAGAATCAATCAAGTGCAAATATCTGTATTTCGCAAGAAAAGTTTCAGTCTTACTAAGAATTTCGCTGTCGTGCAATCAGGCCTTTAATTAAAGATATCGATCGATTGTTCGTTGCTTTCCAGTTATTTTATCTATTTCTATCAACATAAAGGACAGAACTCCATAGAGTGTGCTAGCTTCGATGCGTTCATGACCTACAATATTAAAAACAGAATTATTTAGGCTCCTAAAACTGATTTTGTGCACTTTTACAAACAGCTATTGTGGGTAGCAAAGTACACTTCTTAAAATAATTAAACAGTATAATTTTATGTAACCAGCGCTGACTGCATTTTTTATTTTTTTAAGTATCTGTAGCTCCAAAATAACTGTGAGTCGAGTTCTGAATTTTATTGGTAAAGCGTAGCGTACTACATCTGACTTGCACATCTTTTAAATTCGGACATGACGTTGAACGACACCTAGTAAGCAACCTGGTGTGTCAAGAATTTGCAGTCAGAAAGCAAGTAGGCGGTTCCAACGGTCAAACGATAAAATTTTTTACAGCAATATATTCTCCATCTGATATCTAGCAAGAAAATAAAAGTCTAGGGGCGATCACAGTTGTGGGTTGCTACCAACTTTACCTAAATAGGAATTGCGGTCGAGATAAATAACTTCTTCAAATTGAGAATTTTAGGTATTGTTTCTTTAATCTCTTGTTTAGTGGCCAAGCGTGATGCCCAGTGCCTGTTTGTTTGCAATTTGGGATGTATCGCTTGAATGACCGCACAGCATGACTGTTTAACATTGTTAAAACCTGTTTATAAATCCGATTTTCTGCACGAGCCGCGGTAATTAGTACACCTGAGTTTACGACACCTTTCTTTATTCCTATTTCTGACTTCATACCCCAATATCACCTTCGTCACTGATCCTAATACTCTTAAGCGCAAATATAAATTCCCAAATTAACATATTTTGCGCGTACGAAAAGCTTCGTTGTGGAGAACTGTGAAAGCAATAAAATATCCATGCTGGTCTCTAGGTGTGTCGGGAAGCTCAGTGTAGTGGGTGTTCTGATTATAGGAATGTAGCGCACACTCTATAAAATGAAGCTATATTTAGGATAAAAATCACGCGCAACTTTAAAATACCAACGCGTCACGCTATATTATTAATAGATAGCAGAGTGAATATTGAACTTGTTATGGTATTAATATTTCTAATCGAAGTGCAGCAGCAACAATGTGTGTGAGAATACAAGTGTATCTGTGGAGAAAAAACGGCAAGATAAAAGGCGTCATTTGCATCGTGGGTGATGTAGACTTTAGCGGTCTTTTCAAAGTTAACATACAAAGCGACACATTTTCGACTACAAGATGCGCACTGGCAGTTGTTAACGCTACGTAAGGTAGCGTCTGCCCAGAAAACGCACAGCCTTTGCTGTTATATTCCCCCTCAAGTCAAAATTAATAGCGAGTTTTCATCACAACTCGTCGATGAAAGATCTTTTTATTATGACAGACTGGAGACATGCGCAATAATCACGACTGGATGGAAGCGTGCGCAATAGTCATGTACGCCGGTTCCGCGTTAAAGATCTGTGACTGTGATGAAGTCGTGTCCCGATCAAAGCAGGTCATTTGCAGAAAGACTACTTAGTCGGTTTTTCTACTGTCGCAATCCTTGCACAGAGGGTTCTGGAGTGTTGGTCTATAAGACGCGACCGTCAGGGAAATCAAATATGCCGACTTTGCGCGATGTTTATTTAGCCAAGCCGCGGGTTGTGTTTTAAATTACTTCGGCGGAGGATGTTGCTTAATTTGCGACATATGGCTCGCAGACTACCGGGCCTACCTATTCAGATCTCCATTATATATCTTCATATAAAAATACAATTTATTAACGATTAAATATCCCATGTTTTAGCCCCGTTTTAGAAACGGTCGTATATCTGTATGGCTCCTCTTAGGTCACTTGCTTTATCGACGCTCTATCTTCGACTCTTCGCATATTTAGAAATAGCAACAAGCTGACGTCTAAAGAAAAACACCTCACTGTATTTATAAGTCTGACAGTTTAATGATTTGAGAAATAATAAAAGGAGCGCTTGGAGTAGACGTTAAAAAATTAGGGAAAGTTGGACTGTAACAGTTTAAACAATTAAGGCAACAAAGGTATCGTGATTTTGTTAACAGGATTTGGAGACATCTCAAGTGTGGCGATGATGTATGCGCCAAGTGGTTGAGGAGGCATTACAGATCCGTGGATCTCCCTGAAGTGGGTATGGTAGTGATAAGAATCTATTGAGATAGGAAAGATTGGAGAAGAAGCTAAGCGGAAAAGTCTTTGATCTCAGTATCAGAAGTCTTTAATTAGTTTTCTCCCGCCACTGATCTTTTGATAAAAGCCATAAAGTCAGCTTTCTACGAGGTTATTATAATGTAATTAGCAAGATAACACTTGTTGCTTTGATTAAATTACTTTCAACAAGATACCAGTATTGGTAACACTGTGAGTGGTCTGCCTTTACTGAACCTACTCTACCGGCATTGCTGTATACAAAACAAGCCTATCTTGTATAATTTCCGTGCAGTGTCGTGGCGAAAAGGCAGCATCAATATTTGATGCACAAATAATATACTCCAATAAAATTCACTTTCTAGCACAGTATAACGTTTGCTGAATTTTTTAAATCTTTGCGAACGAAAGTCAAAATAACCCTTAGGAGGTATTTACCTGTGTTACTATGAAACTTTTATATGTTTAAGTTAGCAAGACTAATGGCTTTACCAGGTGATCCAAGACTGCGGTGCTTCTAATTTGCTACCTAGTTAATAACATGTCCACAATGTTTGTGTTGCGCGGCCGCACGTACTCTGATAAGTTGTGTTTAAAAAATATGTTCCTCAAGCCAGCACTTTCTAAGCAACACTCGCGCAAGTACAATCATTGGGTTCTTTATCGACACAATTGTTTTGTTTACTCCTTGCAGCCTGACGCAAAACGCAATATTTTAGGTGGACGGTGTTTCCGATGCTACAGTCGCCACTATAGCCGATCGCGAGGTGATGGACATACAAGTGTATCAATTACCGCGGCTTCACGTGGTGCGTCATATACGTCTGGTGATTTGGCATCTCGTATTAGTTGGCAGTTTCTCGGTATTACGAGAGGATCAAGATCAAAACAACGATGTATGTTTCACAGCAACGAAACATGTACTCCAGCCCGGCTGCATTCGGATATGCAGGAAATCATGCAAGTTATAACATTGGCACACCAGAACAGAGTATACAAAATACACCGTCATGTTATTATAATTCTTCGGCGAGGTACAACTTCAACAACTATGCAAGAACTCCATCTCAAACTTTTCCAAACAGTTGCAGTTATCCCTCCTTGCCTTCCGTTCCTAATGCAGCCAGACCTTCAGCACAAAACTGTAATATGAATATATACAGTGATCCTCTTCAGAACAATTTTCCAAACAGACCAACCCTGCCTACTGAGGCTTTGCTGCATATTCCTCGTCATCCAGCCAGAGATTTGCTACCTGATTTAGATGATAAGCCCATCTCGCCAATTTCTGATGGTAAGTATCTTAAATTGTTTTAAAATTTACCACTAAAATATTAATATTTCATTAAAATGCTATAGCATTAGTTTATGATAGAAGTTCATTTCATGAAGTGCTAATTCTAATCTATTTTTTCTTGGGCTATAATACTAAACTATTTTGCTAGTCACTTTACGTTTAAATCTTCATCAAAACCTTGATGGATATGCCAGGTTTCACCTTTGATATAGAAATGTTTATGGCTCGCGACACGTAATTACTATTCAATGATCTCTGCAGTAATCATGCATTAAATTAACCTGCAACAAACACATCTCAATCACGCTTTGTTTTTATCAGCGAATAGAGTTTTAAGGATGCATTTCATTTCTGGGAAAGAATTTGAATATTAGTTGTCAACTTAGAATAACATATAGCTTCACGCTTATATACGTAAGATGTGAGCTTGTGCTGAAATTCTGGTCCGAGCGATTATTGTTAATTGAGAACTTATTAAGTACGAAAATTAATTCACACTTTATGTCACAGATAAAGGGATCTAAATGTGCTTTAGTTTTTAATTACTATAGACTTCATTTCAACAATGTTTCACGTGCAACGCTATTTTTAATTCAAATGTATGTTTGGGCTTCGCATTTTTTATACTATTAAAGATTGCTGGAATTGGATCAAATGCTTACAATTCTGAGTTTCGCGCCGAGGATTTTGCCTCATAAAGACCGTAAATATATCCTTTCTTGTCGTTGTTACCAGTGTTTAAATGCACGGAATAAAACAAAAACATCTTGAAATGCCTTGTGACGGTGGTCTACAGCGCGCGAGGCGTCTATGACTGATGAACAAATATTAATCTTCCCAAAATCAACTCAACACTCTCTGTAATGTTTGTCATATTGGCACAAATTATTTCACAATTAGTTTTTTACACTTGAATGTAAAGTGTTCTGTTGTTTTGGCGAAAGTTCAAGCATTGGCTACCCAAAACCGAGCGGCACATGATTTGCTAACTGCTGGTGTAGTTAGCACACAGTTTTTTTCCAAAATAATATCAAGATTCTGCCCGACTTATCTTGCCACATATGCACGCCACCTTTTCTTGTGTTTATTTAATAATGTTTAATATGATTCCGACACAGATAAACAGCTTCTGAATATGCCTTCCTCGAATTGATTAAAAAATTATTTTGTTAAGAATATGAAAAAATTCCGACTTGGCGTGGAGTCGATATTATAGCAGTGTGGGCGAGACTTAAACCTAACAAACTAAGGACGCAGCATTTTTTATCATTCATGAACGGTTAATTGAGTATAGACTAGTATACCAAAATTACACGAGTGTTCCTCACAGCGGTAAAACAGAAATTTTTTATTGCTATACTCGCAAAAGTTGTAGAGTTTGCGTGGAAATTAACATATTATATTTTCGGCAAAATATTTCGCGCAAATATTCTCCATGCGAAGTAACCGCAGTTTAGTTAATTCTTTGACTTTTCTAAAATATTTTATTTCGCCTCTGTCGTATAAAATAAGTTTCATCTCTCCGTTGTTGAACCCGCGCCGGAATCTATAACGCATTTAGTTCATTCATATTCCACAAACAATATAGAGAGCAAACGTGATAGTCGCTATAAGCGCGACAAACATTCACAAATTTTGACCTTATTTATTTTTTCGGCGGAAAGATAGCTTTTTAGAAGAACATCTTCAAATTGCTTTTTTGAAGGTATTCATATTAAATATCATTGGATCTATCATTTATTTGAGATAAGAAAAAGCCGTCCTAAACATACAGAATTCATTTCATAAGATTTATTCATGACCCATTCACAGTCGCTTATTTAAAATTTCAAGAAACTACTGCAAGACTATGTATATGCTATCCATTGAGAATACTCTTTTTCATTTTACTCAATACTTTTCTCATAAATGACTGAGGTTTTCAGAATTTGTTTAAAGCAGCAAAATGGACGCGCGATACAGCTGAGCGTTACAGCAGCTAACTGATCCGACCTATTTCCTTCACTCACCCTTTTCACGGTACAAGTAAACGAAACGGCTAGCCAGTTAGCATAGGCAGTACATATAATTTGTCGGTCTGAAGTGAAGAGCATTCTTATCTTTCTGTATCAAAATCTTGAAAAACTGAATAGTGCGCCAGTTTCTTCATTTGCCCTGAATGAGACTTCATGACACTGAAACTACTGTATATATACAGATCACATGTAATGCGTATATATATACAGTATATGTATATGTGTGTATATATATATATATATATATATATATATATATATATATATATATATATATATATATATATATATATATATATATATATATATATATATATATATGTGTATACATATATATGTATATATGTATATGTATATGTATATATATATATATATATATATATATATATATATATATATATATATA